>CM074781.1:11251192-11777798 GCA_037355745.1 Pseudo-nitzschia multiseries
GTCATTCTCGATTCGGGTCATTGATGCCACGACAAGAATCAAAGAATGATTCTGTTCAATCAGACGTTTAGTGAACGTGTATCATAGTCCTATCCAATATACCGTTTCATTACATATTATTATTTTTTGTTGTCGATTATTTAGGTCTTATTTCTTTCGTTCAGAGTTTGACTCTTCTTAGGCATATAAATTCCGAAGCCTAAAAATAATACACGACTCCCACCCAAGACAACTGCACGATCAATAGAGTACAAAGCCTGATCAACATCACGCACGGATCACGCATCAATGCAAGAAGAAGATTAGGAAGCTACCGGTACCGGTACGGTAGCAGCAGGCTCACGGACGGTACTTGTACGGTAGATGCAAACCATTCGGGAGACTCAGTCTCTGTCCTGTCTTACGACGGTATTGCCACGACCTGAGCCAATAAACACCCGGGCGTTGCTCCCTGATTTTGCCTTGACACGTTTGTCAACACTCTGTACGTGTGATACAAAAAACAAAGCTCTCGCATATTGAATATACCGTACCGGTATCGGTACAGTACCAATACCAGTACCATAATCTAAGAAGAAGAGGGAAAAAGGGCGGGTGGTTGACGTTGTCATTTGCTTTCTACGATACCAAGATTGAAGATCGGCATTCCCATCGAAATCCATCCAAAAGATGCCGTCAAGGAGCCTGTCTAATAGTCCGATACATAGCGCCAATGAGAGGGTGAGACGACACAAAAATCGACCGTCATCGATCCAGGATGAACTCGGGACACTTTTGACTTCGAGTCCTATCCATTCAAATAGCGGGCACGACAAAAAAGAAACGAGCAACGGCGACGACAAATACAGAGACAAAGACAAAGACAGCGAGGACGTCGATCGTTCTTTCGAACAAAGTCCACGAAGTCCCAGAAGCAGAAGCAGAAAAATAAAATACGTTCGTTCTTCAAAGACGACGACGCCATCGTCTGAGGCACATGATGATCCACGAGTGATCGAAGATGACGCCAAGAGCGCTCGCAGCACTCGCAGCACTCGCACAAAAACAAGGAATACAAAAAATGGAACACACCGACAACGGCGACAATCAGCATCCGAGAATGTCGAGATAGAACCGAAACGACTTTCGAAGCCGAGAAGTTCGTCGAAGCCGAGAAGTTCGTCAAAGCCGAGAAGTTCGTCAAAGCCGAGAAGCTCGTCAAAGCCGAGAAGTTCGTCAAAGCCGAGAAGCTCGTCAAGGCCGAGTGAAGCACCGAGAAGCTCACCGAGGAAAGAGGTCCGAAAAATACGATACAGGAAAACCGATTCAAGCGAATCGGGCAACGAGTTAAATCGGGACGAGAAAAGCGTTCTAACGAAAAAGAGCACTGGATCGAATCGATCTCTGAATTCTCACCGATCTCACCGATCCCACCGAAAACTCAGCCGCCGTGCAAGCAATGGAAGTTGCTCACATCGAAAGCCATCGGACGAAATCGAGAGAACTTCCATAAGAAGCACAGGGTCGATGTCGCGATGCCGAACTAAAAAAAATACCCGCAAGAAGCACGACGGATCAGAGTCTGCCAAAGAGAGGGATAAAGAAGCTACAATTACTTGGTCTGTAAACAGCGCACGCCAAAAACCAGCATCATCGGATGACCATTCTCCCACACCCACGAGTCCGAAGAGTCCAAAGAGTCTAAGAGAGAAAAAGTTGGATAGGCAACGGTTCAGAGATGCTTCGCTTTCTATTCACAGCAGCGACACTACAGCGGACAGTGGAGAAATCAGTCTAGACAACGGCGAAATTACGGAGGAAGACGAAGGCGAAGTCGGTCTCAACGATGAAGGGAGTGGAAGAATGCGCCCCCGTCGCAGTAGCCTTCGTGAAAATTCTACTTCAGCGGAGCGTCCGCAACGTCGACCACGGCGTACAAGTTCTATGCACGAAACAAGTTCTCCACATAGGACTGCTGCTCCCTCAAGACGACTACCAAGGAAAACGAATAGCGCCGCACTTCATAATATGGTCCTGGGCGATCCTTCTCGTCGGGCACCACCAAGTCGATCGAAATCGATCGACCTCATGCAGGGGGGAGACTTTTCTCGAAAGCCACCATCCAGAAGCCAGTCGAACGATATAGTCGAGTTCCTGCGATTGAAAGGGTTGCAACCTGTACCCAAAGTGAGTACCCATGCGAAGACCCCCGCGAAGATCATTCCGAAGATCACTGCGCATACCAGTGCTCCTACTTTCAACTCCTTTTCGGGCGACGAAGAGGAGGGCAACCCCTTCGAAGTTACTTTTCAGTCCAATAGGAAACCTTCGAGTGACTTCAACGACACGTTTGATCCCTTTTCTGCCGACGTCAGTGACGATGGAACACAGAGCGATGATCCTCCACCGAAAGAGCAAAGAAGTAGTATGACTCCCGCAAAGACCGGTGGGCTTCTCATGGCATCCACTAGGGATACCATGTCACGTGGTAAGCACCCCAAATCCAAAATAAAAAAAGTAGAAATAAACAAAATCGAAGAAGAAAAACCTAGCGAAGAAGACGCCAAAGCCGAACGTGCGAAGCAGCGTCGTGCCGAGTACAAGAAGTCGATCGCAGCCGCACAAATGGCTGGGAGACGGCAGCATGCTGCACCGAGGGCTTCGAAGATTGTCTAGAAGTCTCTCATAGAATTTGACACCAAGTTACAGGGTGCTCTACAAGCTCGAACGGTCGGTGCCGACCAATTCGATGTAACCAAATCAAGCTTTGAATACTCTTGCGCTGGCTAGTAGTAGTATAGTATAGTATAGTATAGAACTTGGAAAAGTCAGCATGAACAAAACAAACCTACTGTTCAAGTTAATATTTTTCCAAGTTGTATTCTGTTTGCAATGATCCCATTCGAGTAGTAGCAAAGAGCAAGGAACTCGACTCACTACAGCAAGGATTGGACAGAGATCAAATAAAAAATCATATCACCATGATGGGACTTGTTGATTGCTGACAAATCCATCTTCAAGTCTCCAAGCCAAGACTGGCGATCCTGGATATTAAACCATAGCTACAGCTAGAGCTAGTAGAGCTAGAGCTACGTCACATAGAGCTACCGTAGAACCAGAGCCAGAGCAACATGATTTCTATCTTCACAAAAATATCCGTAAAGCCAGTGTCCATAACAGTCACAACATTTCGTTTGCTTTCAAAACATAACCTAATTTACCGTATCGCTTGTTTCCATGTTCATAACAAGACGAAATTAGGCCACGGGTTAGATTCCAAGAATGAGTTGCATCTAAGCCCAAACGCCAAATAGCAACTTAGTACAATACCGGTTTTACGGATAAGTCAGTGATGATTCTGTTTTTACCAAGTTCGTACTTACTCGTACGTGACAGAAAATTGTACGGTATTTTTTTGAATGCCGGTAGGCATACCGGTACGAACTCGTACCATGATGCTCAGGTGAAGTGTTTAGTCTTCAAATTTCGCACGATTGTGTGTTTGAGTTGGTCCCACGTTAAGTTTCGGTCTTGGTAAATCGTGCGCGCTTTGGGTATTGATTGAGTTCGTCGCGCAGGATTTTCAAAACTGCCCTTACTAAGCTACCGTACGGTACGTGATGGGAAATGAAGGCTATTAATGTACTTAATGACTTTTTAATCTTCAACCGAGAAGACGCGTGTCTGCGAAAGAATGGGACATAAGGGACATGCCTAAGTAATTGAGAAACGGGACTGTTCCAACGAGCGTAAAGCTCTTTGTTGGGTCTGCGGAACGAACAATAAGAGTACGTACCGTACTGTACGAGTAACTTAATTCATTTGAAATGAAAACTGCCTCGGCCAAACTCTTCGTTCTTGATAGTATCGCGTTCATTCCGCTTAAAAAAATAATTACGAAGTTACTTCGTATTACCATCAGTATTCCTTTTTCACAAAAACAAAACTGTCAGTACCGTAACGCAACCACCTTTCAAGTCACCAATTATTGGCACTTGGCACACACGCATGACAGGAGTAATGATTGCCCAACAACATCATCAACAGCAGCTTGAATCTTATCCATCGACCTTGACGATGAGTAAAGACTTGCGTCGTCAACAACCAACACGACATAGTTCACTCGAAGGAAGCGCCAGTAAATTGACAAGCAGAACAAGTCCAAGCAAACAATGCCGATCCATATCGCTGAAGGAACTCGTGGGGGAAAAGAAATCCACCGATACAATTAACATCCGATTCGAAAGTACCAGCGATCAATCAAAGTCTAACTCTAACCGTTCTTTGAACAGCAGAGTGAGTTTAATTGACAACGCAGAGGCAAAAAAGCAGAACATCATCCGTGGTAGAAGGACGAAAGTTAGGAGAAGACAAGATGTACTTCAGAGTTTGGACTCGGCTACGCGTGTGGATAGCCGAGACGGGAAACCCGATGATGATAGAGAACAACAGCAGGACGAAGAAGCAGCAGTAGAAGCAGAAGTAGAAGTAGAAGCAGTAGAAGCAGAAGCAGCAGTAGAAGCAGAAGCAGCAGTAGAAGCAGAAGCAGAGGCAGCAGTAGAAGCAGAAGCAGCAGTAGAAGCAGTGGAAGCAGTGGAAGCAGTAGCAGAAGTAGACGAAGACGAGGGAGAAGTAACTTTGAACGATGAATGTAATGAAGACACTCCCAATAGAGAAGGCAGACGACCCCAACGGCGTTATCGCAACGAATCTCCTCTTCGTTTGAAGAGACGCAATGTAACTCGAGATCAAAGAAAAGCCATGGTTCGATCTATTAGCGGATCGTCGCGGACGAGGAAAGACGAACAGCTCATTATGTCTGAAAGTAGTAGTGATTCGGTAGGCTTAGACCCTGTTAATTCATCAAAATCAGTACGCGAACCAAGAAGAACCAAAGGTCGCTCTCGCAGTCCGGGTTCTTTGAAAACAAAATCGGAACAACAGCGACAACGGTCGAGAGAACGCGATGAATCGTATGATCCCGATTTAACGGAAGGACCAGTCCCAACGAAAGTAAAGTCTGAAAGTGGTAATGATTCGGTAGGCTTAGACCCTGTTAATTCATCAAAATCAGCACGCGAACCAAGAAGAACCAAAGGTCGCTCTCGCAGTCCGGGTTCTTTGAAAACAAAATCGGAACAACAGCGACAACGGTCGAGAGAACGCGACGAATCGTATGATCCCGATTTAACGGAAGGACCAGTCACAACGAAAGTAAAGAGTAAAGCAGCAATAGACGGGGAAGGTAGCGAAAGCGGGGAAGCGCCAAAGAGCAATCGCTGTCGAAGTAAAAGTCGAAATCGAATGCTGTCAAGAGATGATGGCTCACTGGATTCAAAAAGCCGCTTGCGGCGTGTCCGTCCATTCCCAAGTGAATCGACCTTGAGTCGAGATCGAAGCAAAAGCCCTGCTATTCGCAGGTCCAGATCAAGATCAAGGTTGGCATCCAGTGATGACGATGACAACTCAAGTACATCATCACTTAAATCTTTCAGACGTACTCGTCGTGTCGACGAAGACCTTATGAGTGACGACAATGACGATGGGAATGGAAGTGTTTCATCTACTTCTTCTAGCGTCAATCGACGCCGGCGAACTGTTCCCAGTCAACGTCGCTTAAATAGAAAGGCGCTGATCAAGCAGAGTGCCAAAAGTCCTCGCACATCGCCAGTACGAACTTCGCCATCTCTTGGCAATCACCTCAAAAACGAAAACCAGGACACCGAGGAGATTCAGGGATTGTCGATGGTAGACGAAGTATCAACGACGTCGTCATCGCTTAGCTGTTCAAACGAACAGCCAATTTTTTTCCAATTCGATCCTACCAAGGAGACTTGTGTTCAAACTGTCGATCAGACAACGGCGAAGAAAACGAGTGAGACCATTCATCTATCAGATGGCACCGAATCAAAATTAGAAATCAGCGAAGTATCAGGGCTGCCAACATTTGAAAAGCCAAGCAGGAAGGATTCTATGAATAATACTGAATCAACTCGATCCATGTATAGTAGCGATGAAGAGTCACTTGAGGATGGTGAAAATCTGAACAAGTCAACTGCGTTCCTTTCCGAGGAGTCGGTGCCAGATAGTAGCAATGAAGGTCGCCAACGTGGTGTTCTGGGAAATAACTTGCAGGCAAAAACATCAGCATTCCTTCAAAGAGTACAGGAAACGAAGGCTGATGTCAAGGATAGACTTCTGAAAAATCCTACGATCAACCGAGCAGGAATCCGACTTGGACGCACTGCTCATCAGGTTTTTGACGACGATGATAATGACAGCATTGGTGATCACCAGTCGCTACTACCATAGAACTGTACTCGAACTTGATATAATTGTCCATTATATGCAGGCAATGAGAACCGAAATGCTATTAATCTTAATGTCACATTTTTGAAAATTAATATTGTTACCTAAATCAATACAAACTCTTATGTACCGATTCAGTAGTAGATTCAGACAATGAAACCGACTCAAATCACTTGAAAGCATTTCCCTTACGAATAAATGGAACCGGGGGTTGCATTTAGTGCGAAAATAAAGTTATGCTCACACAATTGGGAGTCAATCTGGTATTCGGTGCATACCAGGCTGTTGAAAATCCTCCCGTGCATGATATTCGGGAATTCAAACCTATGTTGCGGTCTACTCTTCGTCATCGTCGTCATCGCGATCGAAATAAGACTGTTCATGATGTTCTTCTTGATACCGTCGCTGATCTTCAATCGCCCTTTCGTTCATGACAACACGAGGACGTCCAATAGCATTATTCGCTCGATCAGCGCATGCCTGATTTTCGTTTTGGTTATTTCTCTCTTTGACAAGGGTTTCGTATGCATGCCTCAAACAAGTTAGTGTGCTGACGTACGGGCTGGAAACATCCTCCAAACTCGGAACAGGTGCTTCGGCTCCTGTCGCAGATATGTGTTTTGTTACGATGTACTCAATGAGGGAGTTAATGCTTTTCGTGTTGATGAAGTCACACATTTCGACGATCGAAGAGGAAACCAGATTGTCACCAACTGGGTTGGCCCGGAATGCCTCAAAGACCGGCCCAAACAAATCATCTTGGATAATATGTCTGTGGTACAAATCCTCGTCCACGGACAGAACAGCACGAAGGAATCGCAAAGCCGCAAGTTTTAGGCACCTGTCGCCCGAGGTATTTCGAGGGAGCGCCGATGGTTTGATTAACTTCAGGACATAGCCCAATACACGGGAACGCAGCAGATACATTTTCATTCGGTACTGATGGGCTCTGACACAGAAACTCAGCAGCTCGACTGCAAATGAGCTCCGAAGTGCGCTGAACGGAACTTTGTGCAACATTGGTTCTTCTTGGTATGCGCCCATTTCGAACCTCTCTATCATTCTATCGCATATCCGTGATTTCTTTTTTCCATTGAAAATTGCAGTGGGGAATCGTAATAGCGGATACAAAATTGTGTATTGAAAGGGAGCTGCAAGCCATTGAACGTAATGTTCGTAGAACGCGGATAGAAATTGATTTTGTTCCGTCGATGTAGTGTTTCCCGAACCATTTGGATTTGGGTGCTGATCGTGAGGAGGATTGTGACCTCCACTCGGTGGTATCCCTTCTGCCTCATCAGCAAAGCCGGCGTTCATTTGTCGGTTGTCTCCCATGACATCCGTGTCAAGAATGATTCTCATAATTTCTGAAACTTGAAGTAGCAATCCCGCGTCGGTTTCAATTGCGAGAAGAAAGATTAGAGATGCCAGGAGGTCGTTTGGCGGACATTGGAAAATTACCTGTTTCTTCCCGTTTGGCCTTGGACGAGACAATCCTACAACGTCTTCGTTATTTTTACAAGAAGCATAATAATCCAAGCACTTCCTTCGTATCAGGCTGGGGTCATGCATGGCAATCCCAGCGATAATCTCAAGAACCAAACCTTTATCCGTGACATCCGTTTCTGGGTCGGACAAAACTGTAGCCAGCAAGAAAAGAAAATTGACTGGTTTCGAAAGCTTTGGTTCATCGGGTGATGCCGTGTCTTGGTGTTCTTTCGTATAGGATAAATCTACTTCCATCGATACTAGAACAGCAAAGAAATCGTCTTTGTCATTCTGATGCAAGGAAATGCGAACCATGTTGAAAAGTTCCCGTAGAAACGATAAACTCCCTCGCCGACGAATCCGTCGTGATGACATTGAATTATCCTGCGGTGCTAAATGTTGTTTCCATATCGTTGACATTTTCTGCGACTGTGGATATTTTCCGGATGCTATGACTGTGGATTGGTCAATGGAGGACTCCTCCTGTTCGCGTTTGGCTAGTATAAAATGAACATCCTTTCCAGCTTCTAATCCCTCCAGCTCTTTCCATTCAAGCTCGCATATGTCATCCATTTCATGTCCCAGTATGCGGATGACCTTGGCGAGGTAGCTGTCCCGAAGCAAATCTCCCCGATCGTCCGATTCGGATGGCGACATGGTGACTCCTTTGACAACATCGGCGTGAGTAAACGTCTGCAAGGACGACAAAGTTGATAAACTACTTTCGTCCATTGTTGGTCGCAACAGCGTGTCCTTCACGTAGTTGACACGGAAGGAACGATGAATGGCCCCAATCAAAAATTCGTCCTTCATTAATGCCACTGTACGGAATTTGGCTCGCTCTCGCAAAAACCACCTGTGGTTAGCCTTATCTCTCAAATCAGGATCGTATTCGAGTGTCGTGCAAATATCTTCGAATACTAGCTCGTCGTTTACGATCGATTCGAGAATCGAAGGATCGTTCAACAAAAGAATAGTCTTGACGCAGGCTGCTAAACTCGTCAACGAACATAAGTCTTGCTTTGCTTCGGCGGGAGGGAATAATGAAAGAATCGACTTTAAGTAATAACAATCATTTTGACTTATGTACGTCGCAAGTGATTCCCTTTGATGGATATTCTGTTGGGTATTGAAAGTGAAGAGAGCGTGAGTGAGCCTATGTTATCAACGGAGAGCTCGGAAAGCAGAAACGACAGTGACAATAACAATAACAATGACAATGACATTGACAATGCCAATGCCAATGCCAATGCCAATGATAACGAACGAACACAATAACGCACCTGGACTCTAGCAATAATAGTCGGATATTTCTTCGATCCTTTCTATCGTGGGTGGATTGGGAAGTTGTGGCGAGACAGGCGCTCCCGCATTCAACGAATTTCCACCTCCCGGAGAAGCGGCATCATGATAGGCCGCCACTATCCCACCCATGGCATCTTCGAATTGGTGTACATCGTTGTCGTCGTTATTATCAGACATGCCCCCGTTGTTGTTGCTGTTGTTGTTGCTGTTGCTGTTGATGTTGTTGTTGCCGCTGTTGTTGTTGTTGTTGTTGTTGTTGCTGTTGTTGTTGTTCTGTTGATGCTGATGTTGATGTTGATTTTGTTGTGCGGTGTCCGCCGCGACGTTGGCCCACAGCTCCTGCTGCTGCAAATGGGCGTGGTGTGCGGCCGTAACGTTGTGCGCCAGATCTGCCAGGGGCCTCCCGTTCTCCATGGCTTTTTCGATGGCGGCTTTGGAAGCGGCGGCGCTGGCGCTGGCGGCAGCGGCAGCGGTATCTTCGTTGGTTCCTGTTTTGTCGGCACCATCGCTGTTGGTGCCGCTTGGTGGTCCAAGAATGCCCTGTTGCTGTTGTTGTTGCTGTTGCTGTTGTTGCTGTTGATGCTGTTGCTGCTGATGCCGCAACCGGAATTTCTCGTTGGCTTTGGCCTGAACCTGGGTGATTTGTCGCCAAATATTAATGCAGCCCTCGTTTTCCTGGAAGCTCAATGCCAGGTCAACTCCCTGAGCTGGACTCCCTTCTTCGAGATACGGTTCGCACCAGGTAATGATATTGTCCCCTTGTCGCTGATAGGCGTCGCGTAGCAAGATTCGAGTCCTCAGTAAAATTCTTGGATTGGCATTCCGATTGCTATTGAGATTGGGTTGCTGCTGATGCTGCTGCTGTTGTTGTTGTTGTTGTTGTTGTTGAATGGAGGATGACATGTTATTTGCTGCCGTGGAGACCTCGGAATGCATGCACAATGTTGGTTCGCCGAGTTCTACATAGACGGCAGAATCACTGAGAGTGGCGTTCGGGTGATTATTGGGCGAGGAATTGTTGCTCTCGTTGTTGTTGTTGTTGCCGTTTTCTTCGCCATCACCACCACCACCACCACCACCACGGCTCGTGTTGTTCGGTACCGACGATTTTTGCTTGTACAAACACAGTATTCTGCCCGTTCCACAGTCGTCCCACGATCCATCTGCATTCAATCGATAGAGCTTAACCCTCCAGCCCTCCGGTTGTTGCTTTTGCTTTTGTTCGTGATCTTGTTGTTGCTGTTGCTGTTGTTGCTGCTGCTCCTGGTGTTGCTGATTCTTCAATGCATGGCTGTGTGTAGGATCGTTCTTTTTCTTGGTAGGATCGATCTTTTTGCCCCCATTACCCACAAACGCAAGATTGCTTTCCTCTGTCGATTCCGCAGTGTCATTCTTGTGGTCCATTCCATCGATGCTGCTGTTGTTGTTGTTGTTGTTGTCGCTGTTGTTGTTGTTGTTGTTGTTGTTGCTATTTTGCCCTTCGGAAACTGCCTTCGGCGTTGCCTCCGCTATGTTGCTAGTAGTAGCAACGGAATCGTGCTCCTGTCCCCCTTTGCTAGGTTCGTGTTTCGCGGCAATGGTTGCGTCCCCGCCACTGTCTCTCGCACTCGATGCAACGGCATCGCTATCGATCCTACCAACAGCAACAGCAACAGCAACGCCGTCTTCGTCGTCGGAACTCGAACCGGAGAGAGAGTCGGAGAGTGACATCGAGATCCGACCGCGAAGTTGTTTGTCATCGTTGCTGTCGTCTTCGTCGTCGTCCGCGCCAAAAACGTTGGCATTGGCATTCGTTGTGGACGACGACGCCGAAGAAGCAGCATCCGAAGCGGCGGCAGCAGCAGCAGCAGCAGCGGGTATCTGTTGTCGCTTTCGTTTCCGCTTCTGCTGGGGTTGAATCTTCATTCGAAAACCAGAAGTTGCGATATTGCTGTTGCTGTTGCTGTTGCTGTTGCTGTTGCTGTTGCTGTTAGCCGCACTCGTTCCCGCTTCTGTTTCTGTTTCTGCTTCTGCTTCTGCGTCTGCGACATTCGGTTTGCTGGATTCGTTGTTGGACGTTTCATTATCGACACCGGGATTTGCGACGATCGATGGAGTGTTTGCATTTATGTTTATATTTGTATTGCCGTCTAGACCATTCGTCGCCGTTGTTGTTGTGGTTGTCGTCGTCGTCGTCGTCGTCGTCGCAGGACTGGAATCCGGCATCGTGCCCACACGAACTGAACGAACTCTCACACCAAGAGAACTCTTCGATCGTGCTTGCTTTCGTTTCGGTCAACAAACAAAATCACCAATGTTGTCTTGTTGCTTGCTCTCGGTCTTAAAATTCCGGTTGTTGTTTGTTTGCATCAATGGTCAGTTTTCATCCAAAATTGTTGTTCGCACCGGTAGTATCTGATTCGTTCAATGGCTTCATAGAAGACCGACCAATGGACGCTGCTTCCACAAATACGTCTGGTATTTTGTACGTAATTTCCGGTAATTGACCAGTTATTCTGTTCGCTTGTACCGGTACGGGTAATCTTATGGTATTACGAGTAGTACCTCGTAAGATTACCGGCACGAAAACAAGAGGTGCATGGATGAGTAACTTACGAGTTCACACGTACCGTTTATACCCGTTACCGGGCACGAAGCAAGACTAGTTTTGAGGTGATAGTCGTCATGGTCAATCGTAAATTTGTTGGGCCGTGCCCCCGCGGGCTCTTCCGAAAAAGGTAGGCACGAGTACTATTTTAACCGTAAAAACAAAAACAACACAGAACATGGCGAACGCACAAGTGTTTCAAAATTTGAAAGACAGAACGGGTACCGGTATGTAATTTACTCGTATTTCGTACGAGTACTTCGTACTAAGAGGTACCGTACGTAATCTTACAAGTACTCGTACTCGTACGTACGAGTACTGTACCCCTACCTAAATTTCGGTGGAACAAAAAGAGGAGTACGAGTATCCTATGGGATACGAGTACGAGTACGGTATGTGTGTAAAGTAGTAGTAGCGTGGCCATTTTGAGACAGCTTTTTTCCCCTCACCCTGAACACCCATCGTTGGGAGTCTTCTTATTCATACGTCCGATAACTGTCACGCGACCCCACGCCACCCCTTGCAAGCCCTATTTTCAGAAAATCAACCCTGCGTTTGTTATGCGCAAGGGTATTTTTTTAAATTCACAATTTTTGTGGTAATGATTTTCGACCCCCCTCAGGTTGCGACCAAAATTCTCCCCGAAGACTCAAAATGTCCATTGATCTCTCCATTTTGACTAAATTGATTTAAAAAATCTATTTTTCACTACCACACTTTCTAACCTTAACCCAAGATATGAAATAAAATTAGTTTCAAAAGTGTTAGTTTGCTATGTTTCCGCGTTGTTTTCTATGGTATGTCACGTCGTGTCTTCTTTCATACCATCGTGCCTTTTAATGCTCGCTTCGATAGCATCACGCTCGTCTTAACAAATTTTCGTAGAACTCTACAGCACTAACTTCCTCCTACACGACTTCACCACCATTCTTTCTTTTATTTTGTTTCCAAAAGTACTTTTTTCTTAGATATGTGTCCGGGTGTATTGTGATAGTACTAGTACTAGTAGTAATGTAGGTATGATAGTATGTTCGAGTGGTGAAACGATTTTTTGTACAATTCATGTCAACAATCATGGAACGGTGTTTCAGAATTCAGTAGCCGGAATGGCGTTTCATGCTTTTGTGTTTGAATCATGTTTAAATTTGAAATCTCGGTGCCAAACAACTTCCTAACCTTAACCCAAGATATGAAATAAAATTATTTTCAGAAGTGTTTGTTTGCTACTTCGTACTAGTACTATGTTTCTGCCTTGTTTCTATGTCACGACGTTTCTTTTTTCATACCATCATGCCTTTTCATGCTCGATCCGATAGCATCATGCTCATTTTCATCATGTTCATTTAACACCCCCATCGAAACCATTTCTCCCCCTCCCCTCTTCCATTAGAAGAACATGTCACAACGAACGATGATGACGATAGTGAGGTCCTCTCTGATACATCCAATACTTAATTGTTTACCTAGTACAATATCAATAATAACTTAGTATTAGTGAAGAATTGAATGCTCCTCCATATCGATCGTAACATATTTCTCCTACGTTTCGATTGATAGCTACTCCGACATGATTGCACAATGTCGCAGGACTGCCGCTGTGGCTGTTGGTTCGATCGTTCCCAGTTCCGGCTGCTTGTAAATCCGCAGAACATCTGCATTGGCATTTCAGGGTCAAGTTTCTGGAACGGCGTTTCAGATTGAGTTGTCTGCCTGGAACGGAAATTCTGACTTTTGCGGCAGAGCTCCAATCGTTCCTGCTTGCCGCTGTTGCTATTGCTGTCGCTTGCCGCTGTTGCTATCGCTTCCGCTGTTGCTGTTGGTTCAATTGTTCCCGGTTCCGGCCGCTTGAAAATCCGCAGAACGTCTGTATTGGCGTTTCAGGGTCAAATTTCTGGAACGGCGTTTCAGATTGAGTGGTCTGGAACGGCAATTCTTGTTGCTGTTGCGGATCGATTGCTGTTGGATCTGCTGTTGCTCTCGCTGATTTGTCAATTAGTTGCCGGATGAATCCCACTGATCAATTTGTTGCCGTTGTTGCTGTTGCCAATCTAGAACAATCTACAATAATTGAAAAAAATTGAGGTGAGTAACTATTGATGTAGAGTAAATGATAACAACAGAATAATATAATCTACGTGCTACCAACCTACACTGTTGGCGTCCGATTGATTCGATGCTGCCGATTCGTTGTTCCAATATTTGCCACACCTACAGGGAAAATTCGCCGCACCTACAGGGAAGAATACGATGATTTGCCACACCATTCACTGCACCTTGATCCAATGTTTCCGATCCGTTGTTTCCGCTCCGTTCTTTCTGATCTGATTCGTTGTTTCCAATCCGCACCTATGAAAATAATAAGGAAAACAGAAGTGAGGAATACATCATCGTCAGCAATGTGGGATATAGGCATCATTGTCTAGTATGTATCTCACGTTGTTCACCGTTTCCTATCCTTTTCGTATCCAATCCACCATTTCCGACCTTTTGCTGTCGTTCCGACGATTGCCGTTAGTGCTGGCTGCTGCTGCCGTAGATTTGCAGCCTTCTTACTCCTTTCTCACGAAAAACTGGATCTTTATCCTGTTGATATATCTACGCAATGGATGCAGATTCATTGATTTCAAGACGTATATGTAAGGCTGCAGTCCAAACAATATCTATCCAGCAATTCATCTCTCGTCCAATGCTGTCCAATTCTTTTTCCAGCAAAGGCAGTTTTTTCGGATTAAAATATCTCGAGCCTGAATTCCCTGCATAATAGTGACCATTGCTGATCAGTTAAGTGGGATCCCGCGTTCTCGGACGGAGTGCTTTATCGTACAAGTACGGTAAAGCAACTCTGCTCAAGATAAGTTCGGTAAGATTATGAAGGGAAAGAGTATTTTTTGCCTCGAAAAGAAAAGAAAATCACACTGTAAAATCACACTGTAAAATCACCACACTGTAAAATCACACTGTAAAATCACTTTTCGCTGTGTGAAAATTACTTTTCGCTCTGTGTGTGTGTGTGTGTGTGTGTTCGTTCGAATTTTTTTCTTAGTACTGGATCTACATAAAATTCGAATTGTGTGTGTGTGTTTGTGTGTGTGTGTGTGTGTTCGAAAAGAAAAAAAATTCGATACTTAACCTGTGAGATCTAATGCAGTAAATATAGAACAATGAAGAATGATTTGATTCTCTTAATTAAAATAAGAAGGTTAAGTAAATAAATCGCGCGTCGCGCGCGTTTTGAATATAGAACAATAAAGAATAGTGCCCTGATTTTTTTAGTTAATGTTCTCAACTTGTGATACAGTGAGATCTTTCATGTACCGGTGATAGTGAGATAAGGGGTACTAGAGGAGGGACGATAAAAACGGAAAAAGGACAGACCATAAAAACGGAAAAAGGACAGACCATAAAAAGGAAAAAGGACAGACCATTAAAACAGAAAAAGGACAGACCATTAAAACGGAAAAAGGACAGACCATTAAAACGGAAAAAGGACAGACCATCAAGTACATGCCAAGCAGTACAAGTACTACTACAGGTACTACTACCAGTAGTAATACAAGTGCCACATAGACAGTACACACTAATTTGCAATTAAAAATTAGAAAATCACATATTTTGTGTGATTGAACCATGAATATTGTTCCTGTTATGGATGAGATGAATCATGAAAGAAACAGAAGTAAGTTATCTGTCATAGTTTGTGTATCACCACCTACCTAATTAGTGCATTGAGGTACTGGATTTGGAGAAAAAATACACACTAATTTGCAATTAAAAATTAGAAAATCACATACTTTGTGTGATTGAACCATGAATATTGTTCCTGTTATGAATGAGATGAATCATGAAAGAAACAGAAGTGACTTATCTGTCATAGTTTGTGTGTCACCACCTAATAAGTGCATTTGGGTACTGGATTTGGAGGAAAAATACACACTAATTTGCAATTAGAAATTAGAAAATCAGATATTTTGTGTGATTGAACCATGAATATTGTTCCTGTTATGGATGAGATGAATCATGAAAGAAACAGAAGTGAGTTATCTGTCATAGTTTGTGTGTCACCACCTAATTAGTGCATTGAGGTACTGGAATTGGAGGAAAAATACACACTAATTTGCAATTAGAAATTAGAAAATCAGATATTTTGTGTGATTGAACCATGAATATTGTTCCTGTTATGGATGGGATGAATCATGAAAGAAACAGAAGTAAGTTATCTGTCATAGTTTGTGTGTCACCACCTAATAAGTGCATTGGGGTACTGGATTTGGAGGAAAATTACACACTAATTTGCAATTAAAAATCAGAAAATCACATATTTTGTGTGATTGAACCATGAATATTGTTGCTGTTATGGATGAGATGAATCATGAAAGAAACAGAAGTGAGTTATCTTTGATAGTTTGTGTGTCACAAACTAATCAGTGCATTTGGGTACTGGAATGGGAGGAAAAATACACACTAATTTGCAATTAAAATTAGAAAATCACATATTTTGGGTGATTAGTCCATGCATATTGTTCCTGTTATGGATAAGATGAATCATGAAAGAAACAGAAGTGAGTTATCTGTAATACTAGTTAGTGTGTCACCACCTAATAAGTGCATTTGGGTACTGGATTTGGAGGAAAAATACACACTCATTTGCAATTAGAAATTAGAAAATCAGATATTTTAGGTGATCAGTTCATGAATATTGTTCCTGTAATGGATAAGTTGAATCATGAAAGAAACAGAAGTGAGTTATGTGTGATGTTTTGTGTGTAACCACCTACTGAGTGCATTTGGGTCCTGGATTTGGAGGAAAAATATTGGGTAATGACTCTCAAAGTTTTTGGTGCCGTGCATGAATATATTTCTCATGACTCATCTGATGCATATTGGGAACAACATTGCCACACATAATGCTGAAAATGTTGTGGTTTGTGTCTCCAAATGACACACAAGAGGGTATTTTTGTTGCAAATCCAGGGCACAAACTGACTTATTGGGTAATGACTTACAAAGTATCCGGTCCAGGCCATGAATGATTTTTTCATGACTCCTATGATGCATATTGATAACAATATTACCCCACAGATTGCTGAAACTGTTGTGGCTTGTCTCTCCAAATGGCACACAAGAGAATATTATTGGTGCAAATCCAGGGCACAAAATGACTTATTGGGTAATGACAGGCAAAGTATGAGGTCAAGTCCATAATAGGAAGAACAACATTTACTTTGTATAATCCAATCACCAAAAAAGAACTTTAATGAGTGTCAAATGAAAATAATTCATAAGTTGTTTAATTGAGATGGAGGTGCTGTTTTTTATGATTCTCAGACAAAAGAATGGTGCAGATATTACCAGTACTACTAGTTGTAGCTTATATTGCATGCAAAAAGGTACATAGTTGGGTACTGTGCAAAAAGTGTACGAGGTAGGTACCATACTACTGACCCAAGGGAGTTTCGAACCACTGACTGGCTACCAGATTCTACAGATGGGTTGGGGATTTAGATACATAACCTTTGTGTGATCACAATTTCCTCTTTGAAAAATTATGGCGCGGGAGGGGTGGCGTGCACTCGTACATGCTTTACTTATAGAAAATAAAGGCCGTGCACAAGGCAGGCACATGGAAGAAGTCAGGGTGCATACCACACACAACACACACAAAACCACACACACATGAAAAACTGTATACACACGGAACCACCACACAAAACGCAACACATGCTTCTTGGTTGGCACATTTTTTTTTGAAGCAGGAAAAATGAATGTTGTCCGACAGTCACAAACAATGGAACAACGGAACAACGGAACAACAAAGAAGAAACACTAGTCAGTGACAATAACAGCAATTCATTGGAGATTCTATTTGTTTCTGATCTTTCTTTCTTTCCTTTTTCTTTTTATTGAAACGGAACAACAATCAAACAAACCAACGAGGGAAAGAACGACACTCAAAATGGAACAACGAATTAAAAAAAAGAAATGACAGAATGGAACAACAGGACAACAGCAGTGAGTGACAATGACGGCAATTTGTTGGAGATACTATTTGTTTCTGATCTTTCTTTCTTTCATTTTTATTTTTATTGAAACAGAACAACAATCAAACGAACCAACGAAGGAAAGGAGGGCACTTAAAACAGAATAACCAATGAAACAGAACGGAACAATGGAACGGAACAATGGGACAGAATGACAGAATGGAACAACAGAAAAGTTCACACAAAAAAAACTGTACACACACGGAAAACTGTACATACCCCAAATCAAAACCACACAAAAAGCAACACATCCTTCTTGGTTGGCACGGTATTTAAAAAAAAATGAAAAGCACGGAAACAATGGATTGGCAATGAAAGAAAACAACGAGAAACATTAGTGAGTGACAATGACAGCAATTTGTTGGAGATTCTATTTGCTTCTGATCTTTCTTTCTCTTATTTTTATTCTTCAGGAACAACAAACCAACAAAAGGACATAAGAAGGACAAAGGGATGAAACGGAACGATCAAACGGAACAGAACAGCGGAGCGAGGCAAGTGTTCGCTAGATTGTGCAAGAAGGTACAATCGTTAAGAGAAGATCCCGAAACGGGTAAAAATTTGGAGAAAATGATGCTGGAAAGATTCAAGTCAGAAAAAAACCCTACCGGTACTGTATCAAAAGATGGTGGCACTGTTGCCAGTAGTCTTGCTGAAGAGGAAAATGAGGACGACAACTAGATTGATCCTGTATTGATGCAATTGCTTGGCGAAATGGAGGAAGTTTAGGCATTGTTTTCAGAATTGTTACTGCTCATTGTGTCAGTCCATTCACTAATTTGACGACAACGCGGGTGGGTTCACACCTAGTATGACACGGGTAAATCTTCGGGGAGAATGATTAGGGTAAAAGGTACATATTCTACATAAGTTGCATACCATGGTTGCAAATAGTAGATTGTGTGACAAATATGATTCAATTGTACGGAAAGAAGTACTCATACCTATCATACATATTTTGCATATGATACTACTAGGCAAATTCTTGACCCGAATAATTCAACTGTAGTGGTAGGTAGTCGCAAGCGATGATATTAAATTTTAAGGGTTGTTTGTTGCGAGCACAAATATTAAATTATAAGGGTAGTGTGTAGCGAGCAATGGAGATACATTTTAAGGGTAGTGTGTCGCAAGCACTAATGTTAAATTTTACTGGTTGTGAGTCATGACCTTGTGTATTTCATTTTTGTAGGTGTGATTCGCGAACGTACAGGTAGGTGATATTAAAAATTAAAAATAATTATTCATGACCCAAGGAAAAAAATAATTGCGAACCAGGGATTGAGAGTTAGAAAAATGAGCATGATACGAAGCAACCGAATCACAGGGGGGGGTTGGTTGTGAGTCATGACCTTGCATATTTAATTTTAGTAGATGTGATTTGCGAGCGTACGGGTAGGTTTTATTAAAAATTAATAATAATTATTCATGACCCAGGGAAAAAAATAAACGCGACCCAGGTATTGAGAGTTAGAAAATTGGGCATGATACTGGCCTAGTGAATCGCAAGGGGGACTCGTGTTAAAATTACACACAAAAAGGGGTTGCGACAGTACCTTTGCGACAAAAAAAAAAGGGTCGCGTGACAGTTATCGGACGTAAGGGACCATCGCTCCAGCTGGATATTCCTGACCAAAGTAATCACCACGCCAGAATTGGCAAGGTCAAGAGCTATCCATAGATACTACTAGTACCCAATTTGCAGGGGTTGCGCGCGCCGGAAACCCTTCGAACTTGATGATTCTTCTGGTCAAGAAAATCACGAAAAGTTTTGAAAAAAAAACCCATTAACCCAACCTCATAATAGTACCAAGTGGTCTCAACCAAACCATTCCTTAACAATAGCATTAGAGGCGCCCGCATTTGGGGGTTCCCTTCCTTATACCAAGCCCAAGAAGACCTGCAAGTTTTGGATTGATCAACCAAGTCCTACTACTATAGGAGAAAAGAGCTTCTTAAATACCAACACCAACAACAGATCAACGCAAACACAAATGCTGCAAAAACTCCAAAAATCCTCCCATACCAGCAACAAGGATACCTCTGCTTGCAGCAACAACAACAAGCAAGCCCCACTACAGAGTAAATTGATACTTCTTATCAAGTACAAGAAGACCCCCAAGTTGCGATTCAATCCGACCAGTCGTTTGGAGAAGAAAAAAACAGCCAGAACAACAGCAACACCCCAATATTTTGAGAACGAAAAATCCCCCCCCCCCCCTGCCATCAACAAGGATCCTCCTGTTCTTGGCAACAACAAGCGCCGCTACAGTGTAAACCGATACTTATCAAGTTGGAGATGCCCCCCAAGTTGCATATTGATCCCCCCGGTCGTTTCAAAGAAAACAGCTGCAGCAACAACAACACCCCCAAGGGCAAAAAAAACTCCCCACACATCAGCAGCAACAACAACACACACAGTTGGTGCTGTGGCAAGAGTTGTCGCCCTTCCCCCTTGCAAGTTAACAAATAATGCTACTGTCACTCTAATTCATTCCTGCAATACTTTTACT
Organism: Pseudo-nitzschia multiseries; assembly: GCA_037355745.1. Lineage (NCBI taxonomy): Eukaryota > Bacillariophyta > Bacillariophyceae > Bacillariales > Bacillariaceae > Pseudo-nitzschia > Pseudo-nitzschia multiseries. The sequence continues at coordinate 11,271,412 of CM074781.1, forward strand.
ACTACAGCAGCTACTATGGTAGCAGCAGGATTTACACAAGAAGAGGAGAGCAAAAATTGTTCCCTGCAGAAGAGAGTATTGCGGAAGAAGGCAAAACTCTTGGAAGAAGACAAGAAGGCTGCCCCCTTCCCCCCCCCGCTGCCGCCGCCCCCACCGCTGCATGCTATTGTTCTTGCTAGATCAAATGGTAGCAGCGTTTTGCCTGTAACTAATCCAAGTGGACTGTTGGACCCCCCCCCCCCCCTCCCCAAAAAAATCACCAAACAACAACAACAACAACAACAACAACAAGAGAGCACATATGGCCTCCAGCAACAGCAATGGAAGCACAGCAACGGCAGCGGCAGCAACAGCAATGGCGGCAGCAATGGCGGCAGCAATGGCGGCAGCAACGGCGGCAGCAACGGCGGCAGCAACGGCGGCAGCAACGGTGGCGGCAGCAACAGCAATGGCAGCAGCAACGGCGGCAGCAACGGTGGCAGCAACGTTGGCAGCAACGTTGGCAGCAACAGCGGCAGCAACAGCAACAGCGGCAGCAACAGCGGCAGCAACAGCGGCAGCAACAGCGGCAGCAACAGCGGCAGCAACAGCAACAGCGGCAGCAACAGCAACAGCGGCAGCAACAGCGGCAGCAACAGCGGCAGCAACAGCGGCAGCAACAGCGGCAGCAACAGCGGCAGCAACAGCAACAGCAACAGCGGCAGCAACAGCGGCAGCAACAGCGGCAGCAACAGTGGCAGCAACAGCAACAGCGGCAGCAACAGCGGCAGCAACAGCGGCAGCAACAGCGGCAGCAACAGCGGCAGCAACAGCGGCAGCAACAGCGGCAGCAACAGCGGCAGCAACAGCGGCAGCAACAGCGGCAGCAACAGCAACAGTGGCAGCAACAGTGGCAGCAACAGCGTAGCAACAGCGCAGCAACAGCGCAGCAACAGCGCAGCAACCATCGACCACAGCAGCGTTTTTGGACAAGAAAAACTCTCCAACTTCCAAAAAGAAGAAACTCACTCCAATTCCAATGTTGCCTCTGAAACAAACAAAACGGACTTGGCACCAAGTCTTATGTGCTTCTGCAAATGAGCAAGCTATCAGGGTTTGATTTGAGGATGCCTCAAGGGACGAAGCATATGCAACCTTGGTGCAGCAGCTCCAACTGCCAGCAAATCAAAAGGGAGTGTCATGTATCCCAGCAACAGTTATCTGTGACGCCATAAATACAACGTACGGTACAAACATCAATCCAAATAAGTTGCAGAACCATGTTTGTGAAGGACTCACGGGTCCGCCACACAAGGGATGGCCACCAGTGCTTCCAGAAACAGTGGAGGATGCGCTTGCCAAAGCAATTACAACTTTCATTGCGTTGGCTGCGGCACAGATGAAGGACAAACCGGATGATCAGACGCTCCTACAAAAGCTCACAGCATGCCTGAGTAATGGTGTAATCCCATCGCCACTCACTGATCCAGTTTCTTCATTCAGAAGGGTTCAACCATGGTTTGCAGATGGGGTGGAAGTCTCTAATCTGAATTCACAGATGGAGGAACGCTGTGCAACATATGGAAGTCATACAGATATTAATGAATGGTTTACAAATAACAACCCTAAAAGAATTCTTGCTTCTGATGGGCTTTGCATGGTTGCCAACGGATGAGGAGATTGTAGGGGGGCACAAAGGAGAGCTGTATTTCCTCCCTGAACAACTTCAATAGATAATCAATGTGGATGAAATGGAGCTGTCACTGGACACGACCAAGACCAAGTCTGGTGGACGACCCGTTACCCAGTATGGACCAAGTAGCAGGGACCTCCCCATGGGAGCAAGCCGTGCCAGTAAAAGCAGTCACTGCATAACACTCCTCTGTGGTAGTTGTGCTTCCATGGATCCAATTCCACCTCATTTTCAGTTAGAAAGTATGGCTAGAGATGATGCAAACAAGCGAATCCAGGATTTGTTTTTGGAAGAGCTTGAACACAATACGGTAACTGCAACATGGGGGTTCAACAAACCAACAGAGAGGTAGAGTACGGTAAATTGTAATGCTAGTGTGGGGATGGATGGTACAGAGTTTTGAAGGTTGTTAAGGATGCATACATGTCATCATTGCCAGACCTTGCCCCCCTGCCTGGAAAGCGAGTAGTGTTGTTAGTGGATTTGGGACCAGGACAGGAGGATGACGAGTTGCAAATAATTACAGCCCCCAAAGGCCTCTACTTACTTACTGGAGTTCGAAATACTACACACATTTGGCAACCAACAGACCAGAACTACGAACCATTTAAAACCATGTTTCGCCAAAACAAGACAATATTGAACAACTCACGCTGTGCAAGAGGACTTACCATGCGATCTCACAATATTTGCGGCTTGTATTTGGGGGACAGGAGACAGAGTACGTCACTTTGCACAGTGTGTCTCACAAATCATTGTCTGTGGAAAAATCAAAGGCAATCTGGCGCCACATTGGTATCATGCCTTTCATATGCAAATGCCTAGGGAATCACAATGTAGCTCACGAGGTGACAACACTACGGAATGGTTCTGTCGACCTTACAGTGGATCCAATGACGGCAAAGTTGCTTGACCTTGAACTTTGCAACAGCACTGCAGTGAAGTACCTCATCAAGTACGGTTTGAAAGGCAAAGGGTTTGCTGCAAAGGCACCACAAAACAACGAGAAAGAGAAGATGACATCTACTAAACCGGGTTCAAACAAGCAAATATTGAAAATTGCAAACATAAATACGGCAGAACAGAAATTCCGTATCACCGGTGGATTTGTCACTAACTCCAAGGACGTTTGGAAAGCAAAAGTCTTGAAGGAATGTTTGAAAAAAATTGCCACACTGAAGAGTAGAAAGGTGGGCACCGCTGCTTTTTCAAAGAAAAAGGGAGCAGCTGAGGCCTTAGTTGCAACGTGTGGGGGCGAATTTGGTAGACTAGCATGCAACATTTGAAAGTGATCCACAAATGGAAGGTTGGAAAGAAGTTGCTGCTGGAATGAAAAAAGAGCAAATAGTTGCTGCTCTAGTTAAAGCAAAGGATGATGCACGGGTTGGTGCTGTGGAGTGGAGCAAGAAGGTGGATGGCGCTGAATTGGAGCGGCTGGAGAAAGCAGAGATCACCATGAAAGAAACACCCTTGGGATAGGCCATGGCAGAGAAATTAGAGAGGTGTGTTGAAACAATTAAGGAGGTGACTCCAGAGATGCTGGAGATAGCAGACCTGGATGATGGAAAGATTGAATACATTAAAAGGATGCAAGCAACAAGGGTGGAGCAGGAACCAACGCGCGATTTGTGGTGCAATTGAATTAGTTAAATTAATATCTGTTATTTGTTTGTTATTCAGTGCTGTTAAAGTAGTTGCAATTAGATGGATTACTAGGAAGGAAAGAAGTGAGGAGTTTCGAGTTTTTTTAAATAGAGGTGCAGAAAGATCATCTCGGAAAGTTCGAACCGATACGAATTTGGTTCGAAATCAGTCATGAGACCAATTTAGATCATGAGTGTTATGTTTCACAAATTGCTCTAGTACAAATTCTACGTGGCCCTAATTTGTCTCTTTGTCACTAACACACATACTCGTACCCCATGTCTACGGAGTACGCCAACTTTGGATTACATGTCCTCTGAGCTCAAACACATGCCTACTCTGTGTCTATAAGGTATGCTGACTGCGTGGAAGTTAGGCATGGCGGATTGACTAGCCTCTAGGTGTATGTGTGCACACGTGGGCTTAAGTGTAGTCACGTGTGGTCAGGGTTGACCTGAACCCTAAAGGGGGAAGTAGATTAGGGTTAGGGTTGCATTGTGTACTGAGAATGCCTCGCCACTCCGAGGTGGGAAGTAGCTTCCTTGGCAGGTGAATGTACATGAGGCAGGCAAGATTGTGTATTTAGGGCATGGACGAGGTCCCAGATGTTGGCGGCGGTGGCGCCTGTATGTTGTGCTGGGGCTGTCAGTGGGGGGGGGGGGGGGGGGGTCATTGGGCCGGGGAGACTGGAACCCACTGCGCAGAGGCAGGAGCGTGTACAATGGGGGTGGGAGAGGGGGAGGGGGGAGGAGCTTCTTGTGGGCATGGCGGAGATGGAGGATGGCAGAACCGGATGAGGCATAGTTGCCCTCTTTGATGGCATCAGTAGCGGTCCAGGCGACTTGTGCACAATTGCCGGAGGTGGCAAGGAGCACTTCGGTGAGGGCAGAGAAGGCCTGGGGCAGCGTAATACGTTTAAGGTTGGCGTGGTAACACTTGATGGTTTGCTGGAGCATAGAGCTATGCTTTTTCATGACTAAGACTCTGGCTGCCGTTGTGTCTCGGCTTTCAGTTGGTGCCACCCACCGGACAACGTCCAAGAACTGTTTCGTGGGGTTTGAATTAATTTATTGTGCACAAATTTTGTGTGTAGTTTTAACACAGAAAAATCTCTCAACACCCTGAAATTCTGAAGTCCATTGCGACCAAGTGTAAGACTATTGTAAGACTATTTTATAACTCCGCACTATTTCTGTGGGCATGATGCACATTACTCTAATCATGATTAAAAATAATTTGTATCAGTCACTAGCAGAATCAAATTTTTATTCCTGTACCCACAACAATTACTTCTATTCATGAATAAAAAAGAATTGTTGACTCAGTATTAATTCCAAATTATAATGCTACAGAATAACAATTAGATTCTGCTCTTCTAATTGTGAAGTCTTTTTCTGGACTCTGATATTCCTTTTTTTAATTGTAAATTGTATTATGTTTGATTGAATCCTATCGCAACAGATTATTTTCCCTCCAATATATCTAATATTTTTAATATTTAGTTCTCAAGTACTAGTAGTTTTTGAATGATGTATGTACTATTATTTCCTAAATTAATTCAAGTGATAAATTGGCATTCATTGAGGCTGTTATTGCTGGATTGACATTTGTCACTCGTGGGTTGGAGTTGTGTTTATTACTCTAGCTTTTGCCGCTCTTGCTGCTACTGTGCCCACGCTGTTGCTCTCGTTGCTTGCTGCTGCAGCTGTTTTGTTTTGTTGTTCCATTTTGGCATTCTGTTTCAGCCGCGTTCCATTGTTGCTCCATTTTGTTGTTTCCTTGTTTCGTTTGTGTTGTTATGTTTGCATTGTTCCATTTGTGTTGTTCTCTTTGCGTTGCTCCATTTGCGTTGCCCCGTTTTCGTTGCTTTATTTTTGTTGCTCTGTTTTTGTTCCTCTGTTTACATTGGTTCTTTTTTCTTTCTCTGTGTTTGTTGTTTCATTCCATTGTTTTGTTGTCCCGTTTTTGTTGTGAAAAATAAAAATAGCAGAAAGAAAGATAAAAAAACAAATAGAATCTCTAGCAAATTGTCGTCATTGTCACTCACTCGCGTTCCATTGTTGTTCCATTGTTCCATTTTTTTTGTTATTCTGCTCTGTTGTTCCATTCAATAAATGTAAAAGCAAGAAAGATCAGAAACAAATAGAATCTCCAACAAATTGCCGTAATTGTTGTCACTCAATTGCATTCCATTATTGTTCTGTTTCGTTGTTTCCTTGTTACACTCACTAGTGTTTCTTTGTTGTTCCGTTGTTCTATTTTTTGTGACTGTCGCACAACATTCATTTTCTGTGCTTCAAAAAAAAAGTGCCGACCAAGAAGCATGTGGTTATTTGTGTGTGGCTTTGTGTGTGTACAGTTTTGTGTGTGTGTTCAGTTTTTCATTTTTCTTCAGTTTTTTTTGTGCGTGTGGTTTTGAGTGTGTTGTCTATGCTGTGCACCCTGACTTCTTCCATGTGTCTGGCTTGTGCGCAGCCTTCTTTAGTATTAAATATATGTAAAGCATGTACCACCCAAACACTTTATTTTTTGTCTGAGAATAATCCCAAAACAGCACTTTCATTTTGATTAAACAACCTATGAATTATTTTCATTTGATACTCAGTGAAGTACATATTTGGTGATTGGATTATAAATGTTCTTCCTATTATGGACAAGATGAAATGTGCCAGAAAAAGAAATTAAAGTGACCTGATACTAGGTGAGTCACCACTTCATGAGTCCATTTCTGTATTGATTCTAGAAGGGAAATATGCACCAATGTTCAGTTTGGTGCAAAGCAATCAGACAGTTTTGGTGATGAGATCATAAACATTCTTCCTATTAAGGGCGGTGTTGTTCCCACTATGCATCAGATGAGTCATGCACAAATCAATCATTGTCTTGATAGGATACTTTGGGAGGCATTACCCAATCAGCTAGTTTGGGCACTGGATTTGCCCCAGAAATACTATCTTGTGTGCCATTTGAAGAGACAAACTGCAACACTTTCTGCATTGTGAGTGGCAACAATGTTGTTCACAATATTCATCTGATGAGTCATGAAACAATTATTCATGGTTTTGACCTGATACTTTGGGAGCCGTTACCCAATCAGTTAGTTTGTGCCCTGGATTTGCACCAAAAATACTCTCTTGTGCGTCATTTGGAGAGACAAACCACAATACTTTTTGCATTGTGTGTAGCAACGTTGTTCCCAATATGCATCAGATGAGTAATGAAAAGATAATTCATAGTCTTGACTTTATACTTTGGGGGTCATTACCCAATCAGTCATCTTGTGCCCTGGATTTGCACCAAAAATTTTCTCTTGTGTGCCATTTGGAGAGACAAACCACAGTATTTTCTGTATTGTGTGTGGAAATGTTGTTCCCAATATGCATCAGATGAGTCATGAAAAAAACATTCATGGCCTTGACCTGATACTTTGAGAGTCCTTACCCAATCAGTCATTTTGTGCACTGGATTTGCACCAAAAATATTTTCTTGTGTTCCATTTTGAGAAACAAACCACAATATTTTCTGTATTGTGTGTGGCAATGCTGTTCCCAATATGCATCAGATGAGTCATGAAACAATTATTCATGACCTCGACCTGATACCAATGTTGTTCTCAATATGCATCAGATCAGTCACGAAAAAAGATAATCATGCTATTGACCTGACACTTTGAGAGTCATTACCCAATCAGTCATTTTGTGCACTGGATTTGCACCAACAATAATCTCTTGTGTGCCATTTGGAGAGACAAACCACAAAATTTTCTGTATTGTGTGTGGAAATGTTGTTCCCAATACATCAGTTGAGTCATGCACAAATTATTCATGGTCTTGACCTGATACTTTGGGAGTCATTACCCAATAAGATATTTTGTGCCCTAGATTCCCCGTCTTGCACGCCATTTGGAGAGACAAACCACAACATTTTCTCTATTCTGTGTGGCAATGTTGTTCCCAAGATGCATCAGATGAGTACTAATGAAAAAATTATTCATGGCCTTGACCTGATACTGATGTTGTTCTCAATATGCATCAGATCAGTCATGAAAAAAGATAATCGTGGTCTTGACCTGATACTTTGAGAGTCATTACCCAATCAATCATTTTGTGCACTTGACTTGACCCAAAAACAATATCTTGTGTGGCATTTGGAGAGACAAACCACAACATTTTCTGTATTGTGTGTGGAAATGTTGTTCACAGATATGCATCAGATGAGCCATGAATAAATTATTCATGGTCTTGACCTGACACTTTGGGAGTCATTACCCAACCAGTCATTTTGTGCCCTGGATTTGCACCAAAAATAGTCGCTTGCATGCCATTCAGAGAGACAAACCACAATATTTCATGTATAGTGTGTGGCAATGTTGTTCCCAATATACATCAGATGAGTCATGAAACAATTATTCATGGTCTTGACCTGATACTTTGGGAGTCATTTCCTAATCAGTTAGTTTGTGCCCTGGATTTGACCCAAAAATAGTCTCTTGTGTGCCATTTGGAAAGACAAACCACAATATTTTCTGTATTGTGTGTGGCAATGCTGTTCCCAATCTGCATCAGAGGAGTAATGAAGATGTTATTCATGGTTTTGACCGGATACCAATGATGTTGTTCTCAATATGCACCAGATGAGTCATGAAAAAGTTAATCATGGTCTTGACCTGATACTTTGAGAGTCATTACCCAATCAGTCATTTTGTGCACTTGACTTGACCCAAAAATAATCTCTTGTGTGCCATTTGGAGAGATAAGTCACAATACTTTCTGTATTGTGCGTGGTAATGTTGTTCCCAATATGCATCAGATGAGTAATGAAAAAATTAGTCATGGTCTTGACCTGACACTTTGAGAGTCCTTACCCAATCAGTCATTTTGTGCCCTGGACTTGCACCAAAAATAGTCTCTTGTCTGCCATTTGAAGAGACAAACCACACCATTTTATGTATTCTGTGTGGCAATGTTGTTCCCAATATGCATCAGATCAGTAATGAAAAAATTATTCATGGCCTTGACCTGATACCGATGTTGTTCGCAATATGCATCAATTGAGTAATGCAAAAAATATTCATGGTGTTGACCTGATACTTTGAGAGTCATTACCCAATATGTCATTTTGTACCCTTGATTTGCACCAAAAATAATCTCTTGTGTGCCATTTGGAGAGACAAATAACAACATTTTCTGTATTGTGTGTGGCAATGTTGTTCCCAATATACATCAGATGAGTCATGAAACAATTATTCATGGTATCGACCTGACAATTTGGGAGTCATTACCCAATCTGCCATTTTGTGCCCTGGATTTGCACCAAAAATAGACTCTTGTGTGCCATTTGGAGAGACAAACCACAACATTTTATGTATTCTATGTGGCAATGTTGTTCCCTGTATGTGACAATGTTGTTCCCAATATGCAGAAGATGTGTCATGAAAAAAATGTTTATGGTCTTGACCTTATACTTTGGGAGTCATAACATAATCAGTGAGTTTGGGCATGGGAAATGCACCAAAAATACTCTCTTATGTGCCATTTGGAGAGACAAATCACTACATTTTCTGCAGTTTGAGTGGCAATGCTGTTCACACTATGCATCAGATCAGTCATGTCAAAATAATTCATGGTCTTGACCTGATACTATGGGAGTCATCACTTTATCAGTCAATTTGTTGGGCACTATACTATTTGCATCACAAATGCTCTATTGCATGCCATTTTGAGACACAAACCAAAACATTTTCTGCACTTTGAGTGGTAATGTTGTTCACACTATGGATGGGATAGACTATGGAAGAAAAACAAGAAGAAACAAGCTGATACTTCAGGCATTATGAATTTTGGATTCGTTTTGGTCCCTGGATAGTACTGTGAATAGTATGCATTGTGTACAGTTCCACAGGGCACACCACCACATGTCACAGAGTACCTAAAGGTGTATTTGTATGGAGTATTTTAAAATAAGCAATATCTTAGTCCAGTCACTAATCCAGCGCACGAGCGCGCGCGAATTTAAATTTGGAATACTTCGTGCCCAAGTTTCAGTACCAAAATACAGTATTAAAAGACTCTAGGAAAATTACAGCTTCAGTCTTTTTTAATTGACGTTCTGAAGTAGCTGCTTTATTATCTATTAATAAAGCTTCTGAATTTGAGTATCCGAGACTATAAGGAATAAATTAATGGCTGGAAAAAGAACACTGAAGAATGCTTCAACACCAATGTGATTTTATGAATTAAGTACGTCACATAGTGAATTTAATTAGACAAATGTAATGGCCTTGAATTACAGTACCAAACTACAGTACAAAAATTACAGCTTCAGTATGTGTTAATTAACGTTCTGAAGTACTAGCTGCATAATTATTTATTTATAAAGCTTCTGAATTTGAGTATCCATTACTATCAGGAAGAAGTTAATGTTTGGAAAAAGAGCACTGAAGAAGAATGATGCTTCAACATCAATATGATTTTATTAATTAAGTAGTGAATTTAATTAGGCGATTCTAATGGCCTTAAAATACAGTACTAAAATACAGTACAAAAATTACAGCTTAAGTATGTTTTAATAAAGATTTTGAATTTAATGAACAGATCTCACTCATTAAGTAACTTAATGAACATATTTTTTACTGTATTTTCCCTCTGTATTTTTGTACTGTATTTACTAGTAACAAAGATACTCTTTTTTGTCGCGATGAAACACACAAAAACACAGTGTATACAAAAATACAGTGTGATTTTACAGTGTTATCTTCACAGTGTTGTCGCGGCAAAAAAACAAAAAAAACATCCATTCATAAATTAGAAAGAAAGACATCAACGTTATTGGGTGATTCCCGAAATAGTCTGGGTAGGGGCCCAGATTTAATTCTGTACCATTTTGACCCAGATACCGGTCGACGTGAGCTCACGTTGACCAGGATCTGGGTCCCTACCCATATTTGCTTGAAATCCGGCATGGAATTCCGGACTGAAGAAAATTTCATTCCCTTATACTCACCCAACAGACAAGTCACACATCCAACGGATCCAACGGATCGCCAAATTTGGCCGCTGCTGCTTATACACGACAACATTTTTCCATCAAATCATATATTTACTATTGCTCTTGTTATCTGCTGGTGTTCTTGCTATGTGACAACGATGATGGAGGAGATACATATTCAGCTTGGGACATAACTTTTATATCGTATCATCATCAGCGATGGCACCCAACGCCAATAGAGCATGGGCTGGACGCAGGTCAGGTGTGACCAACTACAGCAAAACGGAACTCATCAAATTGCTACACACCATCAGATCAACCCTTCCCATTGGTCCCGAGCAATGGGATCCAGTTGCCCAAATCCATAGAGACAACTTCCCTGAAACTGACAGAACTGTTCCCAACCTCCGTAGGAAATACACGAACCTTTACCGGAAACAAATGCCTACCGGCGATCCAAATTGCCCCGAGGAGGTGAAGTTGGCAAAGAAGATTAGAAAATTGATTTATGATAAGGCGGAAATTGGTGATGGAGAAGAGGCGTTTGATATTCAAGAAGGATACATCAATAAAAACGACGACATGAGTACTAGTGGTAGTGAGGATGAGGACTCTGACGATGACATTCTTCTTCCTCCAACCCCACTCTGTCAACCTTCGCAAGTAACGGAATCAACCCAGCCAACCCAGCCAACCCACCCTACCCAGCCAACTCAACTGACCCAGCCAACCCAACCGGCCCAGCCAACTCAACCGACCCAGCCAACTCAACTGACCCAACCAACCCAGCCAACCCAACCAATCCAACCACCACCACTATGCCAGCCTTCCGAACAAGCAACTGCAAATGAAAACAAGGTTGCCAGGATTGCATTCGTGCATGTACCACCTTCCCCAGCAGTGCCCCACCAGCTTACGTGCTCGCGCTCCTCTTCTTCCTCCACCACAGCAGCCACATAGAGACAGTACAAAAGCTCCAAAGTCAACGGACAAGAGATCCTTGCTTTCTTTTGAGAGAAGTCCGAGCTTGAGAGGGAACAAAGGAGAGAGCAATCCCGGCTTGATAGGGAAGAACGACAGGCCATGATGGAATCGTTCGAGTCCGCCATTGTTAACGTTGCCTCCTTATTTGTACAACAACTTTCCAATTCCAATTCCAATTCTGAAGATGAAGCTGAAGCTGAAGATTCCCCCCAAGACGGCAATTCCACTTAAGGATTTGGTTCCTGTTTAATGGCAACGTCGGAGTTGGAATTGGAATCAAATAAATCGGAATCGGAATCAGAATCCGGCAAATGAAAGACTTGATTGGTTTGGGCTTCAAGAGTCGGGCAAAAAAGAGTCTGGCGAATCTGTTGCCGGGTTATATCAATCTGTAGTTGGTGTATAACAATCTGTTGTTGGTGTTTAGCAATCTGTTGTTCGTGTTTAACAATATGTTGTGTGAGTTGTTGTTCGTGTTGTCGTTTGACTTTGGCTTGAAGAGCCTTAAGAATTTGTTCTTGTTCTTGTTTGGAAGCTACCACCATGATGTTGCTTTTGGCTTTGGAAGAAATCAAATTATGAGCTTTGCAACTTGCCGAGAAAATGAAATAATGAATTACTAGTAAAAATAATGAATTACTCGCAACTACTAGCAGCTACTAGTAGTAATATCTCATGCAATCGTAAATTTGGCAGTACATGAAAGTCTCAAATCAGTCGGAATCAAATCGATGGGATTCAACGCTGATTCCCACCTCGATTCCCATTTTGATTCCCATGTCCATGTATGGAAGAACTGATGGGATTAACCCGGTTGGCGCTGTGTTGAACCCCTCTTAAGGAGTTGAACCCATCTTAAGGAGTCGTGCGGTTTTTACGAACCCGAACACCAAAAGCGAAACTACTCCATCCAGATCGAAACTACTACACGTATCTACTCGTGTCTACTCATATTCTTGCAGCTATCCTTCCAGCTAGGCTATCCTTGCAGCTATCCTTCCAGCAAGAAGTTCTAAGCTCATAATTCACAAACTTTGCAACAGCGAAAGCTATGTCCAAATATAAGCTACTAATTTTTATCTACTACCGACGGAATCAACCATGGTCCCAATCAACAAGAACAATCTACAATCTACTACAGACGGAATCGACCATGGTCCCACTCAACAAGAATAATCTACTCAGCTAGTACTCACTCAACAATAACAATCTACTCAACCACTCAAAGCGAAATGCGAACATCAAACCACAACAAACCCAACGGCTACCGAGCACCGGCTCAACGCCTCAACGCCTCACTATTCGAACATGCCAGTGGCATCTTCCGGTAGATTGTCGGCATAAGAGAAGTATCTGTCCTTCTTGTGCATGAAAACATTCAGGATCTGGTTGTGACCAATGGTACTTGTTTGGTAATTGTACAGAAGAATCACCAGGTTCATTGTGACCTTCTGATCTCCAAATTCCTCCAAAAGGAGCTTGTCTTTCAATCGTGGAAACTGCCCCTGGATCATACGCATTCCCCACTCTGACAACTGGCAAAGGGATGTTGCTTCTCTGTTCAATAGAATAGCCTCTGCGGTATCCGGATCATTCTGAGAACTTTGCACAAGGCAGTGAAGTCTCCCGGTGGCAACCCTAAATGCGGAGTCGGCGCAAACCATTGCAAGGAACTTAACAAACAGTTCTTCTATTTTATCGTAAACACCATGATTGGCAATTGTGCTGTCATGCCAGCATCCAGGGCAGTTGAAATTGCAAATGCGGATTCTACCATCCAGCGCAAAGACAAAGACACTGTTGACGTAAGTGTCACTGACCCAACTGTTGTAAAAGTAACTCTGAACCATCCAATCCATCGAATGCTGAATTTTGACTTTAAGTCCATCTGCAGTGGCCCAGACTCATTGTTGTTGAAGTCTTGGGTATTTGGCGCCAATGGCAGCAATGTATTCCTTGACTTCTTCTTCTGTTGGGGCTTTAACCATTGCCTTTGGATGCTTCTGCAATACAAACAAGAGAACCTTTCTGGAGAACTTCAACCATTTGTACATAACAGTAGAGGTGAGTCCAAACGCCATAGACACAGATCTTGCGACCGATCCTTGTGTTCTAAACCAATGAAGTACTAGACCACGACAGCAAGTTGCTTTTGCCTCACGCTTTCTTCCACTCCATACTCCATTCACATTGACCTTCCGCTTTTGAACGCATCCCGTGTTTTTGTCGATGGTGTAAGCATCAAATACTGGTTGAAACATGCGTATGAGATCGCAAAAGACCTTGTGGTTGACACCACAGCAGTTCAGAAGAGCCTGGTTGTTACCTGACTGGAATAGATAAAGAAAGGGGAACTCGGAATGACGCCGAAGGGCTATCCTTGGTGTTCTCCTATCTCTTCGACACCTTTCTTCCAACGCATCATCATCATTCTTGTCATCTTCAAAAAGATACAAACAAGCAACTCAAGAGACATGGTCATCCAATCGACAAATATTGTGTTTTCGGTGAATCGGTTGAGTCGCCGAAACAAGCTGAACCCACTGAAAGAAGTCGCTAAAAATTTCCAGCACATTTAAAGAACAACCCAGATTTTGAATTGTATCAAGACAACAATTTGCAATTTTTAATCATATGAAGTGGAAAAATTTGGCCATTACGATAGTCCGAGTGAAGGATTCCTTATTCCAAAAAAGAGACTTTGCACACTGGCCCGCCAAAATCTGGGTATGGTGATTTTCATTCCCGAAATACAAAAATATGGGCCCCTACCCAGACTATTTCGGGAATCACCCATTCCTACTATTGGTTGTATTGCACCAACCCTTATCTGAGTAGAATGCTTGCAGCATTCTGTCCAGGTACGTATGATCTAAACTTCTTGTTCCATTGATCAGTTAGTAGCTCAAAGATCCGTGCTCAGATAGAGAAGTCCAAGGTAGCCTTGTACTGGAGGAAAAAAGTATAGCATTGTGACGAGAGATTTGTTGCTGGAAGGAGACGTCTTAAAAGCAGAAATCTGCATCCCTTGCATCTTTATCAATAGGCACAAGATCCTGGTGTTCTGGACATAGGAGTAAGAAGTCTTTCATTTGAACATCCAATTGGTGGCAAATTACAGCCAATTGACGGCAATAACTAATCGATGGCAACAAGGAATTGATGGCAACAACAACAATCGACAGCAACAACAACAACAACGTGAGATAGACAGACAATGATGTCTGCCTGCTAAATTGCTGAAGATGTATTTTCTCACTTTGGTTTTTCTTCTTATTTTGGGGTCAATGGCAACAAGAACAAGAACAACGTTGGAAAGGGCCAAAAGATGAAACAAACATTTTTTTGAAACAATGGAAACAACAAAACACGAGTGAGTGACAAGGATGGCAATTTGTTTGAGATTATATTTGTTTCTCATCTTTCTTTATTTTATTTTTATTATGAAACAACGAATTGGAACGGAAAGCGAGAGCAGCGAGCAACAACAGCAAGAGGAGGCCACAGTGAGTGGCAACAGCAGCAAGAACGAGCGGCAAGAACGAGCAGCAACAGTGAATGGCAACAGCAAGAGCTACTACTAGTAGAGTAATAGTTCGTCTGATTTTATACATTTTTACATGTCTGCCTCCATTTTCTCCTCTATCCCGTCATTTGGATTTGTCTTATTTACTGTAGAACTGCCATTGGAATACCATTTCCAATCAAAAATGAAGTAGGGTAACGTGTAGGTATTTGAGTGGGTGTCATTTTGTACTATTTGTACAGGGGCAAACCTTCATGGTCTATTCTATCCAAGGAGAAACAGAAGGGTTGTAAGGTTGTGGATGATTTCGACCACCGGAATTCATGTACACTCACCGTTTACCACCAGTAGACTTGTACATGGTTTTTGAACTGTGTATTTATTGTGGTATTTTTATGATGTTCACTCATGGTATGCTACTAAGTACAGTTTGTCACGGCAACTTTATGATATCCCTAACCCTGAAATTGTTATTTAATTGATTATTTTTATTCCACCAGGTCAAGATTGAGTTTTAGGCAATGGCCCAGATACGGTGGATGAGATATTGTCTGGAAAGGGGAAGGGCACGACATGCGAGGTTTTCTTAGTGAATATGCGGGCTCAGAAGGCAGGGAGTTTTGAAAATAAGGCAGGGAGTTTTGAACGCACCACACAATCCCCCGCGGGGGGTAGAGAAACAGTTCTCGGACGAACATCAGGCGGGAACAACTTGGTGAAGTTGGTTACACTGCCTAGGAACAACCAGAGACTAGTAGAGTAGAAGGTATTCAGACGTAGAGCATTGTTGGCATGGTGGGAATTGGTTTGATAGGGAATCGTAGTGCAGGAGGATGCTTTGTGGAACTTGGGGAACATGGATTGTGTCAAATGGCAGAAAGTCACAGGAGCTTAGGATGTGAAGGGAAGACAACATGGCAGCTGCAAGGACCAGCGGCACAAGGGGACACGGAACAGGGACGGGTAATTCAAAAGGACCGAGCATGGCATATTAAAATGGTTTATGGATATTGTTGAAATCGTGGACAATGATGCAAAACAGAAACATTGGCGAAATGGGAAGGGAGGTGTGGTACCTGAAAAAGCATGGACGGGAATTGTGCTGGAAAGTAGTTTACCAACGGTTGGGTGGCAAGGCGGCCGTGTTGTTGAGGATGGCATTGTGTTGATGCTTAAGCACGTGGAGGTCACGTGTATATACTTGCCAAGAGTTGCTGTTCCAACATAATTGTTTATTTCATGAATTTGGGACTCGCGCCTGCCGCCTGGAGAATGCAGCATGAGCCAACCTGTATAGAGTGGCACGTGACTTTTGCAAGGGCAGAAGTAGATGTGACGTCATAGACCGCGTGTGCCAGCAACCGCAATACAGCGTCACCATTGGAGTCAGTAATATGGTAGATATGGGAGTGGCGGGAGCAATAGAGCGCTAGCAAACAAGCAGGAAGGAGGGCATGTGCCAGCTGGACAGGTAAGAATGGTAGTAGTGCTGCAATATGTGGAGCCATGCGGCCACCATGTCAAGGGTGGGGAGGTGATTGCGAGAGAAGCCCTTGGACGCATTACGTTCACCGTTTTTTGCCACCTCCAACAGACGCTGACCCTCATAATCATGGCTGGGGAGGCGATAGCTGCTGCGTGCGGCAGGGTGGCGCCCCTCACATTGTGGAGAGTAATATCAGCTGCAGTGATGGCAACGGGGTAGTTCCGACGGGGTGAGGTCAACTGGAGTAGAGGGGTACAGGATGGAGGCTAGATTGGTGCGGACATGCTTAAGAGTCAGACTGTTGGGGAGATTCAGCGCTGGACAAATTGGAGTGGTGGACTTGGCTCCTGGGTACAGTGTGACGGGTTTGGCAGATGGAGTGTGGGGCATATGAACCAACAGAAGAACGGAATGGGAGCTGGCGTGGGAAGGCGGGAGTGTGTTACGTGTGCTGACCGTGGCGCCGAGCCAGCTTTAGGCAAGGGAGTTGCGGAGGGGCAACATGTAGTAGTGGAGATCTGGAGAGGCAAGCAGGGGTATGGCACAGGGGGTAACAAGCGTATGGGTGGGTGAGTAAAATAATGGAGTGGGGCTAAAGAATGTGTTATGGTGTGTGACTAACCTTGCCTGGGATGGGCACCGCTGGAGGGGAAGAAGTCAACAGCTGGGTTGGCCTTGACGTAAGCTGTAACAGGGTTTTTGTTGGCGGTGTACGATTGGGCCAAGGTAGTGGCATGGAAAAACTTGCACTACTAGGTGCCAGAGCGTGGGCAAAAGGGGCCAACAAAACAGTGGGTGAGACACATTCTGGCTTTGTTGGGGCCTAAGGGATCACCAAGACAAGGGCAATCAGCGCTGTCTTTGAGGGCAAAGAGGCCTTGTTGGTGGGCTTGATTGCCGGATGCGTCTTGGGCATGGGTGGAATCCTGCGGGGTTGTGTTGGTGGGTGAGGGTGGGGACGTGTGTGTGGGTGTCTTGGAAGTAACATTGGTCCCTTGTTGTTGGCGGCACTGGCGCTTGGAGTTGCGGTCATCGCTTTGGTGGTGAGTGCCCTCTGGCAGACAGCTGCCTTGAGGAGGGTGGTCCTGTGGCACAGCTTCCAGAGGAATGAGTTGGGGGCAGAAATAAAAGAATTGAGGTGGTTGCCGTAGGCGGCCTGCTCAACCAATTGGATGAGGTTTGGGTAAGCGGATCTGGCCAGTTGGAACCCCTAGGGTGGGAGGTCTGCATTGAGCTCAGCAAGGTGTAGAAGTTTGGGGTCTCGCGCTAGGACAACAAAGGGAAGGATTGCCTCTTGGAGAACACAGAGGAGGAGATAGTAGCAGATGCATGGATGGAGAGGGGAAGACTGTTTGATCCATTGTTGGACCCTGGGGGAATGGAAGAGCCTCAGGAGCAAGAGGAGTCCTTTGCACACAAGGCTGTGCTTGGCACCTCGTGTCGCCTGGGATGAGCTGGTAGTCGGAATATGCCATCTGCAATCTGCCGACAAAGAGTGTGGTTGCAGAGTGACGTGTCTGGCGTGTGGCTTTGTCAGTGTGTAAGGCCTCGGCCTCATACAAGCAGGCAGAATGCAAGCATTTGGCGGAATTTGTTGTTGCTGTGGGGGATGCGGAGGAAGTTGAAGATCAAGAGACTCAAATCAAGGAGGTCAAAGTTCTGTTCAAGGGATGTGTGCATCACCACAAAGTTGGTGACAACACGGAGGAATGTCTGGTCGAACTGGCCATGGGTAATGTTGACAAAGGGTAGGTCATTGTTTGCACGGCACTGGTCGGCAATATGTGTAATCTCATTGTGACATGCAGTCGTCTGGCCTAAGGCAGGTTTGTTGAGGAAGTTTTTCCTGGTGACAGACAAGAGGGTGGCCGGGTGTATGGTGTAGTATTTGCCGGTGACGTTGTCGGAATGCTCACGGGCGAGGAAGATCCTCCAACTCCATGCACTGTGGCTGGATTTATCACGGGCACTCAGGTCAGGTTCTGGCTGTTTCAAAGCATGGACAAGAATGTCCTGGATGTTGGCGGTGGTGGCGCCGGTGTTGTGTGTGTGTGTGTGTGGGGGGGGGGCGCCTGAGTGGCAGGCATGGCGTCAGATAGACTGGAACTAATGGCGTGAACAAGGCGGGTGAGGTGGGTGAGGCGGGTGTCGTTGATGAAGGGGAGACAGGCAGCATGGCACTCAAGTTGGGCTGATCAGTAAGAGTCGGGCCATTGTGGTCAAGAGCCCAACAGTGTCAACGCCAAGTTGGGAAAGGATTGTGTGGTTGTGACCAAGATTGGTCCAGTTGGCGGCATTGAACAAAGAATGGTGGGTGTGGAGGCTGAGCGCCTGGTTCTTGGCAGCAAGGAAGCGCATAGCGGCAATCCAGGTGGTAAAGCCATTGTCGCAAGAGCCCTTAGGCAGGGGGCGCTGATGAGATAGTTTACTGCAATGTCCCAAGTGGTGGGTCACAGGAGGGGAACACAAAGGAACTGGGGCATGCTGTTGGTGGAGCTGTTGTGGTCAAGGGGGCCAGACCCGGCTTGGCAAGCAGGGTCGATGGCGGTGGTGAAATCGCCGGGGAGGAGAGTGGCATCCGTCCAGGTGATGAACAGGGTTAAAGTGTTCTTTGGCATGATGTTGATGGCAAAGGCTGCAGAAACCGCAGACGGGAATGAGACAAGAGCCTCAGCTTGGATAGAGTCAGTGTAGGTGCTGACCAGATGGGGGGCGCCTCTGTGGTCGGACCACGGGACCAGGGAATGGATAGCCTGGATGGTGCAGTAGGTATGGACGTGGGTGAACCTGATCTTGGAGGAGGTTTGGAGTATGTGTCGGACCAAGGCATTGCTTGGAAGGCCAAGGGTCTTGAGGTAGGTGGTGCAAGCACCAGTGTTGATGGCTTTGGTGTCGAGCGGGGGGAGGCTCGAGTACGTCAGGTACTAGTCAGGGGTCATGCACTTGCTCTGGAGACGGATGAGGTTGGTGATGGGCACGTTGCGGGAGTGGGCATTATGGCTGGTGGTTGGACGTTTTGGGTTGTCAGTGTGACAATTTGTGAGAGCAAAAGTGATGTGTGTGCAGGGGTGTTGGAAGTCGAGGTGTGGGAAGTAAAGTTGTCACGTCGGGGCTTCTTGAGGAGTCGCGACGCGGCACGAAACATACATTGGGAGGTGCCACATAGGCAAATGTGTGGCTGTGGGAGCGTGAGGCGGTGTCAAAGCTTTGGCTGGACGGTTATGTTTCTGGTGGCCAAGCCATTGGTATAGTTGACGTCAATCTGACGGTGTCTGTCTGCCTATGGGTGGCAGGGCTGCTGTGTGGAACGTTGCGGTGTAAGAATGTGATGGGGTGCGCTTTGCTAGAGTCTGGTGTGTGATCGGATGGTGTGTGACGGATTGTTTTCCTGAATGTTTGTGTGTAGCAGATGCAGGGTCCATGCGGTATTGTGGAAATGTGTGGCGAAATGTGTTGCGGCGGGAGCGCCTGTGGGTGAATGTGAAGTGCGTCCGACGTGCCGTGTAATAGCCTTACAGGGGATGCGGGATGAGGAAGAAGAAAAACATGTTTGTGGGGAGGGTGTGTATTTTGTGTGGTTTGGCGCCTCAGGGCATCATGGGATGGTGCCAGGTCATAGGTGCCGGCAGAGTTGTGTAGTCAACATGGGTGTTCCGTAGTTTACTGTGGTGTGCTAGTGTGTAATGTGCAGTGTGCAGCTTAGTTAGTTCGCTCTTGATGTATGTCATCCTCATTGTCACCGGCCTGTGTAGGGCTGCTGGACAATGTGGTGAGTCTCTGGACATCACTCCCCTCTGTCTGGAGATCCTTGCTTGGCCACGTCACAGGGTCTGCCTAGGCGTCCTTGTGGATGCCTGGGTGGCCGCTGGCCAGCGTCTCTGCCGCATCGTACCTACCTACCTACGAGACCATTGCATGCATACAACCTTGCTAGTTGCTTGTGTCTCAGCGTGGGCGGCGGGCAGGATGGCTGGGCGTGCAGAGCCAGGGAGCATGCCTCCCACGCGTCCTGCTTTGGCTTGTCCTATGCCTTGCCCAACAGACAGAACGGCGAAATGATGATGTTGTATTCGTATCTCGTATTCTCATACGATACGCTGCATACCGTAAGTACCATACATACATATCTACATCAAAACAACGCGCCAAAAATGAGAAAGGTTCAGGACTCGTAGAGTGAGTCATTCGAGCTGGTCGATGATGACTCTATCTAAAATAGTTGACACCCCTAAGCTTAAATGTTTTGCTCAACTCCGTCGACTACATTCGAACTAGCTGTTTTTCTTTTTAGCTGGTCGCGTGGGATTTAATTAAAATTCGGTATTACTTAGGTTACTTTCTTGCGCGCTCGGCGATTGTTCGATTTGAAACGAGGTCCCGTCGGTTGAATAAAATAATGATGATGAAGCTTCCGCACCTCGCCAGCATCTTGTTCTTTGAAAACGATACCAGTATGGATAGCAGACCCCTTTCTCGTACTCGTACTCGTACTCGTACTGACATTACAGAGCAATCAATCAAAGCCGTCGGGCTGCATCCACTAGGGAAAGTCCGATGGAAGCGACGGTCACGAGGACCACTATGATATCACCTTTCATGGTCCGTTGGACACAAATAATACAGATCAGACAACACTTCTTTTGAGAAAGGTCGGAAATCGGTACTTACACTTCACGATCATCGTCACCATCGCAACAGCCGTCTACTCGGGCTCCCTCCACTGCTGCGCACCTCTTTGGCGATTTACAACGAGATCTGGCGATGGAATCACGGATACGTAAACAGAAAGGTCAAGACTCAGATCGCCATAGTCATTATGGCACCAACGACAATTTAGTAACGATGGATGAAAATGGCACGAATGAAGAACGGGAAACTCGTGCAATTGGAATTGCGAGGAAGGATGATGCCAGGGAAAGTGAACGTGAAAGTGCCACGAATCATCGCATCGATCGTGCGACCCGTATTACAACCCGTGTTACAACCCGTGTTACAACCCGTGCAGCAATCGAAAAGGAACACGCCAAGGCAGATACTGCATCCGAGGAAAATGTTTACTCTTCCTATCCATACTTTCCGCTCAACTATTCGGTTCCAACACACATTCAACAACATTTCGAACTTTCGCACTACAACAACCGCTATAAAGGACGCTACAACTACTGTCCTTCCGCACATTATTACCCTCCTCATTGCTATCACTCTCATCATCAACGTCATCCTTTTCCTCCACACATTAGTGCTGGATACACCAAGATTAACTCAATGGCCCCATTTGATGACAAAACATTAGTTGCCGGCAACATGAACAAAGGCAAAGATGGAAGCAACCCTCTCACAGTCAAGACTTCTCAAACCAAGAACGGTTCCAGGCAGCGTTATGATAATTTCTCTCGTCCTCCCCCTCCAGAACGTTCTCTCCCGGTGATCGGGCATGATTGCTACCGTGATCCCCGTATAAGTTATCATCACAATCACTACAAGTTCTACGACGATTCAAACGAACACGGATACGACTTCGGCTACCACAACTACAACGACTACTCCAACTATAACTCTACCGCACCCACCCCACAGAGAAGCAATCAGTCTGCAGCGGTGGCTGAACGCGCAAGGAGAAACTCTACATACAACGTTAATTCTAACCAAGGTCGATGTTCTCCGATGACACTGCCACCCTCCAGGTTTGAAACAGAAACACTCGAGAGGAACAAGAAGGATGCCATGCCAATGGATCGTCCTTCGCACGATCAGCATCAGCATCAGCATCAGCATCCGCACTTCAATCTTCCCCCTTATTACAGCAACAACGAGTGGTACCCCGAATATGGTTACCAACAACCTTACCCTCCACAACCCTACGACCGACACTATTTTTGCCCCTCTCCTCCACCACCACCACCACCACATTCGTTCCCCGAATATTCCCGAGAAGCTTGTCCTTCTATGGACAATGCTGGGTATTCGCCACGTTCTTCGTCTCCTCCACCCCCAAGTTGGCACGAAGGTAGAAATGATGAATACCGCCAAAGGAGGACCCACCTCCCACCTTCCACTTCAGCAAGTTACGATGATTCCTACGACCCACCTTTAGATTCATCTGCTGCCCAAGAATTCAAGGACAGGCCGAAAACACCATCTTCGTGTGATAATGCAAGAAGAATCTCGGAGGTAACTCCTCAAAACACGGCAGGAAGAAAGTCCCCGCAAACCGCCAAGGCCAGTTACATTCCATCCTCGACCAAGGCTGTTGTCACTCCCGGAGTTAGAGAGAAAAAGGCTGCTGCGATGTTTTCGCCGTCTTCCGATGTTGTCGAGCTGCGAGACATGGACATTGTGTGTGGTAGGGGTGCTCCTACCAACTTCCACATCGGAAACGATGAGTTCCGGCGATTGGCATCCAGCTACCAGACGGCCTACTTTTGCGCAAAACGGAGCGAAAAACCAAACATCGCCATGAAAATCATGGACGAATTGGAATCCCGTGGAGCACGTTTCGTCCGGCGCCAAAAGGGTGGATGCGCCACAATGGCCACACTCGAGAAAAACAGGCAGGGATCACCGGCGTTGTCCTCGCACTGGGTGGAAGTTTCGGCCAAAGTTGCATACGAGAAGGTCTGCCAGGCGTTGAGGGACGGAACTCAAACCATCCAGCGTCAAATGATGTCTTCTTCCCAGCGGTCTCTCGGAAACGCCAACGGCGAGAACCAAGAGACTCGTGGCGGCAACAGCAACATTCCTCAACGCCATCATCCTGGGGAAGTCGGTAGGGATAGCATCCGAACCGAAGCCATGCAGGGAAAAGAAAACGGGGACACGGTTCATAATGAATCTTTGTGAGTCATAGATAGATTCTGATTGTGTTGAACATTCCCTACCGTACCGGGAAAAGTTAGGTCGGAGTTTCAACCATAGTTTCAGCAAGTTCCAATCCAAACAAACAAAACTTAGGATTGATGCGCTGAAATTTGTTATAATTCATACATTCATACGTAAAAAAAAACTATTCAAACGAACCAACTGTCATTGATTCTTCTCTTTTTCTAGTCTCGTATGGTATCATGTAAAACATTCTTCCTTCCCGCCTGCAAACTAGATAACTTCAGTCTCGGAAAAGTAAATATTCCTTTCAATGATGAATAAATCCTTTTTGAAGGCACCTTGCATTGCGTGTATTCTGTATTCATACCCGGTATTCATACGGTACCGTACATCAAAACCTTTAGTCGCGAAAGATGATAATTAGAGGTATGAATGAATGGCGTAATTAAGCTGGGGTTTTGGAATCAATTGCAATGGATATTCGAAAAACGATTCTAAAAATAATGAAAAACAAATTATCGCACGCGGGTTGTTTCATGATTTTCTTTGTGGTTCTAATGTTTGAAAATTTTGGTGTTACTCGACGATTGAAGGTAACACGATTCCTACCAGTTTCTCAACACGTGACATCGGTGATCACAAAGAACTTCGAAGAGATTGTTTAATTATCAAAACGGTCCGGCAACAACTGCCCTGGTAGCTCTACAGTTTGCTACGAGATGGATGTAAGATCATACGCTAACGATACGTTGACGGAAGACAAACTAGTCGTAGGTCGTAAAGTTGTACTGGTAACACGATCAATCCACGAAACGTTGAATCGCCAGAAAATGACTAGTATTGGCAAAAACATTAAGTATCTTGTTTTTGGGGTCGTAATTACTTATCAAACTCTCGCGATGGTGCGCAGCGTCCAAAATGGACAATTTCGTTTGTGGGAACGAGGCATGAATATTAGTGTGTGGTAGTGCCGTACTACGGATCTTGATCTGTCTCACCTTTTGAGGCCCAAGAAACCTCAACCACTGGTTCCCGTCTCATAGAATACGATTCCGCCAAGGCAAAAACAACTGGCTTCCCACATAATTTACTTTTTGTGTTTGTGTGTTCGTACACAGTTGCGACACATACAGTAATTGAAAAATGACTTTCTCCTCTTTTCTTGCATGTGGCTTGCAAACGGTCGGCATGTTAGACGATGGGGGTGATAACACGGGTTCCGGCTTTTCGATTGTGGACTATATGAGAGACATACCACTTTGCTGTGCAGAAACAACAACTTTAGAGGATGATTCGTTTCCGACTAATGATATTCAAGAGATATCACCCCCTGGAGAAAGAGTGACGCAAAACAGGACAACAATAACATGGAGCCCACCGCTCTACCGAGATAAAAGTCTCCTCGCTGATTCTTCTTCTCATTGCGTCCAAGACACGACCCCATCTCCATCATCTACTGCCGAATCTCCTTCTGCTACTGCTACTGCTACTGCTACTTCTATTGTCTATAACGAATCCACTCCATCTCGCGATACTCAACGTCCTCACGCGCCAACGAACGAGGGCGGTACCGATCCAAACTCTTTGCGTGCCGCCTTCATTCCGCCCAAACACGCATTTCCGATCAAACGCGACAAACAAGCTCAATCCATTGAATGTTTGTCTTCTTCGGCATCGGGTCTCCGATTGCAGCGTGATGACGTTGTATGTGGTCGTGGAGGTCCTAGTAACAACCATCCCGGAAACTTGGCGTTCAAGGAGGTAATCAGGGAGCATGAAATGGAATATTTGTGTTCGAAACGGAACGAAAAACCCAAGATTGCTATGAAACTCATGACCAAGTTCCAGGCTGATGGTGTACGTTTTGTAAAGAGGATAAGAAATCAAAAAGGGGCTTTTGAATGGGTTGAAATCGGGGAACAACGAGCTTTTGAAAAAGTTTGTCAGTCTCTCCGCGAGGATGCGCCACAGTTACGGCGGCAATTGGTGGCAGCCGAGGCTGCGCGGTCTAGTAGAGCAAAGAAACGAAGACGGATCCAAAATCAGTCCCTGCAGCAATCCCAACAGCAGTCCCTGCAGCGTCGCCAAGATTCCAGCACTGGTTTTTCTAATGAGGCATCTAACGACTATGATATACGTCATCAGCCGTCTTTTGCATTGAGTACGAACTCGCGGAGTGATGAACCACATCGCATTCCTAACACCCCACAATTACGTTATGACGAGGAAATGGGCATGGATCATTCTCGTAACAGGGGCAAGAACTATGATGCTTCTTATTGCACCCATCTTCTGCCTCCTCATCTTGGGGGAGAAAGATTGTTTGGGGAAAGAGCACCTCGGGAATGAACTCGCTATGGACAGAGAAAATAATAGATTGGATAGATTGTAGTATTGTTTGTATTTTTGTTTGGCTGCGCTGGAAACAGTGCGCCTGCCTATTACGTCGTAATATAGAAAGAAACTTGTCAACAACTTGTACTGCTGTAGACAAAACATTCTCATCAACTACGAAGTAAGAGTATTGCTGTAAGTCTAAAAAATTGTTGCACGTAGGAGTAAAAATCTAACGTACGTACACATACCGGTACCGGTGTGAAATGCCGTACATGATTGTCGTTCTTTGTTCATTCGTGCATACCGTACGAGTAATTCTTATCACTTTTCCTCATCTCGTGATGAGACGTCACGACCAGTGAATGAATCATCACTGATTATTGATGATGCTCTAAAATAATACTTCGTACTTCGTACTCCGTAATAATGATGTATCGTACGAGTACCGTACGTACGGTGCTCAGTAAGACCTACGGTACAAATTGAAAATTGTGTGTGATGGAAGGAAACATTCCACTATTGTTACATGCACATTGGAAAGCTGGGCCTCATTCTCATTTCATGGTGATGACCACCGTCGAGGCTTGACGTCAACCCAACAATCTTTCCAGAAACGGAATTCTCCTATGAACAAAATATGATACATAAAACGGAAAGCGGGAAAGTGAACCGTTTCAGTAAGACTTATTATTATTATTATTTGTCGTCCGTCGCAACAATCCTAGTGTTGATGGTGGCAACATCGACGCGGCAGTTTTTGTTCGGTTGCGACGCCTTTTTGACCAGCGGTCGCATCGGTAGAAGTGGGGAATATTATCTCGCTTCATCATCAGTCGGAAGACGGAAACATTGTTCTGGTCTGTCCTCTGTGACGAAATGCCGTACATTTTCATCTCTGTCGGGAACAAATAATAATCATGATAACGAAGGCGAAACTGGCGAAAGCAAGGCAGCAGCACCGACGCTCGTCCTGCCGTCCCATCCCGATTTCCCGATCACGAGCGTCATGGCACCCATGGTAGCCGCATCCGATTATCCATTCCGAGTGTTTTTGCGCGAATATTGCGGAGTCGATTTGACCTTCACCCAAATGCTGCTGGCGAAAAAGTTCGTGGTGGACCCGGTGTGGAGAAAAGCGCACCTGGATCTGCACGAAGCGATGGACGATATAGACAGCCTTGCAACGGACCCAGAATTGCTCCATCCCTCTCAACTTGCCTGTATCGGGGACTGGGACGAACACCTAGAGCGACGGCAAATTCTGAATCATCGAAAACCATTCGAGCGACAACAATCGGCGCCTCTCATGGTGCAATTGGCGGGCGATGACGTGGACACCGTGGTGCAAACCGCCCTGATGATTTACGAGCACACCGATGGAAAACTCACCGGAATCGACCTGAACTGCGGTTGTCCGCAACAGATCGCGAGCAAGGGGAACTACGGAGCGTTCCTGATGGAGCGCGACCCCGAACTAGTGAACAAAATCCTGGCGGGTCTCCGTACGAACCTGCCGTCGGAGGTTAGCGTGTCCGCCAAGATACGATTGCCGCTGGACGACAAGACGCTGAGAGATCGAATCCCCCGGTTGTTGGATTCGGGCATCGACTTTTTGACCGTGCACGGAAGAACCGTCAAAGAAAACAAGGCCAAAGCGAAGGGCGCTCACATCGATCGCGTGCGTTTGGCCGTGGAGATAGCCCGGAAGCTGGATCCGGGTTTTCCCGTTATTGCCAACGGTGGCATGGAAAACTACGACGACATTCAGAGCATACTGCAATCGACGGGAGCCAGCGCGGCGATGAGTTCCGAAGCCTTGTTGGAAACCCCCGATTTGTTTATGAAAGAATCGATGGACGTTGCAACGCCGGAGGAACGTTTCCATCGGCAACTGTCGTTTGCGAAAAACTACCTCGATGTGTGCACCCGTGTCGGGCCACCCCTGCCCGGTGTACTGGGCAAGGGCGGTTCCTTCAACACGGTTCGGGGGCATCTGTTCAAATTTTTGCACCGATACATCAACTCGGATCACCAGGATTTGCGCGACAGGTTAGCCGCCAATGGAGACACCACCTGCATGAGAACACTTGGGGAAGCAAGAAGTTTGATCGAAGAATTGGAGTCTCGATACGACAACCTGCCCGAAGAGCAGTGGAAGGAACTTGCGTCTTCGCCGCCGTCGTCGTCTTGGTATCGGAGACACCGAAAACCGGACCGGCGCGTTCACGAACGAGCTATACGGGGCATGGATCATTCTCGGTCGTCGTCATCGGACGGAAACAACGGCGTGTCGGTCGAAGAGCGGAAACGAGAAATCAAAGAGCGACTGGCAAAAATGAAGGCGCGGAAACTCGAACAGAAAAGCAGTGTGAGGCAATTTGTGTGATTCATCCTCGCTCACGCTCGCGTACGGATGTTTTGAGTGCCCAAACATGTTTCGAAGATTAGAGGATATTTGTTTTCCGGAACGATACAGAAATCGAGTGCGTGACATAGAAAGGACCTATCGAATGAATCCGAGCATAATTACTGTACTGTACGATGAAAGTATATTATTACTATTCTTATACTTCGTAATTATTATTATGATACAATGATTTATATGTTATTGATAGTTTGGATAGTAATTTCAAAATTCTAATCGGAACGAACCACCGTCGCGAGACTCGTCGTCCAATGCAGACGATGCAACGTTCAGGCTGTTATCCCTGACACCGTCCTGTAGCGATCGTTCGTCGCTGCTGCTGCCCTTTGCTAGGATTTTCGAGAACGACTTGTCGTTGCCCAGCAGCTTGATCGCCGCTTGAACTTGGGTGTCCGTTTTCAGGTTTCTCTCCATGATCATGCTTTCGGGTATATACCGCGACAAAATACTGGTAGCGATGTCTTCCTTGATGTCCTTCTTGTACCTATCAAAATCCTTCTTGACTTCCTTTACGATCTGTGTCTTCAGTTGCTCGACTTCGCTTTCCGCGGCCTTGTATCCGCTCTGCTTGAGCGCGCGTTTCAAATCGTCCAACGGGCTGGAATAAATTGCTTCCAGCTTTAAATCCCCCGACTTGCTCTTCGCATCCACAAAGTCTTGAAAGTCGCGGTAGATGTCATCCGTCACCTCAAAGTTGTTCGTCAACTCGTATTTTTTGCTCCACTGGGAGGCATATTCGTTCATAACGTCCGATCGCAACAGCGTGATCTCCAATGCCGACGCCTTTGGTGCCGGAACCTTGTAATCGGCTTCGACTCCACCTCCGTCTCGCACGGCTCTCCCGCTCTTGGTGTAGAAGACTTGTCGGTCTTTGTTAGACACTCTGGACGCGGTGTATTTCCCGTCGTTTTCGTCTCCCACCCCGCCTTCTTTGTAGTTGATGCTCTGAATGCATCGTCCGCTCGGGGTGTAGTATTTGGCCACCGTAAACTTGAGTGCGGTGTTGAAGGGCAGATCTTCCACGTTTTGAACCAGTCCCTTTCCAAACGTCCGGTCGGTACCGACGATGATGCCAACGTCCAGGTCTTGAACGGCCCCGGAAACGATTTCTGCGGCACTCGCCGTTCCTCGATTGACCAAGACCGCCAGCTTTGTGTTTTTGTCGAGCAGGGGTTCCGATCGACTGCGGTAGGTGACTCCGGGAAATCCGCGTCCCTTGGCGGACACAATGTCGCTGCCGTTGGGTACCAGAAGGGACGCAACGTCCACGGCGGATGTCAGCAGGCCACCGGGATTGCCCCTCATGTCCAGAATCAATCCCTTCAGGCTGTGTTCCCCGTTGGATGCGTCTTCGGCGGCTTGTTCGAGCGCGAGAATGGCGCCCCGCACCTCGTTTCCGGCGTTCTGCGCAAATCCGGAGAGGGAAATGTATCCGATGCCATCGGATGGTTTTCCCACGAGAGTGGCCAGCTTGACGTCTCTCAACCGGACAACGGCTCGTGGCATGGTGATCTCTTGTGGTCCCTTGACACCGTCGCGCTCGAATTCGATGCTGACCGTTGTTCCGGGCACACCCCGGAGGACATTTCGCACATCCTCTACGGTCGTCTTTCCTTTCTCGATGACAAGGTCGTCCACTTTCGTCAGCCTGTCCCCCGTTCGCATCCCGTAGTCAAAGGCGTATCCCTCAAAAGCGGAAACCACGGTGATTCCCTTGTCTTGTGCCTTTGCGAGCGCTCTCATTTGTTCCTTTCGTTTCTCTTTGATGATCGGATCCTCTTCTTCTTCGTCGTCGTCGTCCAGAGCGTCGTTGTTGCGGTTGTCGACAAACTTGTTGCCGTCGCCGCTCTTGGTATTTGTATTTGTATTTGTATTCGAGGACTGGCTGTTGCTGTTGCTGTTGCTATTGCTGTCGTCCATAGAATCCTGGATGGCGTCGTCCGGGAGCAGTTTGCTGCCCTTGGGCGTGCTTTCCTTCTGCATCGAAGACGATCCTCCCGTCATCTTTTGTATTTCCGTCATGTCGCGGGGGGTGGCACCGCTAATGACCAAACCGACACCACCGTACCGTCCCATGATTCCCTCGTTCATCTGTTGTGCCTCTTCTTTCGCCTCGAATTCCGTGTAGGGATCGAGTGATTTGAGCATGGCCGAAACCCCCGTTTCGAAATAGCTTGTTGGTGTCGACGGGGTCCACGTAGCCCGCGTCGAGGTCGGCCAGGATGGTCTCGAACAAGGTCACCGGTTGCGATAGGGATTCGACACTCGAGTAGACCGGAACCAGAATGGCTCCAAAGGTCAGCACCGCTCCCGCCGAGAAGGAGAGAAAGGCGATTTTGAGGCCGGGTATCGCCAGCTTGACCCTGGCGAAAATGTTGGCGAGGAGTTCGACAAAGGGTGCCGGAAGAACGGAAACGATTTTTTGCGACACCTCGTCCCGGATCCCCTCGAATTTAGAGGCAAATTTGTACCACACCGACGCGTCGTCGTCGGCGGCGTCGTTTTGGCCGTTGAGGGCGACGCCCTTTTTGTTGTTGTTGGTCTTGTTGCTGCTGCTGTTGCTGTTGCTGCTGTTGCCGTCGTCCTCTGGTTCCTTCTTGCTTCGAAACCACGAGCTCATTTTTTTGTTGTTCTTCGGCTTCCCGTCGATTTCTTTTTTCTCGCCATCGCCATTGGTGTTTTTCTTTTTGTTCCACAATTCCAGGGCGGTCGACGACTGCCTCGGCAACGAAGAATAGTCGCGCGACGAAAATCCGATCTTCGAAACGCTGCAAGGCAAAATCAAACAGAAACAGAAACAGACACAAGAACCATAATATAATCGGCAACGGCAACGGCAACGGCAACGGCAACGAAAGCAAGACAAAGACGCACATTAGTGGGGGAGGGGAGGGGAAAAATCCTCCGACACTCGATTCGGATTCGGATTCGGATTGGGATTGCGATATCGAATAATAATAACAATAATAATACACTGTCGAAACTCACAGGTCTCTCTGGAATCCCAGCATATTTCTGGAGTCCCGTTCGTCCGATTCGTCCCCGTTGTCCAATCCTCTCATTTCGAGGCGTCGGAATCGCTCTCGCACTCGCACTCGGACGAACGACTTCGTGGTCGTCGTGGATTTTGCCGTCCGAACCGGGCTCGAACGGGACGATCGGACCGTCGGGGGAGAGAAATTTAGGGCTTCCACTGATGTTGATGTTGTTGTTGTTGATGATGTTGATGTTGATGAGATCACGACCACGGCCACGACCAACACCCAGGCGAGGCAGTGGCACGACGCCATCGTTGCTTTTTTGACCATTTCGAATCGGTCGCAGAAATTTTCTTGGATTGGATTGGATTGGCTTGGCTTGGCTTGGATTGGCTTGCCTCACAAAATAACAGAGATTCCTCGACTTCGGAGAATGCTCGTCGGAAAGAAAAAAATTGAGTTTCGGAGGGAGGGGTACGATCGATCCACGGTCTCTTGCAATTGATATTCCAATGCGGATTGGATACCGTGTGATTATTGCTTGTCTGTTTTGCTTTGCTTTGCTGCTTTGCAACGTGTGTTGGCAATATGTACGTTTGCGCTTGGCGAAGCGAAAGTAAAATGACCGTATGTGGCGAACGAACAAGAACCAATTCTAAAAAACGTGAG
This sequence comes from Pseudo-nitzschia multiseries, assembly GCA_037355745.1. NCBI lineage: Eukaryota > Bacillariophyta > Bacillariophyceae > Bacillariales > Bacillariaceae > Pseudo-nitzschia > Pseudo-nitzschia multiseries. The sequence goes on from CM074781.1 coordinate 11,302,942, forward strand.
TCGAAGGAACGAATGATGGAGTAGGAATAAGATTGGTGCTGACTGTACGTACCGGTAGGACCGATGAGAATATTAAAAAAATATATATATATTGTTGTCATTAATTCCGTTCGTAATTTCTGATTTGCGTTGCTTTGTCGTTGTTTTGTCGACCGGAATCCAAGACTAAGTTACTGTACGTACCGGTATGTCAATTTACGTACATCTAGGTAGTACACGAAAAACCGAAAAAAGAACAGGAAACCAAGGAAGCGAGCGACGACAGATGACACAATCAGCCGAAAGCCGGATCCCTGTTTCGGTTTACTGCTATCCTACCGCACGAGTACCTACGGTAGTAAGATCGTTCCTGCAGGTACCGTACTATACAGTACGAGTAGGAGGACGTGCAGTAGAGTACTCGTACGGGTACGATATCATAATATTATTATCATTATTTACTTGTACCGGTACCGTACCGTACAGCACACGATCGGAGCGGGGCGTCAGCAGAGAAAGAATTAGAGAATTGCATTGATTTTTCTCGACACGCCATCGCCTCTCGATCCCACAGAAGGAATAAGAATTTCTCGTGTCGTTCAGCTCGGATCGGACGATTTGATTGATCCGTTAGGTCCCGCATTCGAATCACGTGTTGGTGACATCACAAATTCTTGGGGATTCGACCCGAACCGACTCTTTCTAGTACGTACCGTACCATACCCTACGCAATTACCGGTACTCGTACGATACCGTACCGGTACGTACCTATTACACCGGGGGAAACAATCTTACTTCGTACATTTAGTTTCGTACCGTACAGTACGACTCGTACTTAGGTAGAGTAATTACTTCGTGCGCGCGCACGGCGACCTCAGTGGCATTCACAACAATAAGACCAACAGATCAAGACCAAAACGAGAAGGACCAACGCGAACAAGAGCAACAAGAGCAACAAGAGCAACAAGAGCAACAAGAACAAGAACAAAGAGAGCAAGAACAACGAGAAAAGAACAACAAGACCAACAAGACCAAGAACAAGAGCAACAAGAACACACATACTAGATGAATTGTCTTGCCACTTATACGTATACTATGGATCGAACACTAACTTTCATCGCCGCAACAACGACGATTTTTCGTTGTCGTCGCCTCCCTCGATTCCATCGGGTTCCCTCTCTGTAGAAGAAGAAGAAGAAGCAGCAGCAGCAGCAGCAGCAGCAACCGAGACGGCGTTTCCCCCGCGATCGCCACGAGACGTCCGATCCGTGGCACGGTGCTCGGAAGACGGTGGCGATTGCGATCGCGATTGCGATTGCGATTGCGACACCGACAGCGACCCCGATCGCAGCGATTGGTAACCGACCTCGGTGGGGCAAACCCCGGGCCCGGTGGGTTCGGCGGCAATCCCCTGCAGCACCATGCGGCAGCGAAAGCGGTGGATGCGATCGGTGACCGTGTCGGCGGCACCGGAAGCCGTGACGTTGCCGTGCCAGAGCCGCTCCGCGACCGCCGACGCCTTCGGCCAGACCTTGGACACAAAGTTGGAGGCGTCGGCGTGCTCTCCCCACATAGAGGCGTGCCCGCCGATCAGCAGGTCCCGGTTCGCGTTCGCGCTCGTGTTTGCGCTCGCGCTCGTGTTTGCGCTCGCGCTCGTGTTTGCGCTCGTAAAGTTTCGGGGATCGCACCCGTAGTACGTTTGCCAGGATTGGAGGTGGTCGAGGTACCAGCACCCACTCAGAATCACTCGATAGTTTTGGCTCGTCGCGTTTTGGAGGGTCTCGACGTCGAAACCCTTCCAGACGTCGATGATCGTGTTGGGGGTGATCGTCAGATTCAGGTTGAAGACTTCCTGCCAGACGATCGGGGTTTTCTCGACCTTGGCCACGATCTGGAGGAGGCGGGTTTCGAAGTATTCGTATAGCTCCACCGTTTGGTTCATGCCGTGGGCTTCCATCCACTCGGTGATGGAGGGGTCGTGCAGCCAGCACTGCTCGGACAATTCGACCTCGTCGCCTCCTACGTGGACGTATTCGTCCGGGAACACATCCTTCAGATCTCTGTACACAGCTTCCACAAAGTCAAACGTCTCGGACACGGTCGGGTTCATCGGTTCGGAAGCCTCTTTGCAGTGACTCATCACCTCCGGGTGAGACTTGGCGATGGCGTTCGTGTGCCCGGGCATGTCGATCTCCGGAATGACCCGAATTCCCCGCAAATACGCCTCGCGAACGACGGTCCGCACGTCCCGGGCGGTGTAAATTCGCTTTGGATGAAAGGCTCCCTTTTCGGCCAGCTCGGGGAGGCCGGCCGGTGCGTACGGAAACGATTGGGTATCCGAAATGTGCCAGTGCAAGACATTCAACTTGTTCATTTCCATTGCGTCCAGTGTGTCAAAAATCAAGTCCAGCGGTAGATAGTGCCGGGCTGTGTCGATCATCAGTCCGCGAAACGGGAAGGACGGTTCATCGGATATGAACAGAGGAATATCTTGTATATAGAATACCCCGATATTATTACAATCGCTCTTCACATCGTAATTATTTGGTACATTCTTTTGATTGTTTTGATCTTGATTATTCTCCATCCAACCAAATTCCAATAGTTGGCCGAGCGTCTCGAGGGCTCTGAGAACACCGAAGACGGTCGAGGCTTTGAGAGTCACGCGGACGACGTCGTCATCGCTCGAATCACGGAATTCGGCACCTTCCCGGTGGCCGTCGTTTCCGTATTCCAAAGACGAATCGGTCGTTGTGATGGAAATGTTGTAATCTTCCGGAACGGCGTGGTAGAGACCGGACATCCGGAGATTCCACGACGATCTCGATTTGGGAAAGCGGTCGCAGAGGAAGATTCAAGGGATTTGCGCTGTATTCTTCTTTGAATTCTGGAAACCGAGTCAGCGACTTCTTGAAACGAAGAATAGCGGGCTGCAAAAAGTCGTCGACCTCGGTCGATAGCGTTTCGGTAGTTTCTTCACACGATACCACAAAAGTAATGTTGTCGCTCGACACGACACCAAGAATCGGAAGCGAGTTTTCGGGGCTGTAGGATTCAAGCTGCGCCGCCGGAAAGATACGATGTGTTTCGGCACTGCTACCTGTCAGAAGAAAAAGGGTAGAGGCTATCACTCGAAAGAATAGATTCCAATCGATCATGGTTGTCGCGTGTGGCGACAGTTCTAGTAGAACAATGTTGTACCAAAGAGTCAATGATGAAATTTATCGATAAGGTATACCGGTGCGCCAGTCATAGAGAATAAACGATGATGCTTATCGACAGGGATGAGCAGCGTGAGGCACCTTGCTGCTTCGTACGAGTACGGTACCGTAATTACGCTAGATGCAGATCAGAGATCAATGATCTTTCGCCCTCGACAGGTTCGGATCAGACACCCTTCCTCTTATCTTTGTTTCAGTGCACGACTCATCACGGTACAAGTTCGTCCGAGGAAGTTACCGTACCGTACGTACCCGGTACTTCGCATTGAATGGGAGTATCTTTCAAACGTGCATAGTAATTACGTATTGCATGCTGATTGAATGCCCCGTATTTTCGTGTCTACCAGTAAGATTACGAGTACCGTACGTACCGGTACGGTAGTTCCAAAGCTTCGTGCCGAAAAGAATTCCCACCAATGCAAGTCGTGTACCAGATGCCCATCATAACCGAATCAATGCTGTCGAAGAGAGTCGGTAATGTGACACTATCGTCGAAAAGAGCATCGTAGAAACACGAGAGACAGTTGTGGAGAGATTGCTCCGTTGCCGTGCTAGTTCCAACTAACTGATCAATCATCGCACACGTCGACACCGCTCCGAATCAGTTTAGTATCGTCTATCGCATCGAAATATCCTCGAAAATATGTGACACTTCTCAAAATACAATTGAAGACTAGAGCTCCGTTACGCGCACGTGCAAGACAGGGACCTCACAAAAAATGATGGTTAGAACAAGGTCGGCCACGATCCCGACAAGCTTTATTGTGCAACTCAGCCGGTACGTCGACAGAGTAACCAGACGACAACAAAAAATCACAAACATAAGGAAAAATGGCATTTGTATTCGGGAGGGTTTTTGTTGGGGCTCGGCAATCTTCGAGCAGTGATAGCATGAGGCCACGGACGCAAGCCACTGCGCGGAAAAGATACACAAATACAACGTGTTTGGATAGATCCGAAAGTAGATTGCAACAATGCCGTTTGTTTCATTTCAGTTTCGTTTCGTTTTTTATGCATACAGTACGGTACGGTACGGTACGGTAGATGTCGCCACATGCGTTACAGTATACTTTTCTTTATGGTTATCATTCAAAAGATTTAGTTTTCAGCGACGTTGATCTTAACACCCTTTCGGATTGATCCCCAACCAATGAGACGCCAATGCTTATCAACACGACGGGACAACGCGATCTTTTCACCTTCTGTCGTACAGACAGGTTGTGTGAGTGCAATCTTTGCGAGTTCACCCTTGACAGCGATGACTCTTCCTCCGGTAGCCGTCGATCCAATGTTTACCATGAGAATTTCGTTCTTGGATAGCTTCTGGACCTTCGCTTGCTTTCCGCCGTCGCTGGTCTTCACACCTAGCAATCGTCGAAGAAGGTAATAGGAAATTTCAATCTCACAAAAGACGTCGGGGAGTTTTCCCCGAAGACCCAAAACCTGTCCTAACCAAACGATCGGCACGGGTCAGTGTAGGGTCGATTCGAGTACCAACACCGATCAATCCACCGGGAACAGCGTATTGCAGTTCGTTGTTTTCTGTGGCAAGCGACGAAATCTTGCTGTAAATGGGTGAGCACACCATGGTGGTTTGTCCGTCTTCGTTGTCTTGCTTGGTCACGATACCGGGTCGAACTTCGATCTCATCGCCAACCTTGAGGACACCCTTCAGAATACTTCCTCCGGCAACTCCTCCCTGCAAGTCTTCGACGTCTTGTCCGGGTCGATTGACATCGAACGATCGGATGACGATCAATTGCGGATCCGAGGTAAAGTCTCTGATTGGCAGGGGGATTTTGCGGACAATGTACTCGCAAACAACGTCGATGTTGTACTTCAAGACGGCCGAAATGGGAATGATGGGAGCCGAGTCGGCAACGGTTCCGGCAACGAATTTGCGGATCTGTTCCTGTTGCGCCAGGGCCGCATCCGGCTTGACGAGATCGACCTTGTTCTGCAGGATCAAGATTTCCTTGAGTCTCATGATCTCTACGGCTGCCAGGTGCTCCGAAGTCTGGGGCTGGGGGCAGGTTTCGTTTCCGGCCACCAACAAAAAGGCGGCGTCCATGACCGCCGCTCCGTTCAACATGGTTGCCATCAGAATATCGTGACCGGGACAATCGACGAACGAAACGTGTCTGCGGAGACGAAAGTTGACTCCGGTGACAGAGTCCACGAACTCATCCGCGTGGTTGGATCCCCGGGATGTGTAAAAACCACCCTTCTCGCCCTTGGGATCACCCTTGTAGATTTTGGCGTTGGCGTATCCCAATTTGATGGTAATGTTACGTTCTAATTCGTTCTTAAATCGGACAGTTTGGACACCACTGATCGCCTTGACGACGGTGGACTTTCCGTGTGCCACATGACCAATCGTTCCGATGTTAATGGTGGCCTGGCGCGAAATCTGAACACGAGTTTATCGCATTGAGCAGTTCGGTAGTGTTGAATTGAATTCAATTGAATTCAATTCAATTCAAATTTGGTTTCGGTTGTGTTGTGTTGTGTTGTGTTGTGTTTGCCCAAGGAATCCAATTCAAGAGAGTCGTCAGTCAACAAGCGAAACAGAACGTTGTGAGCTTTGCACCGGTATTTGCAACGATTATCGAAAGAACACTCTATGATTGCTGGAGACAGTGATCGTCGACAGAAAAAGCACGATGATAACTACCCTAGTATATCGGTGGGACACAACACAACACAACACAACACAACACAAGCATTCTCAGATAACGTACCACGTCCGGAGTCAATGCCGTCAACTTGGCTGGATCAACGGTAGACGCATCCTGTGTCTTCAGGTGATCGCATTTCTTCTTTGATTCTCCCATCTTCTTGTTTTTATTGTTGGTTTGTCTGCTTTCTTTCGACTTTATTCGTTGCGAATCAGTAATATATATCAGTAAGCCGATAAGCAAACTCCGTATTACCTACCGTACCATTGTCGCTAATCGTGCTGGTCGTTACCGTTCGTACCGTACAAGGGAACAGCAGCAGACAAAACCAAACCATAATAACCCAGGCTCCATCATCATGCGGTAAATTACCTACACGTTTCCGCGGCCCGTGGAAATTCATGCTTCCTCTTGGTCTGGTGACGGACGGGCGATGGTCGGACTTCGAGACTCGGGGTGCGTTTTGTTTGGGTCAACCAACCAACCAACCAACCAACCACTCATCGAAACTTCGTTCGCGCGCAAAACAACATGAATAATGCGCGACACGACTCTAGTACCGGTACTCGTACTCGTACCCTCCGGTCGGGGGCGGGTTTCAGGTTTTGGGATATCGTGATGTCGAAATTCCTCCTTCCTACGGTACGTAGTTTCGTCTTCGATGGGGTGGGTTCGTGTGTTCGGTTCGCGTTCGGTTCATCGAACCTGATCGATACAGTACGAGTAATCTTACTCGTAACTACTCGTAATTACTCGTCCTCGTACTCACAATCGGCCGGATGGCACGAGCGAGTAAGATCTAACGGTATACGGCAGTACTCGTATTCATATTCTGCGATTCATGGTGTGATTGTGAAATCGCGATACTGTAGTAGTCTTGATCAGAAAAAGCACGAGACGGTCCGGCCCAAAAGATTCAAGAAGCTTGTAACGAACGACGGGAAACATCAAATAAATACGAAGTAAGCAATACCATGGATGATATTCTATCTGTTTCTTCATCGTTCGAAAATCCGTGTGAATTGGTGAGAAGCACCTGTCGGAAATGGATGGAAGAAGAAGAGTTGGTTTTGGTTGTTGGAAATGATAATGATGATGATGATGATGATGATGATGACAAGGGCGACGATAATGGCGACGATAATGGCGACGACGGAGAGAATTGTTGCGTCCGGGAGTGGAATCGTAACGAAACTCTCCGACGACGTGAAGATCGAAGCAGTGCAGCTGCGGGACGCCGATCGGTTCGGATTAGGCACGAGAGGCTTCCCGCGTTGGCAAACGAAATCCTGGCACAACAGCGCCAGGCACCCATTGAAAAGACGACGGACGGCGAGGCGTCGTGGATCGAGTGGGATACCGAAGGATGGCATTACAGTGGCGCGGGCTTCCAGGGAACCGAAGAGGAACGGAGGGAACGAGTTGCCCTGTATTTGTTGGCATTGGATTCCATAAATTTTTGTTTTTGGCCATTGCCAGATGACGACAAGAAGCACGACGATGTAGATTCTGCTCCTGCTTCTACTCCTGATTCTGCTCCTGATCATGATCCAACTTCTACTCCTGTCTCTGCTCCTAGTACAGATACTTATACAACCAGCAACAACCTACTCGAGTACGAACATTTAGCAATGGCTCTCAAGCACATGGCCGAGGCCGATCACGACGACAACAGCAACAACAACAGCAACAACAACAACAACAACAAAAGTGACCAACACGGCTATGCATTTTCGGCAACGAATCTATCCGCCGTGACACCCGAAACAATGATCGATTCGTTGCGACCGTTTCTCGATCAGCAAAATTACCCGTTGCCAAATCTCGAAAAACGCGCCGAACTCTGGAAGGAAGTGGGAGAAGGCCTGTTGCGAGATTACAATGGATCGGCTCTGGCGTTGTTGGGTCGTGCCGAACAAAATGCCCCGCGGCTGGTGGAACTGATGGCAACGTCCTTTCCGGGATTTCGAGACGAAGCATACGCAGCGTCACAACAGGAACAGCAACAGCAACAGCAACAGGAACAGCAACAAAGGCTCGTGTTTTTGAAACGCGCCCAAATATTTGTCGGTGATGTCAACGCCGCTCTGGATCTGAGACTCACGGGAATGGAACGATTGACAACCTTTGCCGATTACCGCGTGCCGCAAATTCTACGGCACTGGGGAATTTTGGAGTACGCACCCGGTCCGAACGGTCTTGCCGCCAAGGTCGACCACCAGATCGAACTCGATCCGGCATCCTGCGACGAAATTTCGATTCGCGCGGCAACCGTAGTGGGAGTGGAAGAACTCGTGAAGGAGTTGAATCGTCGGCAAACCGAAACGAAGGGCGGTGCGAACGACAAACCAAAAACCGTGTTTACCGATGTCACCGTAGATTGGTACTTGTGGCAAGTGGGCGAACGAATGCATCAAGAGGGCATGATGAAACCCTTTCACAAGGTCCGGACTCATTTTTATTGATTAATTGCATATACCACACACATTCACTATTTCCAAAAAGTATATGATTGTCATCATTTTCTAGGTTCTATCATTATTATCATTATTTAAGCTTATTTGTAGTATCCATATCGAAGCATTGCATGCAGTGCCTTCTGCGACTTACAGTACCGAAGCACTATAGTCCACGGACAAAGGTCAAGCACAAATTGTCCCGTGTCGTTCAGCGGATTCAGTATTCCAGTTTTCAAAGGATGCAAATAGTGCCAAAGAATAATAATGTGGATTGGAATTTGCAGCAGCCTATCTCTTAGCCAAAAGTGTGTTGTTCTCGTTTCTGTTTCTGTTTCTGTATTACTGTATTACTGTACTCCAAGATTCGCGGTGCTAAAATTTGATTGTCAAGGAATGGCCACGCAGCAGAAAGTGGTGCCTCAAAATATTTCTGCTTGCCCACCGGGATACATGAGCAAGCGCTGGACAGGGAAAGCTTTCCGCGACCTCTTAGGCGACAGTTTGGTCGTACTTGAGAGCTGCGACAAATTTTCCACAGGCAACCAATTGGTTCCCGATGCCAAACAGACCCGTGCTCTTTTCCACTCGCAAGGCTCCCTCCTTTTCGACATCGAAGGTTCCTGGTTTTCGTCCGAGCCTTACCTGAATGTCTCCGTACACCATTCCGGGAGGGATTGAATACGTTGTCGACGTTTGGATGCTTTTTTCCTCTTCGTCCGTCCAGTACACATTTTCAATGCTCCCCTTGGTTTGAACGGTTCGAGTGTAGCCGAGTGATTCCATGCTGAATCTCAAGATTTTTCCGTCGTCGGAAAGCTTCCACTCCCCGTTCGTTCCTCCCGGCGTAAAACCCGATTCGGAGCTCTGGCACACACCGTTCTCGAGAAAATCGAGCCGCACGGAGACGGAAGGAGCCGATGGCAGGGACAATCCCGTTGCTTTGTCTCGGGATGAAATATTGACCCGGCTTCCGTACAAATCATTGCTGGGGTCTCGCTCGGGGACTCCCGACAAAAACAGATCCATCGTCAACGATTTTCCCACTACCATGTCCGGGATGACCGTTTGCGATTGAACGTATCCCGTGGTTTGCGATTCTCGCCATTTTCGTTGCACATCGGTCAAGCCATCGTCGACGTCGGCGCTGGAGTCCACGAATTCTTCCCCGGTATAGATATCGTCGTATTGGCCCTTCCTCTTGTCTTTCGACAGGCTTCTATCGTTCGAAAACGCATTGTCAAAAGCGTCCTTCAGAAAGTTGTAGCGGCGCGAGTTCGATGACGCCGTTCTCCTTCCGTCGATCGAGACCGCCGTTTTCCGGAATGCGTGTTGTTGACAATGCGAATGTGAATGCGAATGTGAATGCGAATGCGAAGCCGAGGGCAAAACGAATGCATCCGCGGCATCGATCGATGCCGCATAGTATAGAAATTGGACCAGCAAAACCGAACGCATTGTCTATGTTGCAGATTGTCGAGAAATAATAACAATAATGACGGAGCTGGAATGATTACTGAACGGACTGGATTCACAATTCAATGGCTTGCGATCACTCGTTCTGTGTTGCAGCTGATGAGTGAATCTGTTTGTTCGAAGAAACGCCAAAGCGGAACCCTTCGTACTCAGCAGTTTCAAATCGGCAAATGGATTGAGAATGTGACTCGGCCGGTATCTTACGTCTCAAGATCAATCGTACCTGATACGTAGTAGCTAGTACCGTATGACAGAGTGTGAACTAGGATTCTCACAAAAAAAATCGTACAAATACCGGAGTAATTTTTTTCGCAAAAGAGTTTCTCGTCGCAAATTGAAGGAGTTTAAAATGAGGATCTTTGCATGCTTGTCTCGTGCGCTGTTCGCCGTACGAGTTGCACGGATCTAGCCGAACACGCGAACGGTTGGAATTATTTTTTAGAATTTGACAGCTTGCGAAGTGATAGAACTACAATACTTTCTTTACCTACTTATGCTACATACGTACTTCGAAATGCTGAGTATCACCGATGACCGATGACAAAATCCTGCGTCCTCTGTGCCTCGTGACCTGTTTCAAAACATTACACTAGTAATAGATGTGCTGATATTGAGTGATTCCCACCTAAGGAAACAAGTGAATAGAATGAAAAGTTAACAAAAAGTATTCTGAAGTGAATAGAATGAATACTTTTTTAGCACACCCAATGGACGAATACTTTTATTAACTGCCAAATCCCTAAAGAAGAAACAGTAACTGCCGTCTGCTGTTTAATCACTACTACCCGCGCCACGACCTAGTAGTACCTGCCTCTTTTGGCAAGCAAGGCTGGCCAGTGAGGTTAAGTAGTTTATTCAATAGGCCTTTTGCTTGATTGTGATATATGGAATAAATGAGGCCCATTCTGATCCGGTATTGATTTTCATTATTGCAATAAGTAATTTACTCACGGGCTGTTATATGTACTCTTTTGAATGCGCATATGGGTTCCAAGTGTTTACTTATCAATCCGGTCCTTAATGGCGCCTTGGTTTGAATCGTTTAACCTGTTTCTTTTGTAGCCTTCAGTGGAATCGTTTTTACCAATTAACGACAACAGAGGTGCACACAATTCAGCATGCGTTGGGTGACTGAAATACTTGATTTTAGTATGATTTTAAGATTCCCTTGGAGTTTATTCGGTTTTTATTCAGTTAATAAAGTTTTGAAAGTCAATGCAGTCTTGACTGCCAAATTATATTCCATACTTAATAAATCTATTAACTATGTGAATAGATTTATTACTTTGGTCGCAAAATTTTATTACTTTATTTGTGGTGGTAATCACCACTCAATAAAAAAACATTCACAGTGAATAGATTGAAATAGATTTTTGGCGCAGACAAATTTGGAACTTGGAATCCCTAAATAAGAACCAGTAGCTGTCTGTTTAATCACTACCCACGCCACCACAATTAATGCATTGGGTGGCTGAAATGTTTGATTTTAAGATCCCCCCATTGTTGTTTATTTGGTTAATAAAATCTGGCAGTTGAACCTCCCTCGACTGCCAGATTTTATTCAGTAATGAATAAATCTATGTACTTTAGTGAATATATTTATTTGCTTTGGTACAAAAATTTATTCATGTTATGGTGGGGGGAATCACTCATTGAGTGATTCCCCCAGCACAGAGTGAATAGTTAATAAAAAATATTCACGAGTGAATAGATTGAATAGATTTTTGGCGCACCCAATGGACAAATATTTTTATTAACTACGGATTAACAAATTTGGAACTTGGAATCCCAAAATAAGAACCAGTAAGTGTCTGTTTAATCACTACCCGCACCACCTACCTCCTATTTTGGCAAGCAAGGCTGTGAGGTTGAAAATTTCAGAATTTTTCATGTACCGTGCCGACTTTGCTACCCTCACTAAAACACGTATGTTACTCTCCAGCAAAACAATATTTCTGTTTTAATTGACAACCAAAAAGCAATGAGCAACAAGCAATGTGGCACTGGAGTTAGTACTGCTTGGATACTACTATGATAACTACTTAACCCATGATTACAATAGTCCACTGCTTGGCAACAAAGATAGGAGAAGAAGGGATTGTAGAACTCTTAGGATTGCAATTAATGTGTCTGTGTCAATCCAGCAATGATCAAGCCCTTCTAAATTGCTGTGGAGTTGACCATGTAATATTCAGGGAGCTCCTTGATTTATTTGAGCCTTTATACAATCGCTACACGTGTGATTGCAAAACTGGATTGCTTTGGAAGTTTAAGGAAACAAAACAAGACTTTGGTCAATGGAGAGAGTTTCATGTGACCAGATTTCTTGCTCTTGTCTTATTTGGGTTCCGAACACGCGGATCAGCAGCAAGAGCAGTTGCTCTAGCGTTTAGATTACACTAGCAGCTTCTCATATGTACAGATGGCTGAAATTCAGACGCAATCTCCTTGTTTCTGCATTACAATACCATCCTTCTGCAAAAGCTTGCTTGCCAAATACAGAAGAAACTCAACAATATGTCAATACTATTGCTACAAAGTATCCAGTGCTACCTCCACACAGAGTGTGGGATGCTTGCGACAGACTTAAACTGCATCTCCACCAGTAGTCTGGTGACTGGATGAAATAGAACCAATACTACAATAAATGGACAGCAGGTACATATGAGAACAGTGTCTTTCTTTTTTGCCCAGATGGGAGGATCCAGGCTTGCGTCTTGAATGCTCCTGGGTCTTGGCATGACAGTACTCAGGCTGACTACGGACTGTACAAAAAGATGGAGCTCATATATGATATGTACAAGGCAAAGATTGTTGTTGATTTGACATTTAAGTTATCTACAAATGACTACCTTATTAGAAGTAGTCAACAGGACCCTCTGAAAACTCCTATAGAAATACCTGAGGGTACTCCTGATGAAGAGGCCGTGGCAATTAAAAAAGCAGCCCTTTGCAAGGCTGTTACAGTAAACAGACAAGCAACTAGCATTAGGTAGATGTCTTAGTGGGGGATGAGACAGATCCAAGGTGGGTTCCCTCCTCTCAAAGATAACATGTTGCTTGAAGAACCTGGAGACAGGAGGGTCATTCTGAAACTGGCCATGTTATTGTATAATTTCCAGACAGCTAGACTTGGAATCAACACCACACGGTACTCAACACCTACTTGAGTGAGACTGAAGGTTTCAAGCCGTATGGCTTCTTCTCATACGAATTGGTACCAACCAAAACTGCAAACGACATATTTTAGAGTCAATCGATTAGCAATTAGAACCGATAATCAGTAGTAGTTCCGAATTAGCATTATTTAGAGCAGTTGACAGTACGTCCAAATAATTTTGCTCCGGCACACCTCTAGTGGTTTCGGATCCCTCTTTTAAGGGATTACAATAAAGTTTTTCTAATGTCTGTTACTTAAATTTCTGTCTGGAGCAATGTTGCTACTGTTGTTGAGTTTAACTGCTAATTCGATTACTATTTTAACTAACTAACTAGCTAGCTAACTAATCAATTCCAAATCACTGTCGTTGTCATTGCTGTCGTAGCCATCGCAGAGATGGAGACCATTTACTTTTCTTTTGAGCTTCCCTTCAGCAGTAGTAACTTGGGGAGTAATAGAAGGTCTAGTACCACCACCACCACCACCAAGTTGAGCAAGGAGTGCCTGCAATAACACCTTCCTCTCTTGATCTGCCTGATCCTGCCATCTTCTTTACTGGAGTTCCAATGACTGCTGCTGAAGCTTTCTATCATCACACCCCTCTTGCAGTACTGCAGCAATCACCTTCAACATCTGCGATTTGTTGTCTGCTTTACAATTGTAAGCTCTCTTCTTGTTACTACTAATGGTACTGGTAGAAGTCAGCTCTGCTACTGCTAATGCTGCTTCAGGCTGGACTGCTTTGGTCTGGGTAACTTCTTTGGGTTGTGTTGGTTGAGTTGGTTGACCAAGTAGAAGTGATACTGGTTGAGTTGGTTGATCATTTGGTTGTCCAGGATCATTTGGTTGTCCAGGATCATTTGGTTGTCCAGCAACAGCAGCCGGAGGAGGAGGAGGAGGAGAAGGACGGCATACAATCTTATATGTTACAAGATCATAAATTTCTTCTCCATCTCCAATGCTTGCCTTCTGGCCTATCGGTTCCTTGAGTTCCTTTGCCTCAGTAATCTCCCATTTCATCTTCGGATTGCCAGTTAGTGCCTTCTTCTGGTGCAATTGAATATATTTGTTGCGTATGGATTCAGTATCCCTCCCAGGATATTTTCAGCATTTAGGTCTCTAACACAGTCCCAGTTGTCTCCTTCAATGGGTAAGATAGCTCTAATGGCAGCAAACATGTTCTCCAACTTGGCCTTGGTGTGGTTGCCAATGCCAGCTTTCCTGTCTCCAGTTGCAGGCATGTTGATTGTTACAATTGATGATATTGCTGGTGTTTCTTTTTCTTTTTGTGAGCAGTTGGATCAAATCAATTCATCTTCCAAGGAATCATCTAATAATGTAGCGAGAGCGACAAGAGCAGCAACAGTAGTAAAGGGGTAGGAGGACATTGTCCTGCTGAGTCAACTTGGAAGAAAAAAGTGTAGTGTTGATTCTTGAAGTTAAATTAATTTGCTGGAGAGATAAGTAGTACTGTTGTTACAGCTGCGTGTTTCTGGACTGTTTGCAATTTTCAGCTGGGAAAAATTAGATGATCACCAAAAAAGCATGCCGGCAAAAGAGGTGCACACTATTCATGCATTGGGTGACTGAAATGTTTGATTTTAAGATTCCGTTGCTGTTTATTTGGTTAATAAAATCTGGCCGTCGAGCCTCCCTCAACTTCAGATTATAAATAAATCTACAATCTGACCGGCTACTTGCATGTTGTAGACCCCCACAGTCTACTAGCCCTGGCTTTCAACTCAAAGGGAGGAACCAACAGCAATGCCAGCTTTGAGTCCTCCACTAGAAAGAGCAGACATGACTCCCCCGAGGCTGCGCTGGTTGTGAAGAGCTTCTGGTACAAAGTCCCTGAGGTATTGACAGGCGGCAAAATCAGTGCAAACCCCATGATACGGTCGACCATCCCTTTGTGGACCTCATTTGAAGGGGAGGGGTATATGGATCATGGGTTCAGGTACAAACTTCAAACCAGGCTAGACAATGTTGTTGAGACAATCAGGCAAGAGGCCGCCATAAATATCTCAATGGAAGGCCAGTCCCTAGCACAGATGTGTATTCAGGACGCTAAAACCTTCACCTCGGGTCTCATTCAATGGATGTGTTGGACCTACCAAGATCTCCAAAAATCCAATCCTTCCTCCTCCAAGGAAAACTGATGATATGTCTTCCACTGTTACCAATCCTTATTTGAGCATCTCCACAAGGCCCAGAAGGCCGGAGCCAAATTGGGGGTGAAAAACTCAGTGATCATGTGGGGTTGTCCACAGGGAATATAGGCTGCGTTGGAGTTCACACAAGGCGGCTTCTCCAATCACCCAGTGGTTCAAACAATCCTCAATGAGCATATAAGGCACCAGGCTGTCATGCAAAATGAAATGAACACCCACCTAGAGGCTTTGAAAAAGGAACAAGAAGATGTCATGAAGGAACTCTGGTCTTTGAAAAGTAGAGTGGACAAGGCCCCCAAGAAGGCTTGACTAGTACCCCTGCCGGGACTAAGTGGGGAACAGAAAAAATAACTCCCAGTCTCAGTCCCATTGCAGACTCCCACCAAAAAGAAATTAAAACTGACACCCCCCCCCCCCCCCCCCCCCTCTCCTGCCCACCAAAAAAACCATGTACACCGGCCAGCCTAATGATTTATTCCAAGAATGTGTGGAGATCACCTTGGAAAAGACTACTAAATCAGTTGCAATGGTTCCTAAAACCTATCCCACCTGGTTATGGTATGTGGGTTTGTGCATAAACACATTGTGGCTCAACAGTCACTTTGACATCAGATCCGCCATGGACAAAGCTAGACACACCCGCCACGGAGTTTCCACCAGTAGAAGTGATACTGCTACAGGGAAAGTGGAATTCCATCCAAAAAACCATCTGGGAATGGGGTAAATTACACACGATCATAAAGGTTACTACAGGATCCCAGGGAAAATTGTCAAGAAGAAAGAAACAAAAATGAACTCCCTATCTCCACAATGAGGCAGTACCGTCAGGTTGGAAAACAAGTTCTACACATTTCTCCCACGTTAAAATTGGAGGCGTCACAGGATGGGTGGTTTCTGGTAGAATGGGCAAACCAAATATGCGACAAGCCTATCAACTTCATCCTACCCCCAGCTATTCAAAGAACACTGCACCAAATCTTGTCCAGCAGAGTTCATAATAACAACTTTGTTGCTGAGCCAAAGCCTCAGCAAAGAATTTCATAAAAACGATGGTTACAATGGTCAAGAAAGAGGAGAAGGCTATCCCTCCCACACCTGAATTGTCAATCAATGTGGGTAAGTAGACAATTAACATCAAAGGAACTTGGAGACACACTTGACTTTCCCTCAGGAAGAGTGAATCAGATTCACGATGAATGTGTCCTTGACGCATTGATCAATCAGGAGAACCCAGGCAAGGTCCTTGCCGTAGCTGGATTGTTCCTAGGGAGTGACCCAACCCAAACCTGCACAACCCCAACTAGGGAAGATCAACAGAACTCACCGCCGCTATCAGTGTGAGTTATAAGCAGGACACACATGTCTTCCACTCCCTCTTTGTACCAGGGAGTGATCAAAGTAATTGATCACAAAGCCGGCTTTGATGCTGAGACCTTAAAGGCTAAGGCTGAAGATCAACCAACACTATTACGGACAAGGCTACGAAGTGAGACAATGCTGGGGTACCCAAACATCTGTGGACCGGGAAGATTGTGGAGGTATTGGCCCAAGAATGGGGCAAGCTACCCAAGCCTCCCCTGAGTTTTTCCAAGCTGGGTGACCTTCTGCAATTCAAAAGGGCATTTAGGAAGCTTCAAGGCCTTCTGCCTGGTTCTATGGAAAGCAAAAAGTTTGTCGGGACTTCACTAAGTGGTTCCACTTACACTGGAAAACTGAGCGGCAAGTGCCAGAGAAATTGAGCGGGACGGCCTCCAAGCTTGCGCTAAAGCAGACAACTGCAGTTGGTGGAACTGGGATAAAGGCTCATCTATCTTCTTTTGGAGGTGGCCTCTTGATTATCAGGAAACAGCTCGAGTCGGCCTCAAGCCTATGTTCAATGGCCCCGTCCCCTCAAATGCTGATAGGTAGTCACCTTACTCTGACCCCAGCACCAAGGCTCTAGTCAAGGAGAAGCTTTATAGTAATTGCCAAGCAATACATTGAGCTTGCAGATTTAAAATTTGTGGAGGCTATGATGTTCATGCTCCACGTTCCAAAAGGTGAAACTGATGTTTGCATCATTTATGATGGCATCAAATCAGGCCTCAATGATGCCCTGTATGCTCCGTGGCTAGCGCTCCCACCGTGGACTCCATGTTGAAATGGGTGGTTGCAGGCATGTAACTGACCGACAATGGTTATGGCGAGCAGTTCTTAAACGTCCCATTGCACCCTAACGTGAGAAAATACTGTGGAGTAGATCTCTCTCAGTTGCTACATAGATTCAGATCAATGGAAGAAGGGAAGGACTTCATGCGTGGCTAAATGGCAATCTGCAGTGTGTGGGTTGCAAAGAGCAGAGCAGTCAATTCTGCGGAACCCTATGCGCCAATTTTGGTTGCCATAGCAATGCAGTCATTATGTGCTATGGGGCTGTGGCACCCACACTGTTTCAAACAGGCTCCAGGGGATCAGTTCCCTGTTTTGTTGCAATGTGATTTGGACAACTGCCTCATTGACAATGAGAAGACTGAAATATGAGGACACCCAAAGATTCAAGAACCCAGTGCAATGGAGATCACTTGATGACTCCTTTCTAATGTGAAACTGTTGGCTCTTCAACCTTAAGGGACGTGTACAAGTGAATTGCTGCCCCACCAAAGCGCTACTTGGAAAGTGCATTTGGTGCGCCACCCTTGATGCTTTCTGGAGCCGGAAACAGTCCACGATGGAAAAAATTGCATAGAGTTGACTCATTACTTTGACTTCCAAGCTCAACTGGGGATGGAATTTCTCGTGTCTGTCACCCCAGGGTCTGATCCCGCCAGAGAACTTTTGAGGTATGAAGGTAGCTTGCACTGTGCTTCTCAGGTCCCAGGATGAAGGTCGCAATGCCCTGTGTGTGCAGTTTGAAACCGTTAGGAGATACCATTCAGCGTTCACCCACCTCTTGCACACTTGCCCAGATGAGGCTGGGGCTCATATCACCCTGCAAGGAAGAGGAAGCGGTTTTGTATCTACCTCTGTGGCCAACTCACTTTGGTTCAAATGCTTTACCACTGGATATCATTGCCGTATGGGAGACGTGTGGCTACCAGATGTATGGGTGACTTTGGAAATCATGGACGCTGCTTTAGATTACATGGAGGAGGAACAGATGACAATGGATCACACACCAAGCCACAAAATTTTTGACTTCGTGTCTTGTGCAGTCATGTTTCTGTCCGGGTTTTATGGTGGGCTCCGTGGGGAGGAAGTTTGCAGGATCTCTTTGTCAGGCATTAATCACTATTGGGACCAATCCACCAACAAGGATGATAAGGAGAACGGCACGTGCTGTGTCCCATTAACGTTGACTGGCACTTGCAAAAACCAATCATCATTGATGTTTTTTACCCATCCCCTCACACCAGTGATCAGGAAGGGGGAACATATCCTCAAATGGTTCAAGAGGATGAGGGTATATGGTGAAATGATGGGTATCAGCAGCACCAAGCCATTGTTCATGAACAAGGAGCGAGATTGGTGTGCAACTATTGCTGATCTTGACGGGCCTTTCCATGACATTATGAAGGTGGTACAGTGCTGTCATGCATCACTCATCAACTTAAGTGTGGTTATCAAGGACTCATACAGCGCTTATAGGTCCTTTAGAAGAGGCACGGCATCAGCTGCTTAGAACGCAAGGTTGGAAGCCACCACCATCAGCACAAACAACCATTGGAGATCCCAAGCAAGCTCCAACAGAACCGGATCCCAAGGAGGTATGCTTCATCACTATAGTACTACTGCCAGTGCCTTGATCCCCACTTTGATTTGGTTCTCATACAAGATAGGGTAAATGAGCAAGGACCAGGCCGGTAGGAAAGATGCCTATTTTGTGAAAACAGTTCAATGAGCAGCGACCATTTTTCAACTCTCTCATTCATTTGGTTATTTCACCTACTGGTCTACCCTTGACAAAGGGTTGTATGGGATCCCCCAATTGTCCCACACAGACACTTGGAGGATGGTGGGCCACTTCATCTTCTTCCACAAGGCATCATAAGAGGCCTTTCAAAATTCTCATGACAGCATATGGTGGGGTACGTGCACGTACAAATCCCCACCGTTGTGACCTTACCTTGCTGATCTTCGAATTGAACATGTATACTGGCTGATATCCAACAGGATCAACTGAGGGAAAGGAAGGTTGATGGGCAGGGTTCCGTGGGGGGGGGGGGGTGTGTGTGGGGGGGGGTGAATTGACTATATTATTTGTCAGGTTTTGTCTCCCTTCCTTTGATGGTTCCAGAAATTAATTATATCTTTACAAATCACGGGCAATGTGTATTCAACAGGGAAAAACAAGAACTACAATGGTGATTTGTGGAAGTAGGTCAATGAGCATCAGCTGTATAAAATGGGGCATTTTGTATTTTGTTGAAGTTCGGTTTTAGGCAAGCTATTTTGGGGGCTGAGATTAATAGATTGCCATAAAATAGTTTTAAGATTAGAGGTAACATTTTAGACAATTGTAAAGATTAGTTCCTCATACAGGCTTGATTCCCCCTCCCCCCTCCTAAAATACACAGTACATAAGATCAAGTCTGCCCAATAGCACCATTTGGTATTGTTTCCAACACACACACACACACACACACACACAAACCAAAAAAACTCCACCTGCTCTGTTCTCAACTTGATAAAATAAGAAGAATGAAAGGAGAACAAAATCCTAGTGACGTATTATCACAGATTTTATACCTGGTGACACATCATCACAGACAGATATGTCATAGTCTGGGGCTACCTGTGAAGACAAACTGTTTCTTGTCTTACTTCTATCATGATCTGTACAAGGGAGTGCAGATTCGTATGTCTTACTCAAACTTAGACCATATTGGAAATTGGGCATACATCTTTTTCAGAATCAACGAGATAAAGAATTTGATCGGGTGAAATTATCATGTCACTCAAGAATGAAACAGCTAGGTCAGTTTTGCTGAAGAAATAGGGATCGAAGAGCACAGCCCTCAAAAGCAAAGTGGAAGCAAGATATGGATACGTTTGTGACTCGTTTCAGAAACAACTGCAGCAATTACAGGTGAACTGTGAACAACCAGTAATCCCCCCACATATGCCTAGAGCAATGGCGATATGTTTACAGCTATTGCCCCTATCTGGTGTTCAAGGCCTGTGGAAAGCAAAATAATCAACAACTTCACCATATCTGGTCGTGTCGGTTGAAAAAGTTTGGAGGAAGTGTATCGACTAGTTGATGTGATAATAAACTACTATTCATCATATTTTCAAAGTTGACCATCCATGATATGATTGGTTTGGAGAAGAGTTCTATTGATCTATTTTGTTCTCTATCCTCCGACAATATGCCTCAATTCAATACAGAGTCTCATGCACATTTTCCTTGAAAACTTACAACACCGAAACAATTCCATTGCGGATTCAAATACTCTGAAACCGTGGGTGCAGTCCTCGATGTGGCATCTGCGCCATTGATGAGCTGGCATCCTTGTCACTAGATTGAAGTCGTTTACAGCATCAGAAGGCTGCGGAGTTTTAGCTAACCAGGGCGACTCTGGGTGCTCTATCTGTCCTGACACTAAGGCTGACAAAGCTCAAAATGTTCTGCCGACGAACACTTCGTATTTGATTGTCAGATCTCGACTGGGCTTGCACGCAGTTTGGTGCATCCTCCACCTGTTTACCATGGATGCGAATTGTCATCTACGACTGCTACGATCATGAGAATCAGTTGCGCTCGGGTTTTTGGCAGGTTCAACAAACTCGTTGACGTACGAGGATCTTTGTTCCCTGCTCCTAATCCCACGGTGCAGGGCTGGTACATATTCGGTCATCATCGAGGCCAAATTTCGTGCCTATGTCGAAGTTCCCCAATGCAGCATTTTCCGTGGCTACACGGTAAGTCGTAATGTTATTGACAACAAGGCGCGTCTCCGGGTCCTCGCTTTTCAAATATTCTTCAACGATGGATGTGGCAGTTTCAATTTCACCGGCGAGACACAATAGTTCAACGTAG
Organism: Pseudo-nitzschia multiseries; assembly: GCA_037355745.1. Lineage (NCBI taxonomy): Eukaryota > Bacillariophyta > Bacillariophyceae > Bacillariales > Bacillariaceae > Pseudo-nitzschia > Pseudo-nitzschia multiseries. Next base: position 11,324,102 of record CM074781.1, read on the forward strand.
TTTCGAATCACATGTGTTGTTGGAGGTATCCCCTTCCCCTCCATCATAGAGAGGATGGTGTCCGCAACCTCTATATTCCGCTGTTTGTAAGACTGATCGTCAATTTTCAAACGCTTTTTAATGTCACGCCCAAGCGCTTCGATGACAAAAGAATACGAATCCGCGTTGGGCTCTATCCCGTTGTCGCTCATCACATCTAAAATTCCAACGGCATCCTTTGGATCAGCCCGCTCGGCATAGCTCGATAAAATGACATTGAGCGATTCCAATGATAGCAAATGATTGTTTTCTATCGACACAATTTCGTTCTGTCGATCTTCCGTTAACATTCGTCGTGCTTTGCCAATCAGATTTCTGTACAATCGAATCGCCGATGAAAAGCTTCGAATGAGCGGTCTCGATGGCTCGAACCCATCTTCTTTCATGGATGCCAAGGCTGCAAAAGCTTGCTCGAGTCCGCCTCTTTCATTCGCAAAGGCCATGACCGTATTTTCGTATATCATTTCAGTGGGCGAGTATCCGCAAACATCCAAGACTTCCCAGACGAGCAGTATTAGTCTGGAACAGCCTGTTTGTGCAGCACCAGTAGATATCGATTCCAGCATGGATAAATCAATCAGAATCTCTGGTTTCACCTCAAACACCGTTTCGTTGTCGTCGTCTCCGATGCCAGTTTTGTTCCGAAAGTCTTCAAGCCAAGCTTCGAGTGTAACGCAGATAGGTTCCGTTTCCGTGTAAGGAAACATGTTCTGAATTGCCGGCAAGATTGCGTCCGGATTCAGTTGTCCACCGGGGGTTTGTATCAAACGCGCAATCACGTCGTGATACGGTAGATCGTGTTTTCGATTGTATCGAGATGTGGAAAGCAAACGGTTCAACCATCCTGCACGCATATCAAAGTCGTTCTCAACCATAAAGTAGTACAAGTCGGAGGCGTATTGACCCATCGTCGCGATTCGTTGCGATACGAGCGAAAGAATCAGTTTGGGGTAGAGTGCTTTCTTGGAATCCATGTCCATTTCTTCGATTTCTTGCAGGAGGTCTTCCATCATAATGTGCATCTGTCTTGGGTTGTGCTTGTTTGGGTCCAGTAGGCTGATGGAATTACAAATCCGTTTGTACAGTGAAAGTCGTTTGCTTGTGTTCCCATCCAGAGCACGACCACCATCATTTTGAACAGCATCTTGATGAAGATAATGGGCATTGTAATAATTCATAATAGTGTAACCAGAGGGTGGATCAAATTCCGAAACCATAAAGAATAGGTCCGTGACCATAACCCTCGGAAGAATTTGGCGTTTTCGTTGAGACTCTCGGAACAGAAACAAGCTTTTCTTAATGTCCTTCTTATAGATTGAATGGCGTAGGGTTGATTTTAATACCTCAAAGTCCTTAGATCCTGGGGTCGAATCAGGTGGCGAGAATGTTTTCGATTCAGACGTAGATTGGGATTGTGCTTCTTTCGTTGTCAACTTGAATTCTTCTTCTGTTCTCTCCACATTCTTTTCCCCATTTATCATGATGGATTCTGAAGAGTCACTTTGTTTCTTATCCTTATCTAGCTCAAGAGACGAAATCTCTGGTGCCAGACTGGATTTGTCGAGAGAGTTTGATCCAGATGTTGGTGTTTTCGTCGTTGACAGAGTAGTATTTGCGGTTGCTAGCTGAAGCGAATCTAGAAAGATTCGCATTGCGGCCAAACGTCTCTGTTCCTCGTCATCGGACGTGGAACCACTGTTGAAGTCATGGTAGGGGTAATTCTGAAACATCGAGGAGGACGAAGCATTGTTTGATACAACGAGTTGATGCTGTTGCCGGCGCCGATTGTTGTTTGCATCGATGACCGATATCTTCTCCGGTGCTACCATCGACGCCAAAGAAGTCGTGGATCCCGCTACTCCAACGACTCGTTTTGTTTCGGTTGGAGGCGATAAGGATCGGAACGGCAGCGCGCTGCTTTTTGAACGACATTGGTTGGATCGTATCCTCTTTGAGGCAGTCTTCGCCGCATCAGTTCTGGTAGAACGGAGTGTCGACGTAATTGAAAAAGATGATCGCATCATGGTATCTGGCTGATCTCCTCTCCGGTTGTAGTCTGATTCTCGTATTGCAAAGAGGTACAGACACGATTGTACTATTCTCAGCTACCTGGTCGTTGATTAATCCGCTGGTTACGTTACTCTCAACTGATCCTCTGGAAAACTTCCTCTGGAAAATTTGTCGTTTTGTTAATGGATTAGCAGCTTCCAAGCATTTCAAGCAGACGGATCTGCAGACACAAAATATGGTAAAATCATGACGATGTTACCGTAACACGATGTGATAATTCATTGACTAAGATTGAATCGCGGTATTTCATTTTGGTTAGAAGTCGCGGGGACAATGCGTGGTGAAGGGTGGACCTATACGAGTCCCTAGGAATTAGTGAATGAAAAGGCTTTGTTTTGCAAAATTTTCGAGAATCAATACCGGTAGACAATCGATCGATGTCCCCCGATTGCAAGTGATGTGATAGTCGGAAATTCTTCGAACGACAAGTCATACAACATACCAAATACAATCTCGTAGTCTTGCAACACTTTGCTCTAAGTACTATACCGGTACATCAGGATCCAGGTCAGCAAAAATACGCCTACTACAGAGATTTTAATACAGGTGGACATTTGACTAAGAAGGAAAGAATTCCAATGTTGCGACCCATATTTTTGAATTTGATCGGTCCTCGACCGTGCACTGCAGGTAGGATAAGAAATTCGACGGCGTCTGTGAGAAGAAATCTTCGGCCCAGAGATGCCGATCGACAGTTCTCTACTAGTGCTCGTTTCAAATTACGACATCTGCACAACTGCTCTTCTTGCCAGATACGGCACCGAACCACTACTGCTTCCTGCACTTCCATTGCTAACTACAAAATTGACAAGGGCCAAGGTACAAGTCACATCCTGAACAATTCCCTCCAGCGACGACATAAGAGCGACGACACAACAATCGATAGTGATGGTGGAGCTGGAACCGGAGCAATTGTCGAAGGAACCGACGATAGCAACGAAGGCGAGATTGACGCGATTCCCGGAGCCCAAAAGGGGGGGAAGAAACTGGCAATTGTTTTCACTTGCACCGTATGTGACACACGGTCCGCGAAACAATTCACTGAAAATGCATACCAGAACGGGGTGGTCATCGTCACATGCCCAGGATGTGGAAATAAGCACCTAATTGCCGACAACCTAGGTTTTTTCGAAGATGAAGAGGGGGGATGGAACATCGAAAAGGCCTTGACGAAAATGGGAGAAAATGTGAAGCTGGTAAATAATGACAATGTGATGGAGGTGAGCGTCGAAGATCTCTACGGCGCAGATAAGATCCGGGCTGCAACTGACATTGTCTCTGACAAAAAATAATAGCGATATGATTTACACAAGTATTGAGCGGTTATTGAATGGTTTCGATCGTGAAGAACAGTCGTTGACAATTTCGAAAGCCAGTCTTGAGATTGCAAAAGCAAAGATTTCCACGTGGCTCGAGCTAATTAGATACAAAGTATTAAAGGAATGCTACAAGTACTCGCACGTAGAATAAAACAAGAAAATGAAAGCTAAGTTAACTTATTATCATTTTCTATTAATACTATTTTTCTATAATAGCAACATCCGCGTGTGTTACAATTCAAATGCAGGAATAACTTTTCCTTCCACAGCTACCTGAGAAGCAATCGAGGGATCAACGGCAGAGAGCACTACACGTTCGGTTTTGGGCGAATCCATTGCCCGTACGACCAAATCCGCAACAGTCCTCACGGTGAATACTTCCAATCGCCGTGGTATCTTCTGTCAAAATGGCTTTTCCAGTCATTGGCTCGCTGACCAAACCACCGGGCCTGATGATACTCCAGTTTGAGTTCGTGTACCATTCAATCAGTACGTTCTCTGCTTTTTCTTTTTGTATGAGAACATCCTTCAAAATCTCGAACACATTTGGTGGTGCGGCCTCCTTACTCGAGCCGCTAAGAAAAAAGAAAACGACGGACAGAACATCGTTTATTAGAAAAAGGTGGAAAATAGGTTTCTTTTTTTCATTTCAACGGTGGATCTTCAAGGATATCGCACAACCCTTCATCGTAAACTCTTTGAATTTGAATATACTTGCCATCCAATGCTTGTCACCAGTATAATTCTCTGCACACCCAAAATACCCGCCGATTCAATTACGTTGTTGTTGCCCTCATAATCGACTCGTCGATCACCTACAGTCCCTCCAAGTGTAGTGATTGCTGCGTCGCATCCATCCATAGCGTTCTCGACATCCTTCTGGTTAAAGGCATCTCCAAGAATTGCTGTTACAAACGGCATAGAATTCAGTTCGTCCATGCTTTCCTCACTACGAACGAGAGCTACCACATCGGTTCCTCTTGTCGACAGCTTCTCAATAATAGCGTGGCCGACACCCCTGGAGCCTCCGGCGACAAATACTTTTTTGTATTTGGATATTGGCGATTCTGATTCCGCTGACATCGAAAGACCACTTGATCTTCGGAATGCTGTCGTCGGCTGAAAAGCAAACCCATCGGACTGGTCGTTTGGAGGACAGATTTGAACACCACCAACAGCGAGCACAGAAGCTCCAAAAATTGTCCCCGTCTTCGAACAGAAATCATCGTGTTCGTCTCGATCTTTAATTGCTATCAAGGAAATGTAAATAGCTTTGTGTTCGGTTTGTGTTTTAGATAATGCGTTGTGTCGTATACTTGACGATCGATAACATGAATTTTCCTTAGTTGTGCTAGTGCCTAGTCTTACTCGTACCTCTTACGATTGTTACTTCGGTATCACCTTAGGATTGTCCTGACATCAGCCGAAAGAACAAAAAGTGTCAAAATAATGAACAAGATTTGCCAAGTTACTTCTAGTCACCTACCGGTAGGAAACACGTACGAATAAGATCTAGGGTGCCTAAGTACCGTACTAATCTACGAAGTAAAAACGTTTACAACATCATCAATTTTCATTAGTTCAACAACCCAATCAAAATGCATCCAATCAGAGGCGCGCAAGAACTGGAGAATGGTTGTTATCGTAACCAGTAGATGCCTCGCTATTGTCTCGTGTACCTGTACGAGTACTCGCACCCGTTATCGTGTTCTCGTGTCCTGTGAGTGTACTACCGTACGTTATAAAAATACCACAATAAATACCCAGTACAAAAACCATGTACAAGTCTATGGGTAATGAACATGTGTGTACTTCGTACACTTGTTAAGTCTCTTCAAAAAATGCCCAGTGAAAAAGACCCTGACACAACAGCCAAATGAAAGACAATTTTTTGATGGGAAGTTCGATCATCAAAATCACTATGTCATTAATTTCCATTTTCACCACCCTGCATCATCGACCCTTCTGTTTCTACCTTCCATAGAACAGACCATGAAGGTTCTTCACCACCATACAAATAGTCTAGTACAAAATGACACCAACTCAAATACCTGCATGTTACTCTACTTCAATTTGGAGCAGGAAGGGCGGTATTTGAACGGCAATTCTACTGCAAATAACACAGCAAGTGACGACGAAAACTGCGAGCCAACAACACACCCTTCTCTGACCCATCTGTTTCCCCTCCAATAGAAGGGATGATGAGGGTGCACATGTACAAGAAATACTACCACATTCGAACGCCCAGCATGTTACTATACTGTTTTGCCGACCTGGAATGGCAATCAAACGGCTATTGGATGGCGCTTTACGAAGATACAGGGGGCACCATTTCCAATTTGACGACCATTCTGTTTCTCCTTCAATCGAACAGACCATGAAGGTTTGCCACTGTACAAAAAGTACAAAATGATACCAACTCAAATACCTACATGTTACTCTACTTCGTTTTCAATGGGGAAGGGTATTCAAACGGCAATTCTACAGTGAATAACACCAATCCAAATGACAAAGATACAAGAAAAACAAGCCAATGAAACAACGGCGCGCCCTACTCCAACGCATCTCTTCCCCCTTGGATAGAGGAGACAATGGAGGCAGACATGCACAGACCCTACCAGGTTCAAATGCCAGCATGTTACTCTACTATTATTTTGACTGGGAATGGCAATCCAACGGCAGTGATTGGACGGCAAATAACCAAATTACAACAACTTGCAAACAAGTTGATGACAGACCCTTCTTGTTCACCACCGACAGAGAAGAGGATGAAGGACGGTTTGTAAAACCACTACCAAAACCGAATGTCACTATGTTACTCTACCAAATTTTCGATTGGGAATGGTGATCAAACAAACTAGCGCAACCAATTTAACATAAAAATGCCTCCAACCCTTCCTGTTCACCGCTGACAGAAGAGAGGATGAAGGCAGACATGTAAAATACCTACCACATCCAAATGCCATCATTTTACTCTACTAATTTTTCAACCAGAAATGGTGATTCAACAAACGCAACCGCAACTGCTGATTGATTGATTGATTGATCGATTGACCAGACATTGTTACCACAACCCTACAAAAAAGCCTAGACATGTAGACCAAATTTAAGTACAGTACCAAAATATTACACAGCACACTAGTTGCTTACTTAGAGGGGACTGATTTAGCAGCAATAATAGGGGGGGCGGCGCTTATTAGTCATCTTATCGGTTGTCTTATTGGTCATCACATTCAAAGAAAAAGTGAGACAAAAAATGAGCAAAAAGAAAAGCACCTCCACGGTACATTTCTTAGAAAGAAGAAGAGTAAAGAACAATGGTCATGTTAAGTACTTGTGGTAGTTGTGGTATTTCCTTAAGAGTTACACAGAGTCTTATACCACTAAAAATGCAACAATACTGTATATGAAAATGTGCCAGCACGTACTACCTCTTTTTTGAGCAGTACCACATGATTTCTACGTCTAAAACATAGGGGAATATGTATCATTAACCGTACCTATTTCTAATTACTAGCCACAGTAGTCCCAGGTGAAATACCACCTTTGTGATATTTTGGACGTATTGTACCTGTACCTGTACCAGGTAGACCAAACAACATGAGCTACATAAGTGTGTACATACATACCGTATTAATCATAACTTGTGGAAGCCCTGTCCCTGGGCCCTGGAATGTGTTTGGTACAGAACCAACCAGTAAGGACTGGGAACATCAATTCCAAGTTGAGGCACATCAGCTGCATCAGCACTACAAGCTTCAATATGGAGTTTGTTGTCTATCAGAACATGGGCTCCAATATAGCAACTAAACTATCAGTCAGACCACCACCTTGGTGACCACCAACAAGAAATACTAGTACTAGTACTAGTACTATTAGTAGTACTACTACGAGTTCAGCAATCAAGGCTAGCCAAACTGCCATTGATGCTGTATGGCACCTCATTGAACTTTGGTCTCAAGTATTGGTACACCCCGGTCCTGCGTGAAAACATGCATTGGATTGAAACTCAGACTAAAACTGATTGCAATTATATCACAAGACTTTGTTTTTTTTCTGTTGTGGATGAGCCAGGCAGCATCACTTTTCAACCCTCTCCAATTTTTTAGCCCAACTTCAAAGCCAATACTGGTTGGTGTGTACCGATGATTTTTCCACAGGCAAAGTGATGTATTTGCTTTATCAAAAAAGTGCAAAAAAGTTTGATGGGATGCCATTCTAAAATTCCAACAAGAGCTATGGAATGCCCTCAGTAATGGTGATTCCCAAGAACACTGCCCAGGCATTGGTTACTCCTTTCTACTAGTGGAGCCTTTGGGAAGTTACAGGCATCAAGTTGGTGAAACAAGTGTAAAGTTTCAAATTCATCCCTATGTGTCTCATTTGATCCAAATGCAGTCTATCATATACTGAGTGAAGGATCTTTGAGCACAAGAAGGGCCGTCATGACAAATGGTGCAGCCAGATGTGACAATGAGACCTGGAACCTGATTCAGGAAAATTTCTTCAAGATAGATCTTATAGCTAGGGTTGTACAGGACTGCATTGAGGAGAAAGCAAGCACAAGGTCAAAATTCAGGGAACTATTCAGCAGTCTACTCAAGACGATGATGAACTAGTAGAAATATACCCACTCCAATTCATGTAATATTCCAGGGACATGCTCAAGAACCAGCTCCAAATTGGCTTACTAAATATCTCCCAGGTAGATGATAGAGAAGTGATGACATTTTACATGATGACATTTAGTAACTCAAAACACAACCCATTGATATTGTTGACAAAACTGGAGGAGAAATGGAATGAAGAATATGAGGATTCAGGGCTGGAGCTCTTCCAGGAGTTCCAAACCAAACCTTTAGTTGAAGTATATAGTGCCACCAATTGGAAGGGACTAGGACATCTTAGTGAGGAACTCAGTGACCGGATTGATGCCATTAAATTTGATTGAATCATCGTGGCAGACATGATAAAGAATTCTTGGACAATTTTAGTTTGGTGGAAGAGCACAAGGAAGAAAGTCTGTTGTTACCCTATTGCCACAGACAGAAATAAATACTCTTGGGTGCACTCATTCAATTCCACAATTTTTTTAGATTGTGCATTGCAGCATTTTTTCTTTGAAAGAAAGAATGTCAAGGCCCAGCTGCAGTATCAAGAATTAAAAATAATGAAACAGGCTGCACGCTGTCTGTCCCTCTCCCGAGTCCCCCTTTTGGGCGGACAAAAAATAAGCAACACAGTACGAATAAGTACGGTACTACTCGTACTCGTAAAAACAAACTGGCAATCGATTGGTCGATTTACAGTCAAAAACGCGACAAAAAGCTCGAGTCGCCTCGACCCTCGATCGATAAGAATAGCACGGGCTCAAACACAATACCGTACGTTCCATGCGGTACGGGGACCAGCAACTTGTTGATCAAACTCTACGCACTTCTGTTGATACCATTGGAAGACAAAACCTCTTCTCATTCCGACCCAATAGTTCTACACTACTACACTTCTGCACTCTGCTTCCCTATTACTTCGTAGCTCACAACACAAGTCATTTCATCATGCCGCCAAAACGAGTAAAGAAGGTGATGACATTACCCATCAATGTTATTTTTGGGCATTTGCAGGTAGGGAAAGCTTTTTTTGTCCCTCGTTAAAGGACTCGGAATATGGGAGATAATAGTGACGTTGATTGTTCTTATCACAGAAGTAATTTTTAGTACGGTGTTCGAACGTAACTTTCTTAAGCGGAATTGCGCAGACTCACACTGTGCATCGTGCTTTCATCTCTCTGACATCGAATCTTTGTGCTGTGCATCCATGAAACCGAAACCAATCGATTCAATTGATTCGTTACGGTTATGCTATTTGTTCCGAAACAGAAAAAAACAAGGGTTCGAATTTGGCTATACGAAGATACGAAGACGCAAATAGAGGGGCAAATCATTGGATTCGACGAGTACATGAACATGACCTTGGACGACGCAGTTGAAATCGGAAAAACGCGAATTGAGGTGGGGAGAATCTTGTTGAAGGGGGACGCTATCACAGCGATTCAAGAAGCTCATCCCGAGAAAAAGGAGTAATGGAAACGCGAAACATACAATGCCGAGTTGGAAAAATGTTGGACAGACTTTTGAAGCGAACGCTGGATCTGATGCCACTAGCTCAACTCCCTCGATGTTGTCAGTTAGAAGAAACACTATTTCCTGGAAAAACTATATCGCATATATCGCACACAAGAAATATTGATAGAGCATAGAGATCTGGATCTACTGCATCAATTACGGAATCGACAAGACTACAGTGGACAAAAATTAAGCCAAAGCGAAATTGAACGTGAATCCATTTGACATTCCGAACACATTCTTATTAAATTCATTGTGCAAAACTTATCTCATCGTCCACAGTCAATGCCTCAATGTTGAGCATTTAGATTCAGCTCACGTTGTGATTTGGTGCACCCGAAAAACAAATCGCAATTTTTGCGGGGTAGCTAATGAATACCTTCTTTGGTTTCTCGTTGCTCGTTCAAAAGAAAACCTAATCAATTTTAAGATCGTCCGGATCAACACCCATCGATCGCATCACATTTTGTCCAAGCGGACTGTCCATAACCGTCGATATTCCTCCATCAGCACCAACGGGAGGTTTTGTCCCAACCAATCGGTTGACGTAATACTTTACCGCTAGACCGGACAGGGCATAGACGAAAAAGAACGAAAATGCTTGCTTAGGATGCATGCTGGTAGCTTCCGTGACAGCATCCGTCGCAACGAGTTCTCTCCAATCCAATCCCCGAGACGTTACGCGGCTCACAAAATCATATGGCACAAATGGCAGTACTCCCATCACCTGTTCGAACCCAAAACACGACGATTAGATGCAAATAAATAACAATGCAATGAAATCAGAAATAATCAGTAAACAGTTCGTCGTGCAGCCATAATATAGGCGGACGTCTCGAACGCTCACCTTCCCCTTGTGCTCCGTTCCCAAAATCCTCAACAAAATAATAAAAAATACCGACGAACACATGTTGGGCGCGAAATGACGCCTTGCTACGTCGGCGCACGACGTTGCGTAGTCGGCCTTGGCTCGTTCGAATTTTTTCCTGTGTTTTTCCGATTTCTTCAGGTCGGCGTCGGCCTTGTCGAGCTTGGTCTTGAAACGTTCCATTGTCCGGAGCGATCTTTGGTAGGGATCGTTGTTGTAGACGAGATAATTCGACAGGAGGTCCACCAGCAATTGGCAGACCCCGACGGTAACGACAATGTTTGAGATTTCGGACGCCGTCATTGAAGTCTTTGTGCTTTTTGGCAGATATTTCCAGAGTCGACGATGAGTGCGGATGGTCTGTTGAGTGTGGTTGAAGGTATTCGAAGGGCTACGAGTACGAGTATGGCGATGGCAATACCGAACAAGGTACAAGATGTAGAGGGCGCAGAGCAAGAGTTGTACCGGTACGAGTACGAGTAATCAATGAACCCAGTGACAGTTTCAAGATAGCACCCAAGATTTTTCAGTAAGCTCCTACCGTACGGTACTACCGGTACCGGTTCCGACGTCGATTGGTGAACACTTAAGTGACTCTCTTTATCTTCCCCCTTTTCAAATAAGATACTCCGTACAGTATTATGTTGTAGCTGCTTTTGGACAGTTCTCAGGTACCGTAGGACTACAGGACTACGTACTACAAATCCATTGTATCCTGTCAACGGCAAAATCCCCCAAAGGTAAAGTGGGCCAACTGTTTACGACATACGCCCATCGGTGCCTCAAACTGCAACCGGTAATTTAAATTTTCTTCGTTTCGAGGAAAAAAATTGGAAAATTATTTTGTCTTCACTCATCACAAGTAATTGGGAAGTGATTACTGTAGTGATGGCACCATCTATCAGTGTCGTAGCTCTTATTGCACAGTCGGAGGCAGTCGAGGGATAGCATCGGAATGAAACGGTACCCGTGGATCAATAAATAAGTGCTCGAATCATCCCGACCAATGGAATCAAAAACGGCTGATATCGTTGAGACGAACGCTGAGATGAACAGCAAAACGCAATCGGGGGAATCAAAAACGAGTCGGCCTTCCATCGCATTCCCTGCAGTGGTGGCCTGCGGTTATCGAGAAGTCAGGATTCCAAAATCAGGGAATTCTTTTCCCGCATTTCTGATCGCCTTTCCCGACGATCAGGCCGAAAACAAAAACAACGACCCCGATGGTTGCACAACAGATACGGATGGGAAGACCGGAAGGATCCGGTTCGCGTGGAGATCGAAGCGAGATTTTATGCTGCTGGCGCGTTCTGCTGCCTCGCAATCTCTGCCTAAATCGTCTTTAAAGAAAGTTGCCGAAAGCAACGCTGTTCCATGGAGACGATTCACAGCCTCTTCTAGTGGCAACAGTGACAACAACTTTCTCAGCGATCCCAAACTGCCAAATCGATTCTCGGCACGCATGAAAAAATCGTTGTGGCAACTGGATCGATTTTTGCAAGAAATTCGCACAGATGCAGCAACGATGGAAAGGGCGAAGACGGCGTGGGAAGAATTTTGTCGTCCATTGGATACGGAACACGTAGTAACTGTGAAAGAATTCGTCCCAAGAGCTACGTGTAGTACTCGGTTTGCAAACGAAACAAATAAAAACAACGAGACCTTGGCGAGAATAGAATCGGAAGATGCGAATCGTTTGCCAACAATCAGTACAGATGAAACAACAACGTCTCTTGCAGAATCATCTCGTTTGGGACAGTACTTTGCTTCGGAAGAAAATTCTCGAAGAGTGGTGGAGTGTGCGTTACAAAAAATTCTCCCTTTGTATGGCAACGGCAGCAATCACAATATTCTCTTTATCGAACCTAGTTGTGGTCATGGCGATATAGTAGCAGCATTGGTGGAGGCTTTGAAATGGCATAAAATACCTCCAAAATCGGTCTTTATTCAAGGCTATGACATCGACAATTGCGCTATTCAAACTTGCAGAAAACGACAGGAGTTCCCGAGATCTACCAAATTTTATGAAAGTGGAAGTATCGATGATGTCAACAATGAAAAGGAATACCGGATACTTTGGGATTGTTCAAGCTTTTTTGAAACGGCACGGCAAACATGCATCAGCGCTTTTGACTCGGCTTACGACGACAACGTTGTATCCAAGAACGAAACAGACCACGACAAAGAATTGTTAGTATGCTGTCTAGGGGGACCTCCGTACACAACCGGGCAAGGAAGTGGTAGTAGCATCCAGCGCGATTTGCCGACAAGATTCGTGCAACATTGTCGGAACGAATGGAAAGCAGACGTTGTCACATTCTTACTTCCTGCTAGATACAGAGAAGGGATGCAACACAACATTACGGATTGCACATTCACAACACGCACCGATGTGACACCGGTACCAACGAAGCATGAAAGATCACCAGCAGCAAAGACTCCAGTTGCTTCCGAAATCAAGAGCTGGATCTGTGAGACCGAAGAACTAAAGGAGTCAACCTTTTTCTTTAGAGGGACGACCCAAGTGACACAACCTTCGATTATTCAAACATTCTACAGCTGCGGATAACTTAAAACTATAGCTTGCCTTATCTCTGTGGAATTCTCGCAATTGCATTCCATACTCAATACCCAGCATGCACTCGTTTTCCTTTTGGAGATAGCAATATTCAGTATCCATTGTATTTATTGAATACCGTGAGGGTGCACAATATAAATACAACCCAAAATACAACAGTACAAAAACCATGTAGAACTCTACGTGTGTAGATTAAGCGCGCGCAAATATTCAGCGAGAGAAGCTACACATCAGCGAGGCACAAACTCCGCTGAATTCTGCATCAAAAAAACTTCCAAGTCCGATCACTGCAAATAACACGTGAAAATACAGAAACAGAAATAATTTCGATTCATATCATGACAGAGATTGTTCATCGATGAAAGATTGGATCATCGATCGTTGATCGCCGATCCGATCGATTGATCGATCGATCATCATTCCCTCGAGGCACAAAGCCCGCTGGCATGTGCATCAAAGAAAATTCCAAGTCAGATCACTGCAAATAACACGCCAACATACAGAAACAGAAATAATTTCGATTCATATCACGACAGAGATTGTTCATCGATGATCGATCCAATCAGCAGCGATACGATCAATCTGATCATCCGATTGATCGATTGAATCGAAGCACAAAGCCCGCTGGCATGTGCATCAAAGAAAATTCCAAGTCAGGTCACTGCAAATAACACGCCAACATACAGAAACAGAAACAATTTTGATTCATATCACGACAGAGATTGTCCATTGAGGACATTGATTACATGTAACATCTAATCCCTAATACAGTTAGAGACCAATACATTCGATTGATCGATCGATCAATCGATCGATCGTATCCTACACTCGGTACATGAAAACTTGAACTACGAAACACCCTGCTATCAGCAACAACAGGGGGGGATCCCCTATCCAATAGCAACACACTCCACTCCTCCACTTGACAATCCACCAATCGAACGCCGCCGCCCTCAACGAAGCTGGAAATTTCCTCCCTGCCTCTCATCTGGGCGCATCTTCCGAATCAGCTGAGTCATAGTACAGTCTCCATAGCACCTCTTGATCTTGGCAATGGCTGTGTTCACATCATTCCCCTGGTCTAGGAGGCGCTCCATACATCCCCAAAGAACCTTCCGATTGCAATACTTGTACTTCACTCGGCCTCGTTCCACGGCAGTGAACTCCCTTGCCGGCTTCCTCCCTCCAATGCCATTCTGATACTCATCCCACAATGCTTGGATGGTCTGTGGTCTATCAAACAGGAGCGCTGGTCTTTCTACCACCGGAGCCCCTTGACGCAGATTTGCAGATGGTCTGCTGCTTGCTCCGAACCCTCCAACTCTCATCTGCGCTGCTGGTGCTAGTGTCAACCCACGAACCATCTGACTAACAATCTTAATCTGCCTTCGAAGCTCAGCAAGCTCTGAGATCTGATGGTTCCTAATCTCTGCTACATTGGTTTGAGTGGTGGATAGCTTGGCATAGATAGCATTCCTCCATTGCTGCCCACCTCTACCAAACGCGCCTCCGCCATCTCCTTCTTCACCCTCAGGGATCTCATCCAGCCACACAATGCCATCGATATTGGAAGCAACAACTTCAGCTCTACGAATAGGATTCACCCCATCCTCAACTCTGCCTTGCAACAGCTCATATCGCCGTACAATCTGTTGCTTCAGTCCAAGGGGGATATAATCTGCAACAGCAGGATCAAAGCAAGCCCAAAGCAAGGGCTTTGCTAGGATAGCAGCGACGTCATCCCCAAAGGCTCCTCGAATCGCAGGAGCTACTGAAGCACAAAGCCAGTCATCTGTTAGGCCACTGTCATCCTTCTCCTTGTACAAGCAAATCCCACGATGGGAAAGCTTGCTACCAGCATTGATATCTGGCCAGTCCAACTGCACATCCAAGTACCAATCTTGCATACTCCTAGTCTTCCATCTAGCTCTGTAGTTAACATCATCACGAGTCGCGCCTCCTCTCCTAGCCATAGTTGTAGCCCACTTCTTAACTGAATGAGTCCCTAGCCTTTGCTGCCTTCCAAGGGGCCTAAACTGATCACCTTCTATGATAGCCTTCAGAGCCTTTTGATAGGCCGTCTTGCACTTGTCGGCTTCCTTGTTCTGGGCTTTCAGTGGGGACCTGGAGTCTGTGTCTCCCTCAGCAAACAGCCATTGACTCAACCGGCCCGCGCCACTACCAAGCCATGCCTCCAGGTAGATAGCAAGGCCAATTAGTACACAGTACCTGTGATCCATAGCGCCCATCAGCAGCTGTAATGGACAATCTCCCTCATCATGGACATTCTTCGACCACCTCATCTGAATCGTAAGATAGCCAGCGTATGTACTACTAACCTGCAAGTTTGCCTTCTTCATGTGTGAGGTGTCATCCCCTCTTGCAATCAAGTGCAGCTGGACTCGGAGCATTGCCATGTGCCAGAGGATGGGGAGGCTGTCTCCAATGGCTGTGAGGTCAAGCATTTGAGCAAACTCTTCATGTGTGAAAGCCCTATCAGCTGACGTTTCGACGCCAAGCTGCCGGGTTTCCTTCTTAGCCACAGCTTTGATCAGTCGATTGATCTTGATAGATCTAGTAGGATTGCCTGTCTCGTTTGTTTCATCCCAAGCTGCAGTGTTAGTCATGAAGTAGGAGATAGCTTTTTTCCAATACCTCAAAGTGCTAGATCGCCCACCAACTGGATTATCGTCTATTCCTGGATCCTCCATCCCATACACCTTCAAACACATCCATTTGTAGATGTGATCTGGCTTAACAGTGTTGAGCTCTTCCTGGTTGAACACCCGGTTGGTGGCATATTCATGCCCTCCAGCAATATGGGACATCAACTCCAACAAGATTCGGTGGTATCTTAAGAGCTGAGTGGGGGCATTCACATCATTGGGTAGAATTGGATCCGGTCCCCTTCGGGCCGGTCCTCTTGTTCGCCGGGGAATCACTCTTCCTCTTGTTGTTATTGTTGTTGTTGCTGGGGGGGGTGGCGTCGCTGGAGGAGCCATCAGCACGTCACCATCGTCGTCGTCATCTAGGACTTCATCCTCATCATCAGAAGCTAAGGCTAAGGCAGCTAGCTCACCTAGGCCATTATCTTCAGCTTCATCCTCATAGTCCTCTTCATCCTCATAGTCCTCCTCGTCGTCATCGTCGTCATCGTCGTCCTCCTCCTCTTCCTCTGGAGGCTCCAGTGTGTCGTCGTCTGAGTCACCAGCATCTTTTGCTGCTGCAGCTGCTTCAGCTCTTTGCATGACAGCTCGCGCACGCCGGATCGCTGCAAGGTCTTTAGCTTGCTGTACAACCCTTGCCTCCTCCCTTGGTGTTCTTGTTGCAGGATCCATGTCAGCTAAAGCTGCTGCTGCTTGGGCTCTAGCACAGCGTTCGCGTGCTCGTTCCCTTGCCCGAATGTTCTTTGGATCCATGCTCAGCTGACGCGGCATCTTGTTGTTGTTCCTTGCTTGTTGCTTGTTGCTTCGTGTTGCTTGTTTACTAGCTTCGATTGATTTGCAATTAGATCGATCGATCGAAAAAAGTGAGCAATTGCTGGCTAATCGCGGAGTGCAATCGATCGACGATTTGCATGTGGATGAGAATTAAGAGAGCAAAAGCACATAAAATTATTTCCGCGAGTCACTCACTCCTAGGGAGTTGCATAAGCGAGTCACTCGCTATTCGGGAGTTGCATAAGTTGCGCACCTCCGTGGGAAAATGCAGGGCTACAAATCAACCAGTAGTGCAACTATGCTAAAATTGAAAATGCAACCGGTACTCTACTCTTAGTAGTACAAAAAAATTTGCGTACCCCGCCGGATGGTGGGGTACCAAACATAATACTAGTGCCTACGTAGAATCGTGTAGCCGGTTGTACTAGCCCAGGTTAAATGCAACCCGGGTTGCATTGGTGCGACATCGTACGAGTATGACGCAGGATTCATTCATCTGAAACTCGTATTACTCATCGGTACGTACAGTACTATAAGTATGAATACTATGTATTAGTCTTATGCCTAATTGACCGTGAGCCGTGAGAGTTTCGTTACTCGTAATTACGGTACAATACGGTACGTAGGGTACGTTCCCGCACTATCGGTGCTAAGAATTACGTTCTTGCACGCGTAAGGTACGAAACTGAAAACATCAACCAACATTTTTGTCCCTGACGCAAAACCGAAAACGTGCTTTTTGATTCTGCAGCCTATTGGAAAAACTTCGAAAGGACCAACACCCGACGGCACCTTGAAGTTGAGCAGCAACAGTAATTCGAGAGGACCCGTAATCACTCCATCGCACCAGACTTTGCAAGATGAAGATTTCTGTAACCATGCGTGTTTTCTTTGTGTCATCGGTCTCGGTGATGACTGTCGCGTCGATGAAGGGGTGTCTTGCATGGCAAGAGATCCGGCTGACGGCGGACAAAGTCCATCGAAGGCACGCATTGTCGTCAAAGTTGTATGCGAGCAAGGAATCGTCTTCTATCGTTGCATCATTATCGGGAGTCCAAGAGTTTGAATCATGGTTTTCCAATGTTCCCGGATCCAAATGCAATCCATACGTCAAACATGCAAGCTTTGGAGATTTACGGGGACTAGGCACCCAAGACAAAAGCATCGGCTCGAGTGACGGCAGCTGGATGACTATTCCAAGATCGATTGTTCTAGAAAGCGATTTTAGTCAGAGCGACTGGGATGCGCAACTAGCGCAATCCCTGTGGAAGGAAGTTGTCAAGGGATCATCCGACATCTCGGGGTATGTGTCTTTGCTCACAAAGTCGTGGACGACCGATCAGTTGCCGGAGATTCCACCGTTCACCGCCCCGGATGCGTTGCGACACTGGTCCGAGGAAGAGAAAGCATTCTTAGCATCTCATGCCGAAGGTCAAGCCTTGCTCGACTTGCAGAAAAAGCAAGAAAAAATGTGGAGGGAGAAATTCAACAATATTCAAGCTACTAGTAGTGGCATGACTTGGGAACAGTTTGAATGGGCCATGGAGGCCGTGCACAGTCGTGCCTTTTGTGGAGACTTTGGAATAGGGGGAGGATCGTCGCTGCCGATGCCGGTAGCAGTCGGCACTCCCGCACTTGCAGCCCTGGCTGGTTACGTGTACTACGTACAACTGCATGGGCAAAACGATATCATCTTGCTGGCTCTTGCCGCTGTTGGAGCTGTTCCTTCGATATTGAGTCTCCTCAAAAACAGTCCACCCGTCGCTGTATTATTGCCGTTGATTGATTCGGCAAATCATCTCGAAGAAGCAGACTCGTCGATTGAATACAGCCCGCTTACCGACTCATTTGATCTAACTGGTGGTTCCAAGTGTCTTGTGACAGAAGATGATGGAAAGCAGCAACTCTACATTTCATACGGCAAGAAATCCGACAAAGAGTTACTGCTAAACTACGGATTTTTGAAGGGAGTTTCATCTAATGATGCCTCTGATGATTCAGAAAGACGCAAAAAGTTGGCAGAGAAATTCGTGGCGAATCAATAATGTTTCAAAACCATTGTAACTTAATTCGAGAACGATTGACTTCTTTTGGGGATGTCTTCAAAACCTTAAGAATTTTCATTTCGATAATAATATAGAAGTACTTTCCAATATCGTAAAAACACATTGTCTAAGTTAAGTTATTCTTCACCCTCCAGTTGCACTTTTGGTTCTATTTTACATACTCCCAGTTCTGGACCATGAGCTTAGATACACATTGCAAGGCATGGCGTTGGAGATCGACGTTTTCCGATTCAATCAAGGGCATGACCAACTCTTTTGCACCAAGTCGCTTTGTGATTGATCGTCCGTTGGGGTAAAATCGAACGAATTCACCGATATCGTAGCAAGCAATAGCAACAACTTCCTCATCTTTGCTCGACAGAAGAGTGATAAGAACCTTGAGAAGATGGAAATCGCCATCGGGGCCTTCAAACATCTTGGCATTCTCTTTGAAAAACGCTTCTGTGTGAGTAGATCCCCATTGAAGATGACCATTTTCGACTTCGTTCTTGTAGACTTCCCAACGACTCATTTCCTTGTAATTAGCTACAAGTAGTTTGTGAACGCCGTCAATATCCTCCACGATATCAGGGTCGGTGAACTGTCTATCCCGCAAAAGTGTGATAGACTTCATCAGTCCGTTACCAATCATTTCCGACAAGAAGAATTTTCCGTCGTGCGGAGTTTGACCCGCAGGTTGTGCGTCGTCGGTATCAACGCAAGTGGCCAAATTGTTTAGCGCTGCGAGAGACACACGAACCACCTTCTCACGAGGAGCAGCAGCGATGAGCTCGCACAATGCCTGAACCGGGACTCCTTCCTTCGCAAAGTCAGCACGGATTTGCCAAGAAGAGTTTAATTCGTACGAGAGAATCCACATGCAAAAGCTGAGAGCGTATAATTGTTGCACGGATCCCTGTCCAAACTTTTGCTGACCATCACTGGGACCGCCAGACTTCGATCCGTATAAAAGTTGACGAGCCATGTACTTGATGCCACCTGCCTTAGCAAAGATGAGACGAGACTCGAGAGAATCCATCAAAACAACCAACGCAGGAATGCACAATCCAACCAAACTTCCGGATGCGTTCTTGAGCTGACTAACAATCCAAGCAACAAGAGCTTCCATGGGTTCAATTGCAGATGCGTAGGAGACGGTGCGTCCTTTGGAATCGGGTCCCTTGGAGGGACACGAGGCAATCAAGATCTTTCCTAACGACATGGAGGCGGACTTTTGGGCAAAAATGTCACCCTTTCCGCCTTTGTTCAGAATTCGCAACAGGGCCTTCCATTGATCTACCAAAATACCATCCTTTCCGACATAGAAAACGGAAGCGACCGAAACGCCCGAGTCTCCTTTGCCCAAAGTTGTGATTATTTCATTGAGTTTGGTAAGAGCGTAGTGCGTAACAACACCCAACGGATCAACGTCCAATGCGTGCAAAGCTTTCTGCTCGGAGCATGTTTCGACGTATGTTGAAACCTCTCCTGAAAGCGAGTGAAATAGTAAAAAAATGCAAAGAGTAAGAAAGAGGGTTTGAGTGAATAAGTTTGAGTTTCAGTGTGTGTATTATGTCTCCCACAAGACTCTCTTTGTGACACGCGCATCTCGGTCGGCCATCCGAAACCGATCGTCTGATCGTCCGCGATTGAATTCACTGACCTGAACCTGCGCCAGCGCCAGCAGCCTCTGCCAACAACTTCAGCAAAACTCTCGCGTACATAGAAGCATCTCGTGAATCGGCCAGGGTATAGTCAATAGGATTAGTCTCCGCCATCCGCAACAGAGCTGTTTCTTGCGCCGTCAGACGCAATGAACCCAGAGCATCCCATTGAATGCTTTGAAAGGCCGTAGCCACGGGTGATACAATATTGTCAACACTCATGGTTGGATGTTGAATTTATTAGTTAGAGATATAGCCTTGTTTGACCACTTCCTCTGTCGGAGCAAGGGGCGGAATAACTTCGGGACGATACCAATAGCGCTGTACCGGTCTTTGAAGATAGGATTTCGACCGTGAGAGCTCTTCGCTATACTCACTCTCGCTCCGGGCCCTGTCTTCGTGGCATGTTGGCGATGGCGGGCGAAGCATGTTTTTGTGCCTGTATTGAACGATGAGCTACTGTAAACCTAAATACGGCCTGGCGCGCGCACTGCCTGCTAATCTCTCTGTTTCTCGATCGCAACGGTCACTTGTTTCTGTCACGAATGGACCAGCCCACGACTCATTTTTCATATGCATTCCATAACAGTAAAAACCTCGGATAGTAAACATACCGGTAATCTTACGTGTACCTGGTACATAATCTTATTCATACGTAATACGGTACGGTAAGATTTTACTGTCCAGTAATTAAGATTACTTATTTACACTGTAATGGAGTATTCGTACGTAATCATGAGAAAACCTTTGTCTGAAATATATTCGTATTAGATTTTCAGAAAAAAATCATGATCAAGACGTAATAGTAGTGTAAATAAAACTACATGATGATATCCAAACACATAGGATGGATTGCGACTTGCAGGACTAAGAAGATTCGTGTTCACATTGATTTCTCCCATGCGCAGAACTTTCAGCAGTTATAGTACAGGCTGGCAGGTATCAATACTACTACATTGTGTAGAAGTGTAGATTTTTTTGCTCTTCATAACCACTACAGAAAGCGTAAAAAATACTCCGTAGAACGGTAACAATGAGCTAAAAATATTGTCCGTTGTAGTAAGTTATGGCCATTCTTTCACGAGCCTTCACGAAAGAGCCGGCCTAGTATTGGAACCCAGCCTACTGTGGTAGCGTTGTCCACCTCTACGGATCTGGTTTCTTGGAAAGAGTCACGTATACTACTCGGCGCTTGCCCTCTGCATCTTGGACTGTCAACGCAACCTGCTCTCCAGCAACGCGGCTTTCCAGTTCCGTCTGCAATTGCTCAAAATTAGCGACTTCGTTTCCTCCAACGGCAACAATGGCGTCCCCATACTCTACAATGCCATTCGAGGTTATCACTAATGACTTAATTCCGGCATCCGAGGCCGGAGAATTCCTTTCGACTTTTCCCACCCAGTTGTTCAATTCTGCTAGCGGCATGGTCCGTGAAGTTGTTGTGTTTGACGACGAAGAAACATTCTGGCTCTGGGGGATGGAAACCTCTTGGCGAACCACCGAAATTCCCAGCCAACCCTGATTCGGGCGCTGCCCGGTTTCGATCCGATCGTGGTTGATGATTCGTTTCACAACGGGTTGGATCTGATCGGCGGGAACCGCAAATCCAATCCCGGCGGAACTGCCACTCGTCGTGATGATTGCGGTGTTGATACCAACCACTTCGCCCTTTAGGTTGAGGAGGGGTCCACCCGAGTTCCCGGGGTTGATAGCGGCATCCGTCTGGATCACGTTTCGGATGGGGGTGTTCGCGGGTGTTCGCGCCGACCCCGCTCGAAACTCTCGGTTGACAGAGGACACGACACCCGAGGTAACCGTGCTTTGCAACCCGAACGGGTTCCCGATGGCAACCACCGTTTGACCAACCAACAAATCCGAAGATGAACCAAACGGGATGGATTCCTCTCTTGCCGATGTATCGGAGGAAGATGCGTTGTATTGGTCACTATCGTCAATAATTTTCAAGACCGCTAAATCGATGTCCGTGTTGACGTCGACAATGCGACATTTTTTATACTCGCTGGACGAACTTATTCGCACGTACACATTTGGCAGCGAGTCTTCGTCGAACACCCCTTGGAATTGTCTTTGGATGAGAGACTTGGTAATATTCAGAAGGTCGTGTGAAATGAAGCCGCCGGTAAGATTTCCCATCACCTCGTCAAATGTGTGTTCTGCTAGTTCTACGTTCTTTCGGATCGAATATGCCTGTTCGATGACGTGAAAATTGGTGCAAAGGTAGCCGGGAGCAACAATGAATCCGCTTCCCGATCCCAGATCGGTACCTCGAGGCAGACCATTTTTTGGAGATTCTTCGGATCCCCGTTGTTGTTGTTGTCGTCCTCTTCCTCTATTCCTTCTTCGACTCTGGATGTTTCCGGGTCTGTTCATGGGTGAAGAAGGAAGGATTGATTTCACGTATGCAACCGAAGGTCCGCATGTCCTTACAACACCGGTGATCGAACGCTCCGCAGGCGTCAAGTCCTTTTCGAGCTCGTCCACGGATACCTTGAACGCATCCAACGGACAGTTCCGCGAGTGACCATCACTGGCGTGACGAGCGGATAAGGTGGAACGGTGGTATTGAAAAGCAACGATTGGACTCCACAAAGTCAACAATGTAAGAGCCCAAAATAGCAAGAGGGATGCCTTTGCAAAAGGAGTTGCAATTGTATTCATCGTTCGATTTCGTTGCAATAATATTGTTGGTGATGAAACGATCTCAAAGGAATGTGTCGATTTTCGAATCGCGAAGTATTGGTCGGCACTTCTAACTGGACCCGGGATGATAATGCGTTGCTAATAAACTTTGTTTTGATTTCTACCTTCAAATATTTGGATGGTTTATGTTATTCACTGTTGTGCACCTCTCTAACTTCCTGAAGCCGTGGTCTTAGCATCGGAGACTGGTGTGTTAACAAAATACCCGATGTAAGCCGTAACAGCACCACCAGCTGCTTTTCTTCCTGGGCCCTGTGCTGATGCAAGAAAATAATGAGAATGGAAAGCTTCGGTCGTCGATGTGTGAATGAGTCAGTCAGTCGTATTTCTGTCACGAATAATTGAGTCCTGTCTTAAGTTGTTTTTCCCGACTACCACTCGACATTCCAGTGCCGGTGCACTTTTTACATATTCGCTCTAATTGTCGGCACAAGTAACGTACAACGTGCTTGCACTTCGCACTCGTAGAACTTCATCGTATCGTAGCGTACGGTCCGATACTCGTACCGGTACTTATCGTTACCAGGTACGATCGATGTCAGTGTACCGTAGCATGACGTAAAAAACAAAAGTGATGTTTTGTCTGTCGTCACGTGTTGTTTTCAGTGATCAGGGAGAAACACATTCAACATCGAACCACTAAAAACTTTGCTTCGTAAAGAAAAAAGAGCAACAAACTTGGGTTTTCGCCTTGGCCTAGCAGGAAGAGACGGAAGACGGGAGACCAGAATTCACACCTGTCATCACCATTACCGTTCATCAAAGGGTGTTTGTTCTAAATCGTTTACAATGTGCGAAGGAACTCGACAACCCAGAAATATTGTTTCATCGCCGTCTTTCCTCGAGAGACATAAAAATGTTTTGTGGCTTATCTTCGTCGCTTCCGGTATCTGCTTCTGCTATTGGTTCTATGGGTTTTTGCAGGAAAAACTGATCACCAAAAGCAGATTGGGTGCTACCTTTATTCTCGTCATCCAAACCTTTGCGAATGTATTGGTTGCTGCGATATGGCAACGAATCGAAACACCCCCGGTGCAGTCCAAACAGTCGGATCCGAAAACGAAAATGGGACTCAACCATCCACTTCTTTTCGTAACAAGCTCGTGCTACGTCATTGCCATGGTCGGCTCCAATGAGAGTCTACGTTATGTTCCATATCCGGTAGCTGTCTTGGCGAAATCATGTAAACTCATACCCACCATGGTAATGGGGAGTTTGATCGAACGGAGACAGTATTCCGTGCAACAATGGATGTCCGCCATTTGCATCAGTGCCGGGATCGCCCTCTTCAATTTTTCGCGAATGCCGCAAAACCAAGCGGAATCGTCGTCGACAACCAACGATGACGGTGGGTATTGGACGGGGATGCTGCTTTTGTCATTGTCACTTTGTATGGATGGATTTTTGGGTGCTTTCCAAGGTACGGTATCGGATGGTGAAACGTTGGAATCAAGCCAAATCAGTATGAGGCTCTCGAGAGGAACGACTGATTTCTTCCTAAAGCAAAATTATTGACACCATTCTCACGTCCACTTTTCACTTTGTCGAATAGGAATTCTGAAGCGACCGGGCACTGGTCCGATAGAAAAACGCCAAAGGCCACCGACAGCCGTGGAAACAATGTTGTTTGTCAACGCCTATGCCCTATTTTTATTGATCCCTTTGTCGATGGTTACTGGGCAGTGGGGAGACGGGATTCGTCTGTTGAAATACAACGAACAATTGAGAATGAACATAACAATTTTGACTGGAGTGGTCAGCATTGGTCAAATCTTTATTTTCTTGTGCATTACATGGTATAGTTCCCTCGTCACGACTACCATCACGACAACAAGAAAGTTCTTTACAATCCTATTCAGCGTCCTTCATTTTGGCCATTCTTTCACGGTAGGACAATGGACATCCGTACTCATGGTGTTTGGGGGGCTTTACTTAAGCATCGTGAGCGGAAACAAACCAAACGTCAGCAAATCCTTGCCAGATGGGAAGAAGGTTGATTAAGCACATCAGCTACCGATTCGAATGAATTATAAGTGTGTGAATAAAATCGTAGGAGAGAGAGATAGAGAGCGAGATATCGCGATCAATACTAATGTCCACAACTCACTCACAGCCAAGACATAATACTGTCTAAAGTGCATTCTACGATACATACATTTGATAATGAATTTAGTCGAGTTAAAAGTGTGATACGGATTCTCTTTTGCTATCTCTTTCTCTAGGTTGAATGTTGGTGACGGTTCAGAGAGTTTTTACTCACTCGTCGTCAACCTGTGCTTTGCTGTTACTTGTAGTCAGAGTGTAGTACGAAATACTCCGTATTTAACATCTTCTGTGTCGGTGCGTGAATCTCTTAAAATCGATCGGTGATTAGGCCGGGAGATCAAGGGGAGCGATATTTGTAGAGTGTTGTACAATGAATGTTTTCTGGGGTGAGGAGCAATAGTTAGTTCATAATTTAAAATGATTGCAATCTTATGAATCTGTAAAAAGAGAAATAGAAATTCCAACAACTAGTCAAGATGATGTTCAACTGTTAATACAATTTCAAATATCTGCATTCTGAGGTTCCATCGAATCCATTATGAACCCCAACACTGGTTTGATATCCATGATTTTTTCTGCTTACTGCCTTGTACGCACAGCATATGTTACCAAATTCATTTGTGATGGAGTGTGTTGAAGGAACAAACAGATATTGTGAGAGTATCCACTTTCCAGTCTAAAAAAGCATGCTCAGTGGTGTTAGCTTTATAAACTTGTAGATACATACAAAAGAAGTACAAGGACTTACATGCCAATAGCTACTAGAAGTCCACTCATCTTGTTGCAGCCAGTACATACTTTACCAGTTACTATGACCAGCTTTACCAGTTACTAAAACCATTCTGTGCTCTGCGCGCATGGTTTGTGCGCATCCGGCCAACTTGATCGCGTGGTGCCCATGCCAAGTCAGTACGTTCCTCAACACACTCCTGCGCAGTTGCGGACTATACATTGTTTGCAAATGCGGCTTGATTTGAGTGTGCTGCCTTGACATCGTAATAAGCCCATTTGTATTGAATTATGGTGGCTCCTTCAGGTATGAAAGAACCCTCTTGAGCTTCTTCCAGTCATTCTCATCCAGATGTTGTGCCTCCCTGGGTGCACAGGAATGTAATGATTGTTTGGATGTCGGGTCACACACGTTTTGCCATGAACAGCAGTTTTACAATATTGTGATGGGATAGGATGGCAACCTTGTCAGACAGTTTGATGCTGTCCTTGTTGACTTTGAATAGGTGATCTGCAGCTGGAGTAACGGATTCACATCTGTTGAGACTTGGGGGGGGAGGGGTTCTGTAGGATTTCTTTCACTTAGTCAAACATTGAGAACTTGGCCTTCCCTTCTTCTTCAGAGTAGTATATTGTCATTCCCGCATAGTCATGAATTTTCCCCCATGTTTCTGTGAGCAAGTTGGTTTGCCCATCCTTGCTGTTCAGCTTTGCAATGATGTCATTGACAACTTTTGGGTCTTTCTGAGAGATCTTAAGATCATCAACATGCCACATGATTATGGATTGTAGTACCCATTGATGATCTTGTTCGTGGTGGTACAGGCATCATATAGGTTCCACTCGAACCCCCACTCATGTAGTGATCTGGACGGATTTTCCCAGAACAAGATTGCTGCCCGTAGCGTCCCATATATTGCCTTTTCTGCCTTGGCATACAGCACCTTCTTTCCATTCTTATAAATCAAATATGGCCTACCGCAGATTGATCTGGCATGACAGCTTGGCCATGGTTCCATCCAGCCTTATGTAGACATCTTCATCCTCTGGCATTTCTATTTGTAGAAAAGCACCTGGAATATCCACTGTGGCCACATCACGGCATTCAATCGCATCAATGACACGTGAAAGCATGAGTGTGTACAGCAATACAGTTGTTGAGGATGTGGTGTCTTTATTTTAATATAAATTCTCTTTGCCTCCCCCCCGTCTGTGCATCCTTTGCCCTTCACCTTGCCTTCCCTTTTTTGCTTAAGAAACATGATATAGGGTAGGGCTTCTTCTTGCACCGTCTGCTTGGTCATCTCCTTTGGGTCCACCACAGATGCCACTCCACGATCATGGAATTGCTGTAGCTCCTTGAACACCACACCAATTCCTTCC
This sequence comes from Pseudo-nitzschia multiseries, assembly GCA_037355745.1. Taxonomy (NCBI): domain Eukaryota; phylum Bacillariophyta; class Bacillariophyceae; order Bacillariales; family Bacillariaceae; genus Pseudo-nitzschia; species Pseudo-nitzschia multiseries. The sequence goes on from CM074781.1 coordinate 11,351,129, forward strand.
TTTCCAAAAACTTTCAGGCCTTGTTTGACATTATATTGTTTGGTAACCTGGCTTGTGTCCAAGTTGTTGTAGTTCTCAATTGCTGCTGCCACCAGCATGGCAGCCTCGTTGTCTGTGCTGAGCTCCCTCACTGCCTCAGTGTACCCAGCTGTAAAGAATAATCTGATGTGATGGCTGGGGTTGAAACCTTCATAGTCACCGCATTTGTTGTGTATTTGCGCTGCCTGGGGACAGAGTCGAGCTGCCATGGGCTCGATTTGCTCTTCAGGTTCTTCTTTTACCTGTTTGTTGTCCACATCAGTGGGTTCCTCTTCAGATTCTGCCACCAATTTGTCAGTATTTGCTCCTGATGTTTCCCCATCGGCATCTTGTTCCAATTGATCCAACTGTGGGGGGTCAATTGTTGAGTCCATAGATTCTATCATGACTTGCTCCTCATTGATTCTTACGCTGGATAACTTGGTTTTGACATTATGCTCTGATTGGCTATAATCATCATCGCTAGCATGATCATCATTCCTGTTTGATTCCTTGTCAGAGCCGTGTATTGTCAAGAGCCCTTCTTGACCGTCTCCAAACACCAAACCCAGGGGCATTTTGTCGTGTTCTGCTATCCTTTCAAGCTTCTCAATCATTGCTGTTGATAGTATGGGAATGGATGCCCCCTTCCGAACCTCCTGTAAGGTCACCAGTTGGCCTCAAGTAGACTGCATCATCCGTCCAAGAGGTCATGGAATTATCAGTGTCACCACAATGAGCCTGGGTACACTCTAGGAATGGGAACTTTGCATCCTTGATGTTGAGAGGTATCCCTGTCATAATGCCCCTAACCCTGAGAGTTGGTGATAGGCTTGTGGTCCGGCAATTCAGCCAGAAGGTGGCTGTGTAGACCATCTCAATCATGATTTTCTTTGGAAATTTCTTTGTTGACAAGAGGCTCATCATCCCTCCCAGGGTCTCTTTCATAGTCCTGTTGCTCCATTTGATAGTTGGTTCATGTCATTGTGCACCCACACAGGTGAGATGAATTCCAGGCTGCATCTGAAGCAGGTCATCTCTAAGACGCTTGAAATCATTGTTGGCATGGATGCGTTTGATAGTGAACCCGTGGAGAACAAATTGTCCAAGCAGCACCTGGATACATTCTTTGAGTGTAGATTGCTTTGCTTCTTTGGTAATGGTCCGCAATGACTGGTGGGCTCAAAGGTGTTTCAAAATGGTGTGGAGAAATCAGACCCCATTGACAATGAGTATATCCACACACGAGGTCACTTCAGTCTATCTCTCCAGGATAGGCTGGGGAACTGGCGTTACTTCCGTATTTGCATTGGTTGTGTGTTTTGCCTTTTAATACACTGGTTTGTCGTTCATAGATATTGCTAATGATTTTCACATCCCTCCTTGTGACTGAGCTATTCTTTAAAAGGATGTTGTCTATGATGCAGAGAAGATCATTTTCAGCCAACAAGCACAGGTGTTCCTGCAGCTGTTGATCCTTTTCAGCTCGGCAACAGTTAGTAGAGGTTGCACTCAAACCTGGCAAGTGCCAGGGATTTGATGGACATACATGGCGTTGTTGATTGCAGAATCCATGGTGACACGGAATTGGTCTGTGACAAGAGCCAGGGATAGGATGCTGGCTATTCCTTGTTCATAAAACTACACCACTCTAAATCTGGGAAGATTGGCAATTCGGTTGATCCTGGCACTTCCTTAGTTGCAGTGGATGGTCATTGACTTACTGTTGTTGCTGGTGCAGATATTCCTTACCATTCTCCGATTGAAAATGAGGTCGATTGAGGATTCACTGTCAAGTAGAATCCAGTGGGGATTTACTCCACCCCCGGTTTGGGCCAGTAAACGTTCCACATTCTTGCTCAGATGGAATACAGTGTTCCCACTCCTGGGATTGTTGGGCTTGCCATGTTAGTTGCTTGTCCACTCCTGTGGTTCCCACTCCTGCAGTTTGACTCGTTATGGCTCCTTGCTCCACTTCTGGGGTTTGTCAGTGTGGTGATTGGTGTGGGTGTTACATTTATGTTGAATTTTAGAAAAAGTGAGCAATCAGTTTGGATCCCAAAACCAAGAAACCACAAATGGGAAGCTGGGATTCAGGTTCAAGGAATTTGGGTCCACTTTTGGCTGGCACACTCCTGCAGTTTGGGGAGTGAACGTTGGATTGGTGTGCATTTAATGGCCCGTGCGGCAAGATCGCGGTCGTGCGCAATGTCGTGTAAGGCAAAGTCGGATCATCCCATGTAGAAATAGTAAGGGGAATGGGATGTGCGGATTGCGCCAGAGTTGGCACAGAGCTCGGGAACTTGTTTGTTGAGTTGGATGTGCTGGGTGAGTCATGCAAATTGTATGTGTATTGTCTGGTGTGTGGGACTGTGTCATTGGGGACTGTTGAACAGGAGTCATTGTCCATTGCGGTGTGTGGAATTAGATCTGATACCGCGTTATTGGAAACCGTTGAGTAGGAGTCATCATCCACGGTGCTGCTGGTGTGGGACTTGTAGAATGAGTATTTGGATTTGGTGTCATTGGGTATCCAAGTGTTCGGGTTCATGTTGGTTGAATTGTACTCAGAGAGCGTGACATGCTTGGAGTCCTCATGAATTTCCCAGTAGGTCCATGTATCAATTGTACCAGAGCTGTGCGCGTCATTGCTGTAGATGCTGTTGTGATCTGAGCAGCTGAACTCATCATTTTCAAGCTCTCCAACTGGAAAGAAAGGATGAAAATCAGTATCACCAAAATCTTCTCTGTCCTCTGCTGCCACAACAAGGAGCTGTTGACTGCTGAGTTTTTCCCTCTTGGTGATAAATGCAGTGGATTCTTCTTCCTTCACATTGGTGGTCGTGGAACACGGTTGAGGAGGGGGCTTTCCCCCATTTGACTTCTTGGGAGGAGGGAGAAGGGCCCATGCGGTTGTCTGAGGATATTGGTTGGTACTAAGGCTGTATTTGTTGGCCAGAGTCTCCTTTAGAATGCTGAGCTCTTTGTCACAGCCTTTGATGAGGATGGTTGCAAGAAAGGACTGCCCACTCCAATCGTGATCGAAGTTTTCTTGGTATATTTGTCTTCAAGGGCAAGATAGTCTGTGAAGTTGAATATTGAATGTGGTGACCCTTGTTGGAGCTCCTGGGTAACAGTCTTCTCATTGATGACAGAACCCCCAAGTGATTTGAACACATCAAACGTATCAGTCACACTCTTGGAGTACTTGCTGAGATTGCTGGAACGTTGCTGGCAACATATGAGTTTCCAGAAGGCCCTGAGGAGGTTTGTCTCTGAGGGTACCTTGGTCTTGCTTCCTTGGTAGCAGATGTATCTGAGCGTTTCCAGGAGATGTACAACACATCAGCTAGATTCCAGCATGTCATAGTCATCGTTGCTATGGAGCTTATCTTTCATCTCGTCCTCAAGATGGTTCTTCTGTATATCTGACCTGTAGGTGGTATATTGCTTCACTTTGATCTTGAGCTCCTCTGATTGAATTTACTCTGCAACCTTCTTCTTCACCGGATCAGGCACATAGATGGGTTTCCCCTTCATGTCTTCTGCTGTCTTTGTGGAGTAGCTTTCCTTGGTGAGAGGGTCTGGAGTGAAGTCAATTTGCATCAATTGCTTGAGTTTGGTGATGCTGGCCCCCACATCAGGGACATACTTGGATCCTCCAAGTGTTGCTAGGTGCTCCTTGAATAATTTGTAATCTTGTGCATTCTTGGCATCACCCCACAAGATGATTCCCTTTATTTCCTTCTGGTTGTGACCTTGGAACTTGCTGGTGACTTCAGGCTTGCTGCCCTTGTTGCTGGATTGGTTGTTATTTTGTGTCTGTTGGTTTTTAACACCTCCTGTGTTGACGGTGCCAGTGTTGGGAGCTTTCCCAGTGTTCTTGATGTTGGAATCCATAACTTGGTCCCTTGGAATGAGCTCTATCTGCTGGCAATCATTTGAAATGAAATGGTTGACTTTGTATTGTACTTTTGTATTTACGTCCGAGAACTGTTTCGCGGGGTTCAAATTGATTTATCGCACACAAATTTTCCGCGTGGTTTTAACATGGCAAAATTTCTCAACACCCTGAAATTCCCTCCCCCGCGCAACACCCATCATTATCTCAAAATCCTACATAACATCATAACATTATTTCTGTGCGCGTGATGCACCTTGTTACTCTAATCATGATTAAAAATAATTTATATCAGTCACCAGTAGAATCAAATTATTACTCCTGTACCCACAACAATTAATTCTATTCATGAATAACAAACAATTGTTGACTCAGTATTAATTCCAAATAATTATGCTGCAGAATAACAACTAGATTCTGCTCTACTAATTGTGAAGTCTTTTTTGGACTCCGATAAAAAATTTTAAGTTGTAAATTCTATTATGCTAGATTAAATCCTATTGCAACGGATTATTATCCCTCCAATATTTCCAATATTCTCAATATTTAGTTCTCAATTACTAGTAGTTTTCTATTATGTATGTACTGTTAGAATCAAAGTGATAAATTGGCATTCATCGAGGCTGTTATTGCCAGATTAATATACAGACCTTTTCTTTTTCTTTCTGGGTCCACTACAACTACTGGGGCTACTATTAGTAGTACCTGCTTCACCATGCTTGTTCTTGGTGTATTGTGTGGAACTTTCATTCCTAAATCTCTCGTCATTTCCTCCAGTTCCCTACCTGTATCTGGCTGATTGCGCAGCTTGGCAACTTTGTCCCACAAATCATTAAACAACTCTCATTCTTCCTCCATCCACCCATTTTTGCTTCCACTGTCTGAATAGCAGTAAAAACAATTCTTGTGGAATGGTGGCATCACTCTTTCACTGCTACTGGTTCACCCATGCATGATGCTTGTTGCAGATCACCACTATCAATGCAAATGCTTCATCTCCTACAGAAAACATATCACTCAGCAAGTCTCTCTCCTTCCATTATTTGAAATTGGAGTTTGTCAGATTGATTGCCAACATGATTCTTGTAACAAAATAATAAAAATCTTCATTTTCAGCATCGTTGTATTTCCTGTATCAAGGATTTAAAATACCTGAATCCTCATTTTCTGTCTCTTTGATCACTCTAATAGTACCAGGGAAGGTGACAGGCAGGGACTCTACCTTTGCTACTATTGACTGTACAAAAGTATCATCAGTATCAATGGGTGGCATGTTAGTGGCGTCGGACCAAAAATAGATTCAAAAATGCCCAATTTCAACACCAAATCCACCAACATGTGTTTACCTATCCAGTTTTTCCTTGCCAAGGTTTGTGAGTTGTGCCTCAATGCAGTCAGCACTGTCACTACTCTCTTCTTATAAAAGTAACAGAATGCCGTGTCAGGAATATTTCGTGGCACCATAATCGCTCATGTTGCAACTGCCATTTCTGTTACATGTGCCGTGATCTTGTCATCAATTGGGAACTTTGTGGTGTGGTACCAATCTGCTTTTATGTATTCCCTTAGTTGCTTGTCCACTGTTGCAGTCACATCATTCAAAACCTTAAGATCTTTTCTTGTTAGATGCAGAGCTCCGTTGGTAATTGCACTCACTTTTTCTGGTGTGTCGTCGACATTCAAACTCCCATCTCCCTGCATGGTTGCCTTCATATGTTGATGTACCAATAGTACTTTTCCCGCACCTATATGTTTTTCCCTCTGCTGCTGTTGTAACTGTTTGGCCACTTTCTGTGCCAATATGTCATACGGAATTTGTTTCATGACACGGCTCACAACATCCTCAATATTGCAGCACTCTCCATTGTATATTTGCTCTACCACTTTGGTTATTGTCCCTTCTTTCTGTTGGTTCATTACTTTAGTGGTGGGTGTTTTGGTACTAATGCTCAGTGTTGCTTCATTACTCTGGTTGATGGTGGTGTGCTCTTCCATGTTAGGAGTGGTAGTAGTGTTGTTGGTGTCCTTTTTTAATGCTGCCCTTGGTTGTGGTATTAGTTGTGGTATCACTGCCACACATTCTGTTAGTAATTACCATGGTTGTTCTTTTCACTCTTTTTTTCTTACCATTGTTGTCCCTTGTAGTTTGATGAGCATTGGGACGGATGGTTTTGTTGTTTCAAAGGGTTTCCCCCTCTGATTCTTGCTTCGTCGTGTCTGTCGGAGAACATTCATATTTTGTGATTTTTATTTTTGTAAATACCGTGCCGACAAAGAAACATGTGTTTCTTTTTGTGTTTTTTTGTGTGTGTACAGTTTTTGTGTTTTGTGTTTTGTGTTTCGTGTGTGTATGTACAGCGTTTCGTATGCGTGTGTGTGTGTGTGTGTGCAGTGTTTTGTGTGTGTACGGTGTTTCGTGTGTGTACGGTGTTTTGTGTGTGTACAGTTTTCTGTGTGTTCTGTACTATGCTGTGCACCCTAACTTCTTCTGTGTGCTGTCTGGCTTGTGTGTGACCTTTATATCATTGTAATATCAGCAGTAAAGCACGTACCTGTGCAAGCCACCCCTCCCGCGCAATAATTCTTTCAAAGGGGAAATTATGATAACGCAAAGGTTATGTATTTAAATCCCCTGATCATCTGTAGAATCTGGTAGACTGCACCAAAAATACTCTCTTGTGTGCCATTTGGAGACACAAACCACAAACTTTTCTGTATTGTGAGTGGCAATATTGTTCCCAGTATGCATCAGATGAGGCATGAAACAATTATTCATGATCTTGACCTGATACTTTGGGAGTCATTACCTAATCAGTTAGTTTTGGGCACTGAATTTGCACCAAAAATACTCTCTTGTGTACCATTTGGAGAGACAAACCACAACATTTTCTGTATTGTAAGTGTAAATGTTGTTTCCCAATATGCATCAGATGAGTCATGAAAAAAGTATTCATGGTCTTGACCTGATACTTTGGGAGTCATTACCTGATCAGTTAGTTTGTGCCCTGGATTTCCAACATCAATACTCTTTTGTGTGCCATTTGGAGAGACAACCCCCAACATTTTCTGTATTGTAAGTGTAAATGTTATTCCCAATATACATCAGATGAGTCATGAAACAATTATTCATGGTCTTGACCTGATACTTTGGGAGTCATAACCTGTTTGTGCCCTGGATTTCCAACAACAATACTCTTTAGTGTGCCATTTGGAGAGACAAACCACAACATTTTCTATATTGTGAGTGGCGATGTTGTTCCCAATATGCATCAGATGAGTCATGCAAAAATTATTACCTGATACTTTGGGTGTTATTACCCATTCAGTTAGTAGTTTGTGCCTTGGATTTGCACCAAAAATACTCTCTTGTGTGCCATTTGGAGAGACAAACCACAGCATTTTCTATATTGTGTGTGTAAACGTTGTTCCCAATATGAATCAGATTAGTTGTATTAAATTCCTTTCGTGACCAGAAGTACCAAAGCTACCAAAGGGTAGATTTCCTATGCGCATGAATCAATGAGTCCCGTATTCATCTAAATAATCGATTCCCACGGCATATCGGTTCCCACGGTGCATCGATTCCCACCGCGCATAAACGGTGAGCAATCCCTGTCTTACGATATTGCCATTGTTCTTCGGTGAGCAAACTCTGATTTCATAAAATATCACACGAGCTACGGGAGCAATTCCTGACCTTAATGATAAACATTTCATGGAGTCTTCCTAACGGAACAAGAGAAGAAAACCGTTGGCATGTGATTCTCACACAATACATATACATGCATACAAATATATATGGTCAACGACTAATACATGCACGGAAATAATCAGCGAGTAATCTCAGCACTTACGCAACAGCAGTTGCAACGTATTCATCTCAATAAAAGAGATATCTTGCATTTCGGCAAGATTTCACTTTATCTCATACTTTTAACATTCAACTGATTTATATCCCAAAATTCACACTAGTTGCTACCAACTACCTGTAATCTACATACTAAGGTCTGTCTCGCTGCAATCTGAATAAGTCACAGCAAGAGGAGATCTGGCGTTTCCCTAGTCTCGCCTGTAGTCCGATTATCCGTTGCCGAAAGTATCCAACCACAATTGTCACGCGTAGAGTACAATCGTTCGTCTACTAACACACTAACACAGCGTTGCTGTTTGTCAGAAGCCCTTGAATCAGACTCTCAACGAATCGGATTCAGAAGGAAAATAATAGATTAACAGTCGCAAGCTCTAAGAAGGCTTGCACACAAGAAGGAACAGGAACGGAATTGAACATAATCCCTACGCTGGCATATGCACGTCGCACATTGCACAAGAAGCAGTTCCCATTCTCAGTTACCACGCACTTCTTTCCAAGGCTCCGAACCACCACAGATGCCGAACATACCGTTAATGCCCGGCAATGCACTCGGAGGCGAAGAGAAGAATGACGCCGGAGTCACCACTATCGAACTCTTTCCCAGCTTCGATGCTGATATGAGAAAGATACTCATATCATTACTCAACGTAACAAGTGAGATTACTAGCAAGTTGTGCCTAGCTCTCAAAGAAGGCGGATTATGCGAGTGGAAGTCGTTCCTCGACGCACTTATCGAACCGGATTTTGCACGCAAACTTACCTATATGGAGCAAGGATTGGCAACGCATATCCCTCGATCCATCCAAAGGAGCATAGAAGCACTTGCGGATTTCGCTATCGACCTACAAGAAGAAGGTGTCGACCTAGGAGAAGACGAGAAGGACTGGAAAGATGTAAAGTCATATACATACAGGGAATTCCAGGCATTCCGCGGAGAGCGTGCCCAACGCTTACGTAACGAATCTGTTCTGAACCCACCACCTCCTCCGGCGGGAAGTAACAAAAAGTCCCCTCAGCAGGTAAAGTACGAATCATGGTGCCGAAAAGCACGAGATGAAAAGTCCTTTACACCCCTCACGAATGACTCGAGATTCGAACACTGGCTCGTCGGTTTCAAAGCTAAACTCGAGGCATACGACATCGATACAGAGACATTCCTCGATGAAACTTGGCCTCCAGCCACGCTTGTGGGTTACACCCGTGATCTATACGTCAAACAATGTGCCTTCTTCTGGGTACTAATGTTGGAAGTCTTCAAGAGTGACCTTTCTGCATCATGTGTACACAGTCATTCTACCACTCGTGATGGACGCAAGGCCTACTTCGACTTCGTAAACCTTCATAGCCAATCAAAAGCAAAGGTATACGACAACTCGACCCAGCTACAAGCGTTGCTCAAGTTGAACCTCAACAATTGGAAGGAATCCAAAGTGAAATTCATCACACATTGGTTTGATGAATTGAATCACCTCAACAAGCTCCGTCCTCCCAACAAGCCCCTCGAGTACCACACTGTAAAATCAGCATTGTGTCAGGCATGCTATTCCAGCTTCCAGCTAAGCAAACAGTTCGCCAAAGTCAAGGATCCAGGTGGGACGAATAGCACCGTAACGGATGCAGTTGCCGAAGCCGCTGCTATCCACGATCTTAAAATCACGCTTTTACTCGAAGCAACTCGACTTGATTCCCAGTCTGCGATGTCTGCTCCTCGGTCGACCGTACGTGCACACGTTCATGATTTCTCTTCTGACTCGATCCAAAACCATGAGGACTATGCTCTCCCCATCGAATTTGAAGGAGACTATCAAGATTATGCCGTGTTCAAGGCTGGACATACCCCTGACCCTACCACAAGGTTGCCTACAAACATATGGAAGGCCTTGTCACGTCAGGACATGAAGAGTTGGCTCAGTTTTTCTCCGGAAGTATTAAATTCCTTTCGTGACCAGAAGTACCAAAGCTACCAAAGGGTAGATTTCCTATGCGCATGAATCAATGAGTCCCGTATCCATCTAAGTAATCGATTCCCACGGCATATCGATTCCCACGGCGCATTGATTCCCATCGCGCATAAACGGTGAGCAATCCCTGTCTTACGATATTGCCATTGTTCTTCGGTGAGCAAACTCTGATTTCATAAAATATCACACGAGCTACGGGAGCAATTCCTGACCTTAATGATAAACATTTCATGGAGTCTTCCTAACGGAACAAGAGAAGAAAACCGTTGGCATGTGATTCTCACACAATACATATACATGCATACAAATATATATGGTCAACGACTAATACATGTACGGAAATAATCAGCGAGTAATCTCAGCACTACGCAACAGCAGTTGCAACGTATTCATCTCAATAAAAGAGATATCTTGCATTTCGGCAAGATTTCACTTTATCTCATACTTTTAACATTCAACTGATTTATATCCCAAAATTCACACTAGTTGCTACCAACTACTTGTAATCTACATACTAAGGTCTGTCTCGCTGCAATCTGAATAAGTCACAGCAAGAGGAGATCTGGCGTTTCCCTAGTCTCGCCTGTAGTCCGATTATCCGTTGCCGAAAGTATCCAAACACAATTGTCACGCGTAGAGTACAATCGTTCGTCTACTAACACACTAACACAGCGTTGCTGTTCGTCAGAAGTCCTTGAATCAGACTCTCAACGAATCGGATTCAGAAGGAAAATAATAGATTAACAGTCGCAAGCTCTAAGAAGGCTTGCACACAAGAAGGAACAGGAACGGAATTGAACATAATCCCTACGCTGGCATATGCACGTCGCACATCGCACAAGAAGCAGTTCCCATTCTCAGTTACCACGCACTTCTTTCCAAGGCTCTGAACCACCACAGATGCCGAACATACCGGTAATGCCCGTCAATGCACTCGGAGGCGAAGAGAAGAATGACGCTGAAGTCACCACTATCGAACGCTTTCCCAGCTTCGATGCTGATATGAGAAAGATACTCATATCATTACTCAACGTAACAAGTGAGATTACTAGCAAGTTGTGCCTAGCTCTCAAAGAAGGTGGATTATGCGAGTGGAAGTCGTTCCTCGACGCACTTATCGAACCGGATTTTGCACGCAAACTTACCTATATGGAGCAAGGATTGGCAACGCATATCCCTCGATCCATCCAAAGGAGCATAGAAGCACTTGCGGATTTCGCTATCGACCTACAAGAAGAAGGTGTCGACCTAGGAGAAGACGAGAAGGACTGGAAAGATGTAAAGTCATATACATACAGGGAATTCCAGGCATTCCGCGGAGAGCGTGCCCAACGCTTACGTAACGAATCTGTTCTGAACCCACCACCTCCTCCGGCGGGAAGTAACAAAAAGTCCCCTCAGCAGGTAAAGTACGAATCATGGTGCCGAAAAGCACGAGATGAAAAGTCCTTTACACCCCTCACGAATGACTCGAGATTCGAACACTGGCTCGTCGGTTTCAAAGCTAAACTCGAGGCATACGACATCGATACAGAGACATTCCTCGATGAAACTTGGCCTCCAGCCACGCTTGTGGGTTACACCCGTGATCTATACGTCAAACAATGTGCCTTCTTCTGGGTACTAATGTTGGAAGTCTTCAAGAGTGACCTTTCTGCATCATGTGTACACAGTCATTCTACCACTCGTGATGGACGCAAGGCCTACTTCGACTTCGTAAACCTTCATAGCCAATCAAAAGCAAAGGTATACGACAACTCGACCCAGCTACAAGCGTTGCTCAAGTTGAACCTCAACAATTGGAAGGAATCCAAAGTGAAATTCATCACACATTGGTTTGATGAATTGAATCACCTCAACAAGCTCCGTCCTCCCAACAAGCCCCTCGAGTACCACACTGTAAAATCAGCATTGTGTCAGGCATGCTATTCCAGCTTCCAGCTAAGCGAACAGTTCGCCAAAGTCAAGGATCCAGGTGGGACGAATAGCACCGTAACGGATGCAGTTGCCGAAGCCGCTGCTATCCATGATCTTAAAATCACGCTTTTACTCGAAGCAACTCGACTTGATTCCCAGTCTGCGATGTCTGCTCCTCGGTCGACCGTACGTGCACACGTTCATGATTTCTCTTCTGACTCGATCCAAAACCATGAGGACTATGCTCTCCCCATCAAATTTGAAGGAGACTATCAAGATTATGCCGTGTTCAAGGCTGGACGTACCCCTGACCCTACCACAAGGTTGCCTACAAACATATGGAAGGCCTTGTCACGTCAGGACATGAAGAGTTGGCTCAGTTTTTCTCCGGAAGGAAAGAAAATCGTGGTTGCCTCATTGCAACACGACTTACTTAACACCAACCAACCTGACCCCAACAGTGTCAAACCCATTACACGAAAGGCATACCAACATGAACACTCGGTATCTTTTCAAGAAGACGATACTTCAACCAAGGGTGAGCATGCCAATTCTGCAGCAGACCTACATCCTGCTGTAGAGAATGATCGTAGAGGCGTTTTCCATGCATCTCTAGGTGTATACAAATCCACGACCTCCTCGTCTAAGGACCAACGACCTCTCAAGTCTTCCGTGTCACCCGCGCATCCAGCTCGATTCCTCTCAAACAACCCTGACATTCAGTACAAAAAGGACGGTGACACCCAAATACCTGTCGGAACACCATCGTATTCCGCCAATTTTCACCAGTGGTATACTCCCGAGGATGATCTCACCTTTCCTAATGATGGTCCCGTAACGTCATACACATACCGTATACACAAAACTACGGTTACTAGCCCTGGTTTTGCCATGGTCGATCGCGGCGCAAATGGCTGCATCATCGGTAATGATGCATGTCTCATCTCCAAGGATATTCCACCACGATATGTTAACGTCACCGGCATTAACAATCATCAGGTACAAAACATTCCCATTGCTACATGCGGAGCATATTCCATGTCGAACAGAGGCCCCGTCATTCTTATTTTCAATGAATGTGCCTATACAGGACGACATCCTTCTATATTGTCATCCGGCCAGATGGAAGCATATTTTTCCACTGTAGACGACACGTCCATCAAAGCAGGCGGAGGACAGGTCATCACCACCTCCAATGGCTATGCACTGCCTCTTAGCATACGACACGGCTTACCATACCTTGCGATGCGAAAGTATACGACTGTCGAATTTGACACGCTACCACATGTTATCATGACGTCCGATAAACATTGGGACCCATCTGTTCTCGATACCACGATCAGTGCAAAGGATGAACAATTTCTCCAGAAGTATCCTCCACAACCACAGCAACTCCCTTATGCCGATTACGACGAATATGGGAACCCACGCTGCCTTGAAGGATTCGATATATCTCTTTCTCCCGGGTCCTCCACGGTCACATTCCTCAGCTCGTATTCCAGCCATTCCACCCGATCTCCCTTTCTTCCAATTGATGATCATAAGAACAACGATCGCACCTTTTGGCTTACTTCCACTGACTACGCTCATCAAGAACGTCTCGCATGCTGCGCGCCAACCGCAGTCTCTGGAACAGTCACTGCGTTTCCGACAGATTGTACAGCCAGTGACACTACACGCATTGCAGCTACGCCTCGCGAAAGATACCCCAACGAACATGACTACTTATCCCTCAAACCTTTCTTTTGTTGGGTTTCCACCGATCGCATCAAAGCTACTTTTGAAAACTCAACCCAATACGGTTCGTTAGCGGTTAGCCCTGATGGTAACATCTTCAAACGGTTTCATTCCCCTCAACCGGCCATGAACGTTCGCCCCTTCAATGACGATGTTATGTCCGATGCAGTCTATTCAGATGTCCCAGCAATTGATGGTGGATCCAAGATTGCTCAGATCTTCTTTGGCCGCAAATCGCATATTATTCACGTTGAAGAAATGCGTACCACCGGCGATTTTCTACCCTGCTTTCAGAACTTTGTTCGAAAATGGGGCAGGCCCATCCGCCTCCTTTGCGACCACGGTAACTATCAATCAAGTAAGAAAGTCATGGATTACCTCAAAATGTTATGGATTGGACTCTGGCAAAGTGAACCGTACCATCAACACCAGAATCAATTCGAACGACGATACCAAACGTTCAAACGCATTGTCAATCGCGTCATGGATCGTACCGGCACACCGCCACACATGTGGTTACTGTGCATGACATACGTCGCGGGTCTCCTCAATGTTGTCTCTGACCCTACACTGTCCGATAAACAACCAATCTTCATTGCCACGGGTACAATTGGCGACATCAGCGCATACACCAGTTTCTTCTGGTTTGAACCTGTGTATTTCAAGACCAATGACTCTCCTTTCGGTACCAAATCTACCGAACGCCTCGGTCATTTCGTCGGCATTGCCGAACATGTTGGCAATGGACTCTGCTTTCGCATCTGGGATCCAGTTACCAACAAGTTACTAGACCGGTCCGGTGTTCGATCTGCTCTTACACCTGAGTCACGTAACAAATGCGCGGGCTTATTTACTGATGATGGTTTCATCAAATGGCGTAATGCAAAGGATTCCTTACCCCGTCTATACGCCACTGGAGAAGCTCCAGCTTTCAAACATGGGGAGCATACCAATCAGAATAAACTCATTGACGAGTCTACTAAACCAAACAGCTCAGTTTCCCCTAACGGTTCACCTGCTGATTCTGACACCGCCGATGACACCGTTCCATCTGCACCCAACAAACAAACAGATACCACGCTCCACGCATCTGGCACTCAACCAATTCTTCAACCACCCGCCCACCCCTCGTTACCGAGCTTTCTTTATACGAAGGTCGATGACAGCCCAAGCTGGTCACCTTCTCCACTCCCTAACAACAATGGGGAGAGTCTTGATGGTCCTCCTACGACACACATCTTCAGCAAGACATCCGACGGCGTCCTCCTTACTGAAGATGATTTTGACCCACCGGAATTAGCATACTTTGATGTTAGTGACGTCGTAACCCCACACACAAACCCAGCTACTCCTTCCGTAGACCCGTCACAGGTAGTTGTTACCGACGAAGAAGGTAACGCACAGTTTGACGATGACGGTAAACCTATTACCATTCCTACGATCCCGATTGCCGATCTACAAGGACGTTCCTTCCTTGTAACCAATCTCGATGGCACCCGGAAGCGTCTTACCATTGTCGATGTTGAAGACAGTCTGGAACGCAATAAAGACTTCATCAAGTTCAAGTGTAAACACTCCGATGACGAACTAGATGATATCATTGCATACAATGACGTCATGAATTACATACATCGTGATTCAACACAAGAAGACGGCAAACTCTGGTCGTTTTGCCGCATCCTAGGACACCAAGGTCCACTGGATAACAAGCATCCTCAATACAAAGGTTCCAAGTATAACCTCTGGATTGAATGGGAGAATATGGAACGCACATATGAACCTCTGGCCAACATTGCAGCCGACGACCCGGTCACCGTTGCAAAATATGGGAAAGACAACAACTTGCTTGATCTCCCGGGTTGGAAACGTCTCAGAAGAATCACCAACCTAGCCCGACGAACCAAGAAACTTGATCGACTCGTGCACCAAGCCAAACTACGTTCCTTCCGTACCACTCCGCAGTATCAATATGGATTCAAAGTTCCTCGTAGCCACGAAGAAGCCCTCCGATTTGATCAAGCCAACGGAAACACCAAATGGGAAGATGCCACCACTCTGGAAATGGCACAACTCAATGAATACAATACATTCATTGATAAAGGCGTATACAAGACAAGCTCCATTCCCACGGGATTTCAACAGATCAAGGTACACATGATATACGCTGTCAAACACGACGGAAGACACAAGGCTCGCCTCGTTGCTAACGGTAATCTCACTGAGGCCCCTATCCACAGTGTTTACGCAGGCGTCGTATCTCTTCGCGGTCTACGTATGTGCCTATTCCTAGCTGAACTCAACGATCTAGAAGCATGGGGCACCAACATAGGTAACGCCTACTTAGAAGCAGTCACCTGCGAGAAAGTATGCATCAAGGCAGGTCCCGAATTCGGATCGTTGGAGGGTCACCTGTTGGTCATTTACAAAGCCCTATATGGTCTCAGGTCTTCAGGCAAGTGCTTTGGAGACTTACTCGCGGCTTGTCTCATCGAACTCGGCTTCGAAAGATCCCGCGCAGAACCGGAAATATTCCTCAAACCCGGAACGAACAAGCATGGTGAACGGGTATATGAGCTTATATGCACATATGTTGATGACCTATGTCTCTGCATGGCAGATCCCAATTCCTTCTTGAAGATATTGCAATCGTCACCATATAACTTCAAATTGAAGGGATCCGGACCTATGAACTTTCATTTAGGATGTGGATTTGAGCGCGACGAACATGGTGTTCTGTGCATGAATCCCATAAAGTTCATCAAAAAGATGGAAGCATCTTACGAACAAATGTTCGGATGCAAACCTAACACTAGGTTCCGATCACCCATCGCGGAGAACGATCATCCTGAATTGGACTCCTCAGCCTTTCTTGAAGAAACCGGTATACAGAAATATCAAAGTATGATCGGTTCACTGCAATGGATCATCGCTATTGGCCGTTTCGATGTACAAACAGCCGTGATGACGCTCTCAAGTTTCAGAGCTCAGCCACGAGATGGGCATCTCGAACGTGCTAAACGTATCTATGGATATATCTCCAAGTTTAGACATTTTAAAATCAGATTCCGCGTGGAACCGCCCGATTTTATATTGACTAAACCCGACACCATCGACTGGTCCAACACCGTCTATGGGGAGCATTCTGAAGAGCTACCCGACGACGCTCCTGCACCGCTTGGAAAGACAGTAGTGTTAACACACTTCTATGATGCCAACCTCATGCATGATATTCTCAGTGGCAAGGCAGTTACCGGCATTCTTCATTTCGCGAACAAGACTCCCATGATGTGGTTCTCGAAGAAGCAGTCTACTACGGAAACAGCCACCTTTGGAGCTGAATTTGTTGCAGGAAGAACTTGCATCGAACAGATTGTCGATCTACGCCACTCATTCCGATACCTCGGAACACGAGTACATGATATCTCATACTCTTGGGGTGACAACGAAAAGATGATCCAAACGTCGACCTTTCCTTACGCAAGGTTGCATAAGCGTCATAACATTCTATCGTTTCACTACGTACGGAGCATGATAGCGAGAGGTTTCATTTTAATGATGCACATCCCAGGTAAGGATAACTGTGCAGACATTCTCACCAAGCATTGGAGTCACTCAGTTGTGTATCCACTGCTCAGGCCCATCTTCCACTTCTGTGGTAATACTGGCGACCTTCTCCAAGATGATGGAAGCATCATGTAGAGCGTGATGACCCTTCACGAGGAGACATGGGGAGTATTAAATTCCTTTCGTGACCAGAAGTACCAAAGCTACCAAAGGGTAGATTTCCTATGCGCATGAATCAATGAGTCCCGTATCTATCTAAGTAATCGATTCCCACGGCATATCGATTCCCACGGCGCATCGATTCCCATCGCGCATAAACGGTGAGCAATCCCTGTCTTACGATATTGCCATTGTTCTTCGGTGAGCAAACTCTGATTTCATAAAATATCACACGAGCTACGGGAGCAATTCCTGACCTTAATGATAAACATTTCATGGAGTCTTCCTAACGGAACAAGAGAAGAAAACCGTTGGCATGTGATTCTCACACAATACATATACATGCATACAAATATATATGGTCAACGACTAATACATGTACGGAAATAATCAGCGAGTAATCTCAGCACTACGCAACAGCAGTTGCAACGTATTCATCTCAATAAAAGAGATATCTTGCATTTCGGCAAGATTTCACTTTATCTCATACTTTTAACATTCAACTGATTTATATCCCAAAATTCACACTAGTTGCTACCAACTACTTGTAATCTACATACTAAGGTCTGTCTCGCTGCAATCTGAATAAGTCACAGCAAGAGGAGATCTGGCGTTTCCCTAGTCTCGCCTGTAGTCCGATTATCCGTTGCCGAAAGTATCCAAACACAATTGTCACGCGTAGAGTACAATCGTTCGTCTACTAACACACTAACACAGCGTTGCTGTTTGTCAGAAGTCCTTGAATCAGACTCTCAACGAATCGGATTCAGAAAGAAAATAATAGGAAGGCAAGAAAATCGTGGTTGCCTCATTGCGACACGACTTACTTAACACTAACCAACCTGACCCCAACAGTGTCAAACCCATTACCCAAAAGGCATACCAACATGAACACTCGGTATCTTTTCAGGAAGACGATACTTCGACCAAGGATGAGCATGCCAATTCCGCAGCAGACCTACATCCTGCTGTAGAGAATGATCGTAGAGGCGTTTTCCATGCATCTCTAGGTGTATACAAATCCACGACCTCCTCGTCTAAGGACCAGCGACCTCTCAAGTCTTCCGTGTCACCCGCGCATCCAGCTCGATTCCTTTCAAACAACCCTGACATTCAGTACAAAAAGGACGGTGACACCCAAATACCTGTCGGAACACCATCGTATTCCGCCAATTTTCACCAGTGGTATACTCCCGAGGATGATCTCACCTTTCCTAATGATGGTCCCGTAACGTCATACACATACCGTATACACAAAACTACGGTTACTAGCCCTGGTTTTGCCATGGTCGATCGCGGCGCAAATGGCTGCATCATCGGTAATGATGCATGTCTCATCTCCAAGGATATTCCACCACGATATGTTAACGTCACCGGCATTAACAATCATCAGGTACAAAACATTCCCATTGCTACATGCGGAGCATATTCCATGTCGAACAGAGGCCCCGTCATTCTTATTTTCAATGAATGTGCCTATACAGGACGACATCCTTCTATATTGTCATCCGGCCAGATGGAAGCATATTTTTCCACTGTAGACGACACGTCCATCAAAGCAGGCGGAGGACAGGTCATCACCACCTCCGATGGCTATGCACTGCCTCTTAGCATACGACACGGCTTACCATACCTTGCGATGCGAAAGTATACGACTGTCGAATTTGACACGCTACCACATGTTATCATGACGTCCGATAAACATTGGGACCCATCTGTTCTCGATACCACGATCAGTGCAAAGGATGAACAATTTCTCCAGAAATATCCTCCACAACCACAGCAACTCCCTTATGCCGATTACGACGAATATGGGAACCCACGCTGCCTTGAAGGATTCGATATATCTCTTTCTCCCGGGTCCTCCACGGTCACATCCCTCAGCTCGTATTCCAGCCATTCCACCCGATCTCCCTTTCTTCCAATTGATGATCATAAGAACAACGATCGCACCTTTTGGCTTACTTCCACTGACTACGCTCATCAAGAACGTCTCGCATGCTGTGCGCCAACCGCAGTCTCTGGAACAGTCACTGCGTTTCCGACAGATTGTACAGCCAGTGACACTACACGCATTGCAGTTACGCCCCGCGAAAGATACCCCAACAAACATGACTACTTATCCCTCAAACCTTTCTTTTGTTGGGTTTCCACCGATTGCATCAAAGCTACTTTTGAAAACTCAACCCAATACGGTTCGTTAGCGGTTAGCCCTGATGGTAACATCTTCAAACGGTTTCATTCCCCTCAACCGGCCATGAACGTTCGCCCCTTCAATGACGATGTTATGTCCGATGCAGTCTATTCAGATGTCCCAGCAATTGATGGTGGATCCAAGATTGCTCAGATCTTCTTTGGCCGCAAATCGCATATTATTCACGTTGAAGAAATGCGTACCACCGGCGATTTTCTACCCTGCTTTCAGAACTTTGTTCGAAAATGGGGCAGGCACATCCGCCTCCTTTGCGACCACGGTAACTATCAATCAAGTAAGAAAGTCATGGATTACCTCAAAATGTTATGGATTGGTCTCTGGCAAAGTGAACCGTACCATCAACACCAGAATCAATTCGAACGACGATACCAAACGTTCAAACGCATTGTCAATCGCGTCATGGATCGTACCGGCACACCGCCACACATGTGGTTACTGTGCATGACATACGTCGCGGGTCTCCTCAATGTTGTCTCTGACCCTACGCTGTCCGATAAACAACCGATCTTCATTGCCACCGGTACAATTGGCGACATCAGCGCATACACCAGTTTCTTCTGGTTTGAACCTGTGTATTTCAAGACCAATGACTCTCCTTTTGGTACCAAATCTACCGAACGCCTCGGTCATTTCGTCGGCATTGCCGAACATGTTGGCAATGGACTCTGCTTTCGCATCTGGGATCCAGTTACCAACAAGTTACTAGACCGGTCCGGTGTTCGATCTGCTCTTACACCTGAGTCACGTAACAAATGCGCGGGCTTATTTACTGATGATGGTTTCATCAAATGGCGTAATGCAAAGGATTCCTTACCCCGTCTATACGCCACTGGAGAAGCTCCAGCTTTCAAACATGGGGAGCATACCAATCAGAATAAACTCATTGACGAGTCTACTAAACCAAACAGCTCAGTTTCCCCTAACGGTTCACCTGCTGATTCTGACACCGCCGATGACACCGTTCCATCTGCACCCAACAAACAAACAGATACCACGCTCCACGCATCTGGCACTCAACCAATTCTTCAACCACCCGCCCACCCCTCGTTACCGAGCTTTCTTTATACGAAGGTCGATGACAGCCCAAGCTGGTCACCTTCTCCACTCCCTAACAACAATGGGGAGAGTCTTGATGGTCCTCCTACGACACACATCTTCAGCAAGACATCCGACGGCGTCCTCCTTACTGAAGATGATTTTGACCCACCGGAATTAGCATACTTTGATGTTAGTGACGTCGTAACCCCACACACAAACCCAGCTACTCCTTCCGTAGACCCATCACAGGTAGTTGTTACCGACGAAGAAGGTAACGCACAGTTTGACGATGACGGTAAACCTATTACCATTCCTACGATCCCGATTGCCGATCTACAAGGACGTTCCTTCCTTGTAACCAATCTCGATGGCACCCGGAAGCGTCTTACCATTGTCGATGTTGAAGACAGTCTGGAACGCAATAAAGACTTCATCAAGTTCAAGTGTAAACACTCCGATGACGAACTAGATGATATCATTGCATACAATGACGTCATGAATTACATACATCGTGATTCAACACAAGAAGACGGCAAACTCTGGTCGTTTCGCCGCATCCTAGGACACCAAGGTCCACTGGATAACAAGCATCCTCAATACAAAGGTTCCAAGTATAACCTCTGGATTGAATGGGAGAATATGGAACGCACATATGAACCTCTGGCCAACATTGCAGCCGACGACCCGGTCACCGTTGCAAAATATGGGAAAGACAACAACTTGCTTGATCTCCCGGGTTGGAAACGTCTCAGAAGAATCACCAACCTAGCCCGACGAACCAAGAAACTTGATCGACTCGTGCACCAAGCCAAACTACGTTCCTTCCGTACCACTCCGCAGTATCAATATGGATTCAAAGTTCCTCGTAGCCACGAAGAAGCCCTCCGATTTGATCAAGCCAACGGAAACACCAAATGGGAAGATGCCACCACTCTGGAAATGGCACAACTCAATGAATACAATACATTCATTGATAAAGGCGTATACAAGACAAGCTCCATTCCCACGGGATTTCAACAGATCAAGGTACACATGATATACGCTGTCAAACACGACGGAAGACACAAGGCTCGCCTCGTTGCTAACGGTAATCTCACTGAGGCCCCTATCCACAGTGTTTACGCAGGCGTCGTATCTCTTCGCGGTCTACGTATGTGCCTATTCCTAGCTGAACTCAACGATCTAGAAGCATGGGGCACCAACATAGGTAACGCCTACTTAGAAGCAGTCACCTGCGAGAAAGTATGCATCAAGGCAGGTCCCGAATTCGGATCGTTGGAGGGTCACCTGTTGGTCATTTACAAAGCCCTATATGGTCTCAGGTCTTCAGGCAAGTGCTTTGGAGACTTACTCGCGGCTTGCCTCATCGAACTCGGCTTCGAAAGATCCCGCGCAGAACCGGAAATATTCCTCAAACCCGGAACGAACAAGCATGGTGAACGGGTATATGAGCTTATATGCACATATGTCGATGACCTATGTCTCTGCATGGCAGATCCCAATTCCTTCTTGAAGATATTGCAATCGTCACCATATAACTTCAAATTGAAGGGATCCGGACCTATGAACTTTCATTTAGGATGTGGATTTGAGCGCGACGAACATGGTGTTCTGTGCATGAATCCCATAAAGTTCATCGAAAAGATGGAAGCATCTTACGAACAAATGTTCGGATGCAAACCTAACACTAGGTTCCGATCACCCATCGCGGAGAACGATCATCCTGAATTGGACTCCTCAGCCTTTCTTGAAGAAACCGGTATACAGAAATATCAAAGTATGATCGGTTCACTGCAATGGATCATCGCTATTGGCCGTTTCGATGTACAAACAGCCGTGATGACGCTCTCAAGTTTCAGAGCTCAGCCACGAGATGGGCATCTCGAACGTGCTAAACGTATCTATGGATATATCTCCAAGTTTAGACATTTTAAAATCAGATTCCGCGTGGAACCGCCCGATTTTATATTGACTAAACCCGACACCATCGACTGGTCCAACACCGTCTATGGGGAGCATTCTGAAGAGCTACCCGACGACGCTCCTGCACCGCTTGGAAAGACAGTAGTGTTAACACACTTCTATGATGCCAACCTCATGCATGATATTCTCAGTGGCAAGGCAGTTACCGGCATTCTTCATTTCGCGAACAAGACTCCCATGATGTGGTTCTCGAAGAAGCAGTCTACTACGGAAACAGCCACCTTTGGAGCTGAATTTGTTGCAGGAAGAACTTGCATCGAACAGATTGTCGATC
Source organism: Pseudo-nitzschia multiseries (assembly GCA_037355745.1). Classification (NCBI taxonomy): domain Eukaryota; phylum Bacillariophyta; class Bacillariophyceae; order Bacillariales; family Bacillariaceae; genus Pseudo-nitzschia; species Pseudo-nitzschia multiseries. Next base: position 11,373,767 of record CM074781.1, read on the forward strand.
TACGCCACTCATTCCGATACCTCGGAACACGAGTCCATGATATCTCATACTCCTGGGGTGACAACGAAAAGATGATCCAAACGTCGACATTTCCTTACGCAAGGTTGCATAAGCGTCATAACATTCTATCGTTTCACTACGTACGGAGCATGATAGCGAGAGGTTTCATTTTAATGATGCATGTCCCAGGTAAGGATAACTGTGCAGACATTCTCACCAAGCATTGGAGTCACTCAGTTGTGTATCCACTGCTCAGGCCCATCTTCCACTTCTGTGGTAATACTGGCGACCTTCTCCAAGATGATGGAAGCATCATGTAGAGCGTGATGACCCTTCACGAGGAGACATGGGGAGTATTAAATTCCTTTCGTGACCAGAAGTACCAAAGCTACCAAAGGGTAGATTTCCTATGCGCATGAATCAATGAGTCCCGTATTCATCTAAATAATTGATTCCCACGGCATATCGGTTCCCACGGTGCATCGATTCCCACCGCCCATAAACGGTGAGCAATCCCTGTCTTACGATATTGCCATTGTTCTTCGGTGAGCAAACTCTGATTTCATAAAATATCACACGAGCTACGGGAGCAATTCCTGACCTTAATGATAAACATTTCATGGAGTCTTCCTAACGGAACAAGAGAAGAAAACCATTGGCATGTGATTCTCACACAATACATATACATGCATACAAATATATATGGTCAACGACTAATACATGCACGGAAATAATCAGCGAGTAATCTCAGCACTACGCAACAGCAGTTGCAACGTATTCATCTCAATAAAAGAGATATCTTGCATTTCGGCAAGATTTCACTTTATCTCATACTTTTAACATTCAACTGATTTATATCCCAAAATTCACACTAGTTGCTACCAACTACCTGTAATCTACATACTAAGGTCTGTCTTGCTGCAATCTGAATAAGTCACAGCAAGAGGAGATCTGGCGTTTCCCTAGTCTCGCCTGTAGTCCGATTATCCGTTGCCGAAAGTATCCAACCACAATTGTCACGCGTAGAGTACAATCGTTCGTCTACTAACACACTAACACAGCGTTGCTGTTTGTCAGAAGCCCTTGAATCAGACTCTCAACGAATCGGATTCAGAAGGAAAATAATAAGTTGTGAAACAATTATTCATGGTCTTGACCTGATACTTTGGGAGTCATTACCTAATCAATTAGTTTTCGTGGCACTGGATTTGCACCAAAAATACTCTCTTGTGTGCCATTTGGAGAGACCAACTACAACATTTTCTGTATTATGAGTGGCATTGTTGTTCCCAATATGCATCAGATGAGTCGTGAAAAATTATTCGTGGTCTTTACCTGATACTTTTGGGTGTCATTACCCATTCAGTTAGTTTGTGCCCTGGATTTGCACCAAAAAAACTCTCTCGTGTGCCATTTGTAGAGACAAACCCCAACATTTTCTATATTGTGTGTGGCAATGTTGCTCCCATTATGCATCATACTACAGTGTGTACTGGTACAGAGTGATTTTACACGGGAAAATACAGAGTGATTTTATAGTGTGATTTTGACTGTGTACCGTCATTTTGCCTTTGATTGTACCGGTTTTCACCTGCCCAACTTCTGACAGATCGATCTCAGCAACCAGACATCCCCAGAAAATTCTGAAAATATCACCTTAAAGCGCAAATCATGTACTACTGAATAACGTTTTTTAAAAATTCTGGGAATGTCTGGTTGTTGACATCGGTCTGTCCGAAGGAAAGAGGGTTAAGTAAATGGTACCAAAAAAACTATGGAGAACTCTTTATTTTTAATTTAATTAAAATAACTGCTTTTTAGCTTTTTTTGAAACTGTGCCGGCGCGCGCACGCGCGCGCATGCCGGCAGCAGATAAGGGACAGACCATAAAAACAGAAAAGAGGTAAAGGACGGACCATAAAAACCAAAAGAGGACAGAACATAAAAACAGAAAAGGGACAGACAAAAGACAGACCATTAAAAAGGAAAAAGGACAGACCATAAAAACGGAAAAAGGACAGACCATCAAGTACCTGCCAAGTAGTACAAGTACTGCTACTAAGAATACGACCAGTACATACCACATAAACAGTATTCATTAATTTGCTATTAGAAAATAGAAAATTAGATATTTTGTGTGATTGAACCATGAATATTGTTCCTATTATGGATATGATGAATCATGAAAGAAACAGAAGTGACTTATCTGTCAGCACCTATTAAGTGCATTTGGGTCCTGGATTTGGAGGAAAAATACACACTCATTTGCAATTAGAAAATAGAAAATCAGATATTTTGTGTGATTGAACCATGAATATTGTTCCTATTATGGATATGATGAATCATGAAAGAAACAGAAGTGAGTTATCTGTCATAGTTAGTGTGTCACCACGTACTAAGTGCATTTGGGTCCTGGATTTGGAGGAAAAATACACACTCATTTGCAATTAGAAAATAGAAAATATGTTATTTTGGGTGATTAGTCCATGAATATTGTTCCTATTATGGATATGATGAATCATGAAAGAAACAGAAGTGAGTTATCTGTCATAGTTTGTGTGTCACCACGTAATAAGTGCATTTGGGTCCTGGATTTGGAGGAAAAATACACACTCATTTGCAATTAGAAAATAGAAAATATGTTATTTTGGGTGATTAGTCCATGAATATTGTTCCTGTTATGGATAAGTTGAATCATGAAAGAAACAGAAGTGAGTTATCTGTCATGGTTTGTGTGTCACCACCTAATTAGTGCATTTGGGTTCTGGAATTGGAGGAAAAATACACACTAATTTGCAATTGAAAAATAGAAAATCCAATATTTTGTGTGATTGAATGATGAATATTGTTCCTGTTATGGATAAGTTGAATAATGAAAGAAACAGAAGTGAGTTATCTGTCATAGTTTGTGTGTCACCACCTAATAAGTGCATTTGGGTTCTGGATTTGGAGAAAAAATACACACTAATTTGCAATTAAAAAATAGAAAATCCAATATTTTGTGTGATTGAATGATGAATATTGTTCCTGTTATGGATAAGATGAATCATGAAAGAAACAGAAGTGAGTTATCTGTCATAGTTTGTGTGTCACCACCTACTAAGTGCATTTGGGTCATGGATTTGGAGCAAAAATACTCACTAATCTGCAATTAAAAAATAGAAAATCCAATATTTTGGGTGATTAGTCCATGAATATTGTTCCTGTTATGAATAAGATGAATAATGAAAGAAACAGAAGTGACTTATCTGCCATAGTAAATGTGTCACCACCTACTAAGTGCATTCGGGTTCTGGATTTGGAGGAAAAATACACACTAATCTGCAATTAAAAAATAGAAAATCCAATATTTTGGGCGATTGAATGATGAATATTGTTCCTGTTATGGATAAGTCGAATCATGAAAGAAACAGAAGTGAGTTATCTGTCATAGTTTGTGTGTCACTACCTAATAAGTGCATTTGGGTACTAAGAATTTTCAACAACACTACAATGTGACATGGGGAGACCAATCTTGCTACTGCCATAACTTTGCTTCCAGAGGGAGTTAGAACATTCTAGAGGTATCAGCGCCCATCTACATGCATTCTAGATGCCGATCGACCTATCTATCGATTCAAACGATTGGCAGGGGGGCTCTCGCTAGAAAAATTCGTGTAAATTATGTAAGCATTTTCAACAACACTACAATGTGACATGGGGAGACCAATCTTGCTACTGCCATAACTTTGCTTCCAGAGGGAGTTAGAACATTCTAGAGGTATCAGCGCCCATCTACATACATTCTAGATGCCGATCGACAGATCCAGTTCAGGTAGAATCCAGCTTTTGTAATAGCCCTTTTCCTTCATATATGAAACACTGTCAGCTGAAGTCATCAGAACGAGTGCATCGTGGTATAGGAAGCCATTCTCACCCATGATGGTCTTAGTTTGGTCAAACATAAAATCAATCATTTTGGTTACACACATCTTCCCAGTCATGCAGTCTTTGTTGCTTTGCTGTTCCCAGAAATCCTCTCCGTACAAGCTAAGGTAGGGGTTGCTAGCTAAACGGTGATCAACAACTGGTGGAGGACTGCCCTCAAGACAGGCTTCAGCTGCACGAACAAAAGCTGACAGGCGTTCAAATGAGATACCAGAAACAGAAGCAGCAATAGTTCTGATCTCACTTGTCTTTCCTGATAGAGCTTTCAGATCACAAACAAGGCGAAGATTATGCTGCTGCAACTTTTCAAATGTCTTTGACTTAAGCTTAGGAATACACTGAATGGAATCATTTTCATAAATTGCTCCTCCAGGGCGTGGGTCTTCAACCCATACTCTGGATGGAGTATCTAGTATTTAGAAACAACAACAGCAATGTTATCAATACAGTTAGCAATTGCAAGATTCAAAATGAAACATACCAATCAATAGATATCTCACCTTTTTTGGATCGCACATAACCAATTGCCTGGAGCCGGTAGTTTATTTCTTTCAACTCTAGTGATCAACTTTTTTCCTGTATACTCAAAAGGTGGTTGAACTCGGTGACCCTTGCCATCTTCGCTCATGTAGACTCCAAAATTGAACCGTGCCTGTTGTTCATACTTAACCTGGAGAACCGTTTTGCCTTTCTCAGGATATTTACCATTAGGATCAAGCTTTCCATTAGCATTCCTTTTGAAACTGATTGCCACATTTGGTTTCCCTGGACCCACTCTGCTACCTGACTCTCCAATATGACATTGCTTATGTAGTTCATCAAACCACACAACCTGTGAAAGCTTGAGGGGTGTCAGGAGAGAAGTATCATAACAGGGAGGAGGCTTCTCTTTCACATATGCTGGACCAAGAAGTTTTTGGAAAATTGGATGACTGAAATCAATTTCACCAAAGCGCAACAACAACTGAGCAAACCACCTGAATGATGCGCGGCACCAAGCATCCGTCTTGTTATTTGAACCTTGCTTGCCTCATTTGATAGCTTTAATTTGAGGACTCAACCTCAACATACAGCTTCTTACTGACCAGTAGGTTAAAGCAGGCAACTGAAATTTCCTCCTGTATTGGTTGACAATAAGACGGGTCATTCGGATGCTGTTCCCACCTTCAATTGAATCTGCTATGATTTCAGCCTCAATGGTATTCACAGCAATAACTGGTGGTCTTCCAGATTTACTGTAGTTGCCATCACCAGTGTAAGTGGTTCCATTCTCAACACAGTGCAAGACTTCAGTGCAAACTTGAGAGACTGTACGTCGGAATGATCTTGTGGTGTTACCCAAACAATCACAGATTTGTGCAATTGTTTTTAGGTGGTGCCAATCCTCTTGTGGAGGAGAACCCAGCAACCGTTCAAAAATTACTGCAATTGAAATTCTAACATGCTTCTGGCTGGTAGCTACTGGAAGTGGTGGCTCTTCGTATGTTTCTAGGATCAGTGTCTTCTTCATTATCACTTGATTCTTCAGCATAATTCACTTGAGGGATGGATCTTGGTGATGGTCTACCAGTAGTAGATTCTGCTGTGCCGCCAGTGGGGTTGACACCTGCTGTGCCGCCAGTGGGGTTGACACCTGCTGTGCCACCCAAGTCAGCGGCGTCATTCTTCTTGGCCTCTCTCTGTTGTCGTACAAGCAAAGTGCTCTTCTTCTCTCTATTCCTTGGTGGTACAGTGTTACCAGAAGCGCGCTTCTTCTTGAATGGCATCTTGGTTGATTGTTGTTGTTGAGAAGTTGAATAGGATCCCTTTTTTGGTTGCTTGCACTCCCTTGTTTCGCGTTCGACCGATAGTATTTCCAATCGGGCTTTTTCAGAGAAATACAGAATGTACACAGGGTCGTCGGAACTGAAATACTGTAACCGTTTCGGTTGCTTGCACTCCCTTGTTTTGCGTTTGACCGAAGTTCGACAGTATTTCCAATCAGGCTTTTCCAGAGAAGTACAGAATGTACACAGGGTTGTCGGAACTGAAATACTGTAACCGTTTTGGTTGCTTGCACTCCCTTGTTTCGCGTTTGACCGAAGTTCGATAGTATGTCCAATCGGGCTTTTTCAGAGAAGTACAGAATGTACACAGTGCCGTCGGACCTGAAATACTTCTTACAGTTGATCGGTGGTATCGGTATCAACTCCCTTGTTTCGCGCTCGAAGTTTGATAGTATTTCCATTCAGGCTTTTCCAGAGAAGTACAGATTGTACACAGCGTCGTCAGAACTGAAATACTGTAATCCGTTTTGGTTGCTTGCACTCCCTTGTTGTTTCGCTCGACCGAAGTTCGATAGTATTTCCAATCGGGAATGTGCTGAGTAGTACAGAATGTACACAGCGCCGTCGGAACTGAAAAACTTGTGACAGTCAGAGTATGTTTCGCGTTTCGGTGACCGGAATCTTGATAGTATTTCAAATCCGACTTGTGGTAAATAGTAGGATTTGTACACAGCGGCGTCGGAACTGAAATACTTGTGACAGTTGGTTCAATGGATCGGTTTTTTCTTCGGTTGCTCGCACTCCCTTCTTTCGCTTGACCGGAATTTCGATAGTATTTCCAATCCAACTTCTGGTGAATAGTAGGATTTGTACACAGCGCCGTCGGAACTGAAATACTTTTGACAGTCACCGTTTCTGCCTTGGACACTAGCTCGACCGGAAGTTCGATAGTATTTCCAATCGGACTTTTGCTGAGTAGCACAGAATGTACAGAAACGAGCCGGAAAAGAAATACTTGTGACAGTTGGTTTGGTTGTTGCTCGCTTTGCTTGCTAGCCGTTTGCCTTCTTGCACTCGTCGTTCTGAAGTCTTTCAGATCGGACTTGCCGTTATTAGTAGGGATTCCACACGAGACAGTCAGAACAGACTAACTCCAGATGATCATTGGGTTTGATTGAATTACTCCTAAGTGGTATCATACCATTCATAGATACAGCAATATGGATAGACGATTTGAATTGATATTTGAATTGATATTACTTACACGTGGAGTATTTTTTAATGGTTTAACGGCTGCTGAGTGGATGGGCGTGCGTAATTTTTTTGAAAATAGAACGTGCAGAACATCAGATACCTCATTATTTCTTTATATTCATATTCAGTAATGAAGATAAAGTTTTTGTATATCGAGTCACTAAGACTTCAAAAGAAACAGAAACAAACAGCAGATTCATATTCCTCTTTAAATTAGCTTTCCAAGGGTATATAGTAGGTTAATAGGGGTTACACACGATCTTGAAGGGGTAAATTTTCCCGCTGGAACAATCATACCCAACGCGTAGGTACTGTCGTGGGCCAAAAAAATACAATCTCTATTCATAAATTAGAAAGAAAGACATCAAAGTTATTCCTACTATTGGTTGTATCACACCAACCCTTATCTGAGTAGAATGCTTGCATTTCATCTGAGAACGTGGGATCTAACCTTCTTGATCCCTTGATCAGTTAGCTCAAAGATCCGTGCTCAGATAGAGAGCCCAAAGAGTAGCCTTGTACCAAACGAAACAAATAGCATTGTGATGAGAGATTTGTTGCTTGAAGGAGACGTCTTAAAAGCACAAAACTACCCCCCTTGCATATATTTGATTGATGGGAACAAGTTCCTGTTGAAGCAACATAGGAGTAAGAAGTCTTTCAATCCAACATCAAATCGACAGCAGCAGCAGCAGCAGCAGCAGCAGCAAAGCAACGGCAGCAGTAGTAGCAACAGCAACAATAACGTGAGATAGATAGACAAGTGAATGATGCTGCATTGATGATGATGTATTTTCTCACTTTGGTTTTCTTCTCGTGATCGGCAACAACGAATAGTTGGCAAAGGGCCAAAGGATGCGAAGAAAGGCCAAAGGACGAAGCTGCATCCATGACGAGGATGGAACGCCAAAACAACGGAACAAGGAAACAAAGGAACAAGGGAACCACAATATTGAGCACCAACGAAACGACGAAAACACAAAACAACGGAACAATGGAACGACGAAACAGAACAACAACAGAACGCAAGTGAGTGACAATGGCGGCAATTTGTTTGAGATTATATTTGTTTCTGATCATTCGTTATTGAGCAACAGCAATAACAACAACAGCAAGAGCACCCCAGCAGCACGAGCAGGAAGCGGGGAGAGCAGATTGAGCGGCGACAGCGAGCGGTGAGAGTAATAGCAACATCAAGCGGCGAGAGCAACAGCTAGAGCAAGGGCGAGCGGCAAGAGCTAGAGTAATACTTTGTATGATTTTACACAGTTCTTTGTATTCGTCATCCTTATCCCCCCCCGCTCCAAATAGAAGTGGCAACATGCCCTCGTTGTCGTTGTCATTGTCGTTGTCGTTGTCGTCATCATCCTACCGGTATATCCCCGCCCCCCTCCAAAGAGAATGAGTAACACACTGGCTTTTTCCCATTCACACGCTCGTTGTCGTTGTCGTTGTCGTTGTCATTGGCGGCGGCGGCATCACTTCAGTTTAGCCATTCAATTGCCATCCAATCATCATTCTCAGTCAATAAATTAGCAGAGTATCATGCTGGTGTTTGTACATGTGAACCCTCATTCTCCCTTCTATTGGAGTGGAAACCAATTCGTTGGAGGACGAAGGGCCTTCGTCGGTTTTGTGTCGTTTTTTTGTATCTTCATATTCACTGCCATTTGAATACCCGTCCCGATTCAAATCAAAGTAGAGTAATGTGTAGGTATTTGAGTTGGTGTCATTTTGTACTATTTGTACAGCGATGAACCTTCATGATCTGCTCTATCCAAGGTGAAACAGATGGTTGTCAAATAATGGTGTTTGTATCGTCGATTGCCATCCGATTGCCATTCCTGTTCAGCAAATCATAGAGTAACATGCTGGCGTTTGAATATGGTAGGGTTTGTACATGTATACCTTCATCCTCCCTTCTATTAGAGGTAAGACAGATGGGTCGTTGTCATCGTCGTTGTCTGCTTGTATCTTCCTAACTCGTGGCTGTACTAGAATTGCCGTTTGAATACCCTTCCTGATCAAAAACTGGTGTTTGCATCTTCATAATTCGCCATCCAATAGCCTTTTAAATGCCATTCCCAGTCAGGAAATCAGTAGAGTAACATGATGGCATTCAAAACTGGTAGTTATTGTACATGTGCACCCTCATCCTCCCTTCTATTGGAGGGGAAACAGAAGGGTCCGAGAATTGTATCGTAAGTTGTATGTGTTTGTGTTTGTGTTTGTAATGCGCCATCCGAATAGCCGTTTGATCGCCCTTTGATTGCCATTCCTGGTAAGCTATTATTTTCCTTCTGAATCCGGTCTGCTGAGAGTCTGATTCAAATAATATAAGCAAATCAGTAGAGTATGAGTAACATGCTGGCGTTCGAATATGGTAGTAGTTGTACATATGCCCCCTCACCTTCCCTTCTGTTGGAGGAGGGGAAACAGATGGGCCGGCAAATGGCCATCACTTGATTTTTGTTGTATCTTCTTCGTCACTCCCATGCCATAGAATTGCTGTCGCTCCAAATCAAAGCAGAGTAAATGCACTATTTTTATGGTGGTGAACCTTCATGGTCTGTTCTATGGAAGGAGAAACATATGGGCCGTTGCAGGGTCTTTTGATTTGTTCTTTTTTTGAAGAGAATTCAGTGTGCGGAGCACGACACATACCCATATTGATTTCCAGGGCCCACCAGTGGACTTGTATATGGCTTTTGTACTGGGTATTTATTGTCGTATTTATAGTGTACACTCATGGTATGTTTACCACCAGTAGACTTGTTGTATATGGTTTTTGTACTGTGTATTTATTGTGGTATTTTTATCATGCACACTCACCATATGTCACTAAGTACATTTAACAGCATATTGCGAAGATGAGAAAAAGTCATTTGAGTGTAAGTTTGGCACAAAATATTGTTCATCAGGGCAACTTTATGATATCCCTAACCCTGAAATTGTTATTTAATTGATTTTTTTTCCACCAGGTCAAGATAGAGTTTTAGGTGATGATCCAGGTATGATGGACAAGATATTGTTGTCTGGAAAGGGGAAACGCGACACGCAAGTTTTTTTTAGTGAACACTCGGGCTCAGGAAGCAGGGACTTTTGGAAATAAGGCAGAGAGTTTTGAAAGCACCGTGTGATTCCCCGCAGGGGGTAGAGAAATAGTTCTCAGATGGCTGTATGTTGAAGGAACAAACCGATATCGTGAGAGTATCCACTTTCCAGTCTAAAAAGCATGCTCAGTGGTGTTAGCTTCATAAACTACTAGATAAAAACAAAAGTATGAGGACTTGCATGCCAATAGATACTAGTCCACTCCTCTTGTTGCAGCAAGTGCATGCCTTACCGGTTACTATGACTTGCTTTACCAGCTACTAAAGCTATTCTGTGCTCTGTGTGCATGGTTTGTGCGCATCCGGCCAACTTGGTCCCGTGGTGCGCATGCCAAGTCAGCACGTTCCTCAACACAGCAGTGCAAGTTATTTTCACACATACAATATGTACTACTTTGTACTACGAAATTAGACATGCTTTTCAGAAACCATGCTGTGAAACATCATAGATCTAAAGCACGAGCTCGTGCAATAGCCGAAAAAATCATAATTGAGCAATATTACTAGTAGCAGTACTACTATGTCTGACAGATGTAGTACTACTAGGTTCTGCATACACTGATTTTTGTTTTGTCAAAACATCTGTCTGTCCAAGAAATCTTCCCAAATCAGATTGTTTTACATCAGCGTAAAATAATATCATTATGATGTCCTCACGTCCCCTCTGTGCTGCATATCATGCTGATGCATTCTTCCCAGCACACTCCTCGTCTAACCATCAATTGTTGATGAGAAAGTTTCCGCTCTCCACTCCTAAGGCTAGATATTGAGTTAGTATATCTATTATAAATACTATTCTTAGATGGATGTGTAAGATTACTTGTATCTGTTAGAGTATTGGCCAAATACATTATTTTGGCATGAACAATGAAAGCCTTGCAATTTGAATACTCCGCAATTGGCATAGTACTACCCCTAAAATCCGACTAGTTTGATTTCTCTTCATTCCCCCTAATCTTTCAACTTCGTTACGGTGTCTGATCGATGCCTGATACCGGTACGAGTAAGTGTGTAAAGTAGGGCGACCATTTTGAGACAGCTTTCCCCCCCTCCCCCTCCTTAGAAGCATCGATTCCGGTCCTGTTAGTCTCATTGATCTTACTCTCCACCTGGAACTTCCTGACCAAAGTAATCACCATGCCAGAATTGGTAAGGTCACGAGCTATCCATAGATACCAAATTTGCTGGGGTTGCACGTACCAGAACCCCTTCCAACTTTATGATTCTTACGGTCAAGAAAATCATGGAAAAATTGAAAAAAACTCCATTACCACACCCATCACAATACCAAGTGGTCTCAACCAAACCATTCCTTAACCATACTAGCATTAAATTGACCCACTACTTGGCGTTCCCTTCCTTAGTACACCAAGAACAACAAGATCTGCAATTTGCAAATCGATTGGCCTAGCGGTTTAGAACAAAAGAGCTTTGACAACAGCAACACGGCAAATCCGACGACAAGTGCTGATGACACGAATCAACGTTTTTGCCCTTGGACGCCGTGGAAGGCCCCCCCTCCCTGTGCGCATGGGGCAACAATAAGCGACGCTACAGCGTAATTCAATTAGCTTAATGTTTTTTGTTATTTGTTATTCAGTGCTGTTAAAGTAGTTGCAATTAGATGGAGTAGCTAGGAAGCAAAGAAGTGACGGCATACGGGCATGATGCAAGCAAGAATACGTCACAGACGTAGAGGTTCGGCCAAAGCAATGGGTGATTCCTGAAATACTTTTATGTACTATATAAACCAGAAATTTTCTACTTGACCAGTCTTTTTGTTACAAATCATAGTCGAAGTGAGCTCACGTGGACTATGATTTGTAACGTTACACTTTTTCAAAACGGAATCCACATGTTATTTTGCGCATGCTTGTTTATACTTATAAATACCAAGAATTCCAAATACATTCCAAAATTAGATTCCACATTCCAAAATTAGATTTATGTACTAGCCCGCCAAAAAAAGTATGTACAAAATTTTCATTCCCGAAAATACTAAAAACAGAAATCTATGTATGATAAAAAAGTATTTCGGGAATCACCCAATACCGTACCGTACAACCGTTAAGAGAGAAAAAACGTCGTCCGAAAAAGGTGCGAATCAGTCATGAGACCAATTTAGATCATGAGTGTTATATTGAACATTTGGGGCTGGTACAAATTCTACGTAGACCTACTCTGTCTCTTCGTCATTAACACACATACTCGTAGATGGGAAGACTACACAGTACATTTCACGGAAGCAAAAATGAAAGATACGCATCGTCTTTGGCATCAAAAGTGATAACGGATGATGAAAAAATAAGCAATAATAAGAGTGTGTTTCGATCATTCTGGCGTTTACACTTCGACGTAAATTTGATTGAGTGGAACTTGTAAGATGCACAGTGCCGTAAAAAGTGCCTCGGCAGTTTCTGGTTTTGGAAGGGTTGAAGCTTCCATATTTGGCGAATCTGCTCTCATAGATCGAGAGACAGGTAGGGTGTATTGGGAGTGCGGCAATTCGAACACGTTGTACGAAAGTCTAACACCAAAGCTAGATCAATACGGAGTTGAACATATTCAGGCAACTATTTTGACGATTATCGTAACCCTGGCTTTTTTGGGTGTGTTGTCAGGGTGGTTGCAGCGAGCCATTGATTCCAGCTACAACTCTTCGCTACCGACACAATCACTGGCGATCTTGATACTAATGGCGGAATGGACAATACTGAAACTTCCAAAGATTGAAAACAAGTGGTTAGTTTTGGCGTCAGTCATATTATACTTCGTCGAGTCGTACACCTGTAGCACTCGTCAATTCCTGGCCAATGTGATGTCGAGCTCTACTGAGTTGGACAGTTACATTGATAGTTTGCGAAACGAAGAGCCTATTGTCACGTGGAAGGTCAGAACATTCCACTACGAGCTTAGGAGAATATTTGCACTTACAGGAATAATTCGATCGTTGTTCCATAGTCTCAAGAAATCCAAGACGGTACAAGAATTACCGACGTCGACATCTACGTTACCCTCACCGACACCACTCGCAATAAACTTGGGTTTCCCGCGAAAATCTGCCAGACACACAGCCCCAATATTCCTGCTTACTCGAAAGGTTGTGACGAATGAGGCTTCAGCCACTTATCAGTATGCAGATCACAAGGATAATACTATTGCAGGTGTATGGACAAGGGCACTCACAACGTCAGATGATGACAACGTTCCGTTCACAAAGATTTCTTTGTCGAAGGTATTGGTATTAGCGGACAAAAAATCGAGGGAAGATTATTTTCAGCAACAATCCGATTTCGTTACGCAATATGGAAGGGAAGATGAATTTGCGGAATTTTCAACCCACATAGACGTGGCTGGATATCGTCCTCGACTCCTGGCACACAACGAAAGTACGATATGGAACAAACGTCTCTTTCGACTGTCGATATTTTGGATATTTACTTGTCTTGGTCTGACTGTCCCCTATCGGGTCTGGTTCAAGCGCCATTGCGACTTTCTACGTGTTACAGTTGTGAAAGAAACCAAAGCGACGGCTGCAAATGACGGTTACCTCAGAAGTTGGTTTCCATCACATGCATCGCTTCGGTTCAAAGGCAAAAAACACTGACTTAAAAAAAGGGGTATTGACCGGCGTCTTGTACCTTATAGAAGATTTGTAGAGTGATGTAAACTATTACCAACTTGACGAAAAGTTGGCCTTTTTGTTTGTTTTGAAAGTTGATAGTGTATATTTGGAACCTTTTTTTAAACTACTGTAGTCAAGCCAATGTTGGGCAAGGCATAGGACAAGCCAAAGCAGGACAAGTGGGAGGCATGCTCCCCCGCTCCGCGCGCACCGGCCATCCTGCCCGCCGTCCGCGCCGAGATACAAGCAACTAGCAAGGTATGTATGTGCTGGTCTTGCAGGTAGGTAGGTACACTGCAGAGACACTCACCAGGGCCCACCCAGAAGCTTGCATGGATGCCCAGGCAGGCCCTGGCCAAGCGAGGAGCCCAGACAGAGGGGAGCGATGCCCAGAGACTCACCACATTGTCCAGCAGCGCGCCAATGAGAATGATGTGCATCAAGAGCAAACTAACTAAGTCACACGCTGCACGCTACTCACTAGCACACTACGGCACACTAGGAATGCCCCAAGCTGACTCCACAACTCTGCTGATGCCCGCGAATTGGCACCATTGAGACGCGCTCGGTCACTATAAATCTGCACCCTCCACACCAACATGTTTCCCCCCATTTCTGTGTCCCCCGTAACGCTATTACATGGCATCTCACATTTGCCCACATGCACTCCTGCCGCAACACATTTCCATGGCACCAAAAGGACCTCCGCATCCATCCCACAAACATTCACACACATTCCCATCAACACCACCTTGTTCCTTACAGTCTTTCACAGGCCGCCTTCCGGTACACTCATGCACCACGACACAGCACATGCCACCTGTCATGACCCCCGGGCAGACAGGCATCCACCTGTCACTTCCCGTTACAGTGACCGGCTACCTTACCCAATGGCCCAAGGCATCACGCCGCAACCACACTTTATGTGCCAGCCCACACCACACCACCACACCCAGGGGCAACACACCACAGTCACACATTCTGTGCCAGCCCACACAACGCCATGCGTCCAAACGGATCCCCCCCAACGCAGCCACTTCAACCAGCTGGCATGCGGCCACACCTCTTCACAAATACACAGCCCACTTTTTCTGCATCTCTGTTTGCACCTCTTTTCTGTTCCCATAAGCCATCAAAAAGTCACAAACCACCACACGCCAATCACCAAACCATACCCCACCCCACCAATCCATGCCCATTACCAACCCCATTTGCTTTCAAACCAAGTGCATGCCCTCTGGCTACCTCACGTACTCAAGCCTCCCGCTGCCTGACACAAATGCCATTGATACTGCCCACAACACCTACCTCAAAACGCTTGGCCTCCTGTGCAACGCTTTGGTCCGATACATTCTCCAAACCTCCCCCAAGATCCATTTCTCCTAGATTGACATTCACGACATCATCCAGGCCACCCATTCCCTGGTCCCATGGTCCAACCCTGCCAGCGGTTCCCATCTGGTTGGCGCCCACACCAACTCCATCCAAGCCGAGACACTTGTCTCTTTCCCTTTGCAACCTACGACAACTTTGTCATCAACATTGCCCTCAAGAGCACTGTGGCCCTGTTCTACACTTGGATGGATGCCACCCTCCTACCAGACAACTTCGCCAGTGCCACAGACCCTGCCTCTCAAGTTGGGTCTGAACCCCTTGACCATGATGGCTCCACCAAAACTATGTCCCACTTTCTGCTTGTTCCCCTCCTTTGGCCAACCGCCTTTGACAGCCCAGTTGACCATCCCATCAACAGCTCACTCCCCAAAGGCTCTTATGACAAGGGCTTCACCACCTGGCTTGCTGCTATGCACTTCCTCACCACCAAAAATCAGACATCATTTAGCCTGCATACCCAACATTCCTTGTTTGATGCCAACAACTGGTCCAACCCCGTCCCCGGCCACACAATCCTATCCCAGCTTGGCCATGAAGCTGTTGGTCTCTCCACAACCACAGTCAAGCTCAACCCATCAGCCCCAACGCCCATGTACTACCACACGGTCTGCCTTCCTTTCATTGACGACATCCGCCTTTCCTGCCTCCAGACTTCCAGTCCAAGCCTCCTGAGCACCTCCCCAGATCCCCAGCAGCTCACACAGCCAACACATGACACCACCACCAATACCATCCACAATCTTGTCAACCCCCTCCAACCCCCTGCCCCTGATCCCGGTACCCATGCCATATCTAACCGCAGTGCCTGCAACTGGAGCATCTTTCTTGCCTGCAAGCACTCCAACGGCATCACCGGCAAACATACCACCGTCCCAGCTACCTTATTGCCTGCCCCCCTGACACTCTTTCACAATAAACCTGCCACAGGTCAAACCAAAGTGTGCAACACCAATAAAATGAATCACGTAGCCAACCATTGCGAAGCAAGCAACCTCCTCCCCTTTGTCAACATCACCTGTGGACAGTCCAACCGCACTTTCTTGCGTGTTGTCACCAACTTTGTGGTCATGCATATCCCCTCAAACAAAACTCCAATATCCTTGATTCAAGCCTGTCAATCTTCAACTTTCTCTGCGTCCTGCACAGCAATGATGAATTCTGCCAACCCCTATTGGCCTCACCTCGTCGGAGCTGACGTCATTTGGCTCCACCTTGCACCCCTCTGTTTGCGGAGTCCTCCACAATTCACATGGTAAGCTCCACCCTACTAACATTTTTGTTTGCAGCAAGATTTGCCTCCACCATGTCGTCCCATTCCTCCATGAGACCCTTTTGTTTCTGCCAGCAACACTGCTGCATGCATGGCTCTGTGCCTTCAGCCCTGCTTGCCTCTATGCCACTCTTCATGCTGAATACTACCACCTGGGCTTCACACCAGCCAGAGGCTTCACCTCTTACCGTCAGTTCTAGGCAGAAACCAGCATCAACAAGCACTGCATCCACTGTTCCTCTGCGGCTCTTCTGCACTGTCAAATGAATGTACCCCGCCTCATCTGCTACCTCGGCGGCCCATATATTGGCTGTCCACCGTAACGTCCTGGTCATCCTGCACCACCTCCGCCTTGGGTGCGATCAGCCCACTGTCAACAAAGTTCGCCACATATTCACCACTGGGCTCCCAACTCTTTGTAATAGGCTTCTCCACCAACAAAAACTTCTGGCAGTACTACCACTATGGCAACCATTCCTCAGCCACGCCCAACCCCTCTGAACTCTGCAAGGCCCTCATCAAAGATAGCTGCCATGGCAACACCATCCTAGTGGACTGATGCCTAAACCTTTTCATTCCCAACCTGCACTTCATGCCATTAGATATTGCTGACAAAGCCAACCAATGGAAGAAGTCATGCCAAATTTTTTATGCTTCTTTCCGCATTGTCCCTGACTCTTCCTGCATTAATGATTGGACCAACAAGGAGAATGATCCCCCGGCTACTTTCCCAGGCTCCTTCTTGCATTTGCTTACCAGCCTATGGAGCCTCCACATCTCCTTCCTCCACAACACCCTTCTCATCATGGACAACTACATCTGTAACACGAATCGTCTCTGCAAACTTAATCTGGAAATTGTTCCGATGCATGCATATCAGGCATGCGGATACTTAGGCTTTGCCACTGGCCAGTCCTTCAGCGGCTGTTTTTGCCCTGCATTGGGACCCCATGGCCCAGGCCCGCATCCAAATGGCACAATACCAGTGGCGCCACAAACCCATGGAAACCTTCTGTGCAGCGTCCTCCTACACCAGTGCCATGCAACTTAGCCCCCCAAATCCCTCCCTCAGAACACCAGACGGTTGCCCAGGCCCATTTGGATTCCCTCAACTGCAGCGTCTTTGAGGATGATGAGCACCCAGTCTCAGGCTGCACCCGCCTCGGCATCCTACCGGCCATGCTCATGCAGGTTGATGACCTTTTCACCGCCAACGTCATTGAAACAATCTACCTGACATCCGCCATCAGCATCATGCCCCTCTAGGATGTCTTCAGTCCGGACCACCCTTACCAAGAACACATACTGTTCCAAGATTAATTGGACTACTAGGCCTAGTACACTGAGGAATGCCTCCTGGTCGGGTTTGTTGTCAACTCACGTTCCATGATCATCTGCATCTCACCCCGCCGCCACACAAAAACCCTCTTCTACGTCCACCAGGAGGCCCGGCTGTACCCGAACAAAATGGCGTCTATCTATGACCTCACAATGCTCCTTGGCCTCCTCAGCAACTCCTTTCAACATTACACATGGGGACTTTGCCACATCATTGTGCTCTGTGTCATTCTCCACATCTGTATCTCCTCTGCCTACCACTTAGCCAAGCGCCACGTCCAGTGATGGCCTTTCCCCCCCCACCATGGGTCAATCCCCGCCATCATCCAGGCTTCGCTTCACATGGCTCCACGTTCAGGACCAGGCCGCCTTTGTCTGGCGTCACTGCGGCACCATTTCCATCCCCCCCAATGCCCAGCGCTCCCTGCAGGTCCTCATCAACTACCTTACCTTGGGCGGTGTGTGTTCAAACCCTATTGGCCACCTAGTCCCGCGCAACTTTACGTTCAACCACAACAATTCTGATGCCTCACATAGCAGGATGGGCACATGTCTCCCTTCAATCCGGGTTTTCTGTTTCCTCCCATATTCTGCAACACTCCATGCAAGGACCAAGTTGCCTCGGGCTGACCCAGCCTATGTCCACATCAACACACTCGAGTTCCTTGGCATCCTCTGTGCTTCCTCATCAGAAAACTCTGGCACAGCCGGGAACCCGCTGATTATCCCCCGGCTCCTATCCTCCACACTTCATGTGACAACAGAGGTGCCATTGTGTGGTGGATGAAGGCTCTAACTAGGTCGCTCCTTGGCCGCAATGCCGTCCTTCTTTTGGCCTCTTTCTGCAAAGACTCCCCCTTCGGCTGCACAGTGGACTATAGTGAAGACACGCCAAATACCCTAGCCAACTCTGTGTCCCGCCTGCAAAAATTACCGCTGCCATCTCATACTACCTTGTACAACGCACATCCGTACCCCTTCCTCCTTTCAGAGATATACTCTCAGCAAAAGTCACTTCAAGTTGCAAACTCATCTCACTCCTGACCTCAACACCCTCATCTGATTACAAAATGGTAGCCCCACCAATCCTGGCAAAGCTCAGACAGTTTGCACCCACTGCCTCCATTTTATTGGGTGGACCTGCTACCATAGTGTCTACGACTCATTGTTTCCTTGGATCCATCACACCGTAACTACCAAAGCCCTCAACCTCCTTCTTGCCCTCTATGCCAGCCATCTCCTCTCTGGCCATAGCCTCCTCTGCAAGACCATTTGCACCAAGACCACCCTCAAGTACCTGCAGGTAGCCAGTACCTTTCTCACCCACTTTGACCACGATGCTGGCCGTGATGCCCGTTGTCACTCTTCTTTGTCCCATGCCCTCTGCCCCAAGATCTCTGCAATCATCAAATCCGTCAAGCAGTTTGAATCCGTTCCCAACAGGTACAAGCCATTCACCATCCCTATGCTCCTTCATTTCCAACAACAACACGCTACTGCAAATGCTGACACTCTCACTTGGCCAGCTTCTGGAAGAGTGAATGGGGCTGAATCCGTTAGAAAATCGGTTTTTGTCTACCCACCGCCTCAGCCCAGCCAACAACCCCATCGCCATTACTGCTACCAATGTAACTCTCCATGATGCAAAGGGCATTACAGTGTCCCATACTACTGCCCTCACTGCCCCGCACACTATTATGTAGGTCAGAATTTGTTGGTGGTGGCAGAAAAATGGTGAACATAACGCTCCCGAGGGTTTTTCGCGCAGCCACTTGCCCGCTCTTGATATGGTGGTAGCCTGGCTCCACATGTTACAGCACTACTACCATTTCTTCCCTATTAAGCCAGACCGTTGCCTGCTCCCTACCCCTCCGCTAGCTCTCTACTATTGCCCCCACTGGTCCCATATCTACCATATCACTGACTCTGACGTTGAGGCTGTATTGCAATCCCTTGCACGCATGGTCTACCAAGTTACTTCTATTCCTGCCATGGAAAAATTTACATGTCATTCCATCCATATTGGCGCATGCTGTATCCTCCAGGCGACAGGCACAAGTCCCAAATTCATAAAAAAAACAGTTATGTTGGAACAGTGACTCTTGGCAAATATACACGTGTGGCCTACATGTACTTGCACACCAACACAATGCCATCCTCAACAATGCAGCCGCCTTGCTCCCTGTCTGTTGGGAACCTCTCTCCCCTACAACTCCCATCCACAATTTTTACGGTCCACTACAGTGTACTAGGTGCCATACTACAACCTCTTCCTTTCCCATGTTGGCTCTGTTTCCAAGAATTTCCACATCCTTCATAAAACCATTTCCCCGTCACAATTTCCTTTCCTCCAGCTCCACGCTCTCCTGCTACCTGTATTCCACTGTTGCTGTTGTTTGCAACCGCGATGTTTCCCTGCCCTCCGTCTCCCGGCTACTGATCTGTCCCTTCTCCTTCTCTCCTTTCCACTTCAAACACAATCCATGTTCACTGCATTTTACAATGCACCCCCTTGAACTGCAATTCCACCCCCTCCAGCCTTCCACCATGCTGGTGGCACTCCCCGGCCTCTACTCTAGCCTCCAGTTGCTCCTAGCCAGCATAACCACCTTCCTCCAGTTGTTCCCGCTTAACACTATCAGGTGGGCTGAGCCCACTGAGGACATCCTTCCCCACACCGCAGCTACTGCCTCTGTTATGCGCTTCTGTAGCAACGTGCTACAGCGCACCATCAAGGGCTTTCACATCACCCTTTGCAGCCCCCAGCTGGCCCCTGCCAAATCCACCTTGATTGAAGATCTCCTCTCCTTGGCTGATAACAACCTCACCCAACTCACCTGGTCACTCACCCTCCACATTGCCAAGAAAAAATACATGAACGCCGGCTCCCTTTTACCCTAGGTCCGCCGCACCCAGACGTAGCTCCTTGCGTACCTTCCCCCTGCCCCTGCCCCTGTTCCGGGCACACTTGCTGGTATGAAACACCCAGCCACCAGTCCGCTCCCTTCCGCCCACAACAGCCCACCAGTCCCCCTGAGCACAACCCTCCCAGCTGCAGCCTTTGCGCCTGCAGCTGCCACGCCTGGCGCCCTGACCAAGCCTGCCACCCTTTCCCCCGGCTCCAGGAAATCCTTAAACGTTGAATGCAACCATGCCAAGCTCAAGATTTTAGAAGCCAACCCTGTTGACCTGCCTCAAGGAACCCGCATTCCAGGCCCCAATGGTGCCAACAGCTTTCCCCTCAAAGTTGCCAACCATCGTATCATGGTCTTTGTTGACTTCAATAAGACCCAGTTTGAACCGGATCCCCACCTCCCATGCCCTTGGCGCTCCAAATGGAATGCGGTGTTCACCCACAAGTATTCCAAACTGATTGGCCGTCTCCTTGCCAACTATGGCTTTTTGTGCTGCTACGCACCCAATACCTTAACCCACCTCTACAACATTCTCCAGGCATACATTGTCTGCTTCATTCTCTCCTTTGCCGCCTCCCCCTCTGCGGCACTGAACAGGCCATCCACCGCCTCCTTGATAGCTGCACCACCCTCCCACCCCCGACTACGCAACAGCGCAAGAACCCCACAGCTTTGACTACTGCTCTCACCACCCTTGACTTGGTGCCTGCCCCCTTGCACCCCTGCAAGCCTGCCATATCCACCATTGATACCAACCAAACTGTCAAGTTCCTCTGTTTCCCATTCACCAATTCCATTGTTGGCAACAACCCCCACTACCTCTTTGGCGCCTATGTTCTGGTTGCCCACTTGCTCTTCCCATGCTGTGCCCGCAGCCGCAGTCTGCTCCAACTCTGCCCCTACAAGTGCAATTGGCTTGAAACCACCATGTTCATCAGGTGCTGTGGTTGAAGCATTGGTACCAAAGTTGCTTATGTGTACTGTTTCAACCACAATTCTACCCCAATTTCCATAGACGACCTTCCTACACCACCATGCACTGACAACCAACACCCCCAACACCCCCCAACCTAACTGTTTGCCCCCCCCCCCCCCCCCCCCCTTCCCTTTGACATGCCCCGACGTCCCCACTCCTGCTTTCTCTTACATTCCACACTTCCCTTTAAAACACCTCAACAGCACCATTTGCCCAGATGTTTTTTCTGCGTTGTACGTACCTTCGGAGAGGCGGCGGATTCGATATGCAATCTTGCGTGCCTCATGTGCATTTGCCTGCCAAGGAAGCTACTCCCCCCCTCTGAGTGGCAAGGTGTCTCTGTACTCAGTTAAATCCGAACCCTAATCTACTTCCCCTTCTAGGGTTTGGGTTAACCCTGACCACGCAAGACCAAACTTAACCTCGCGTGCGCACACATACACCACCTAGTCTAGAGCTTAGTCAATCCGCCATGCCTAACTTCCACATAGTCAGCGTAGCGTATAGACATAGTGTAGGCATTGTGTGTGAGCTCAGAGGACATGCACTCCGAAGTTGACATACTCCCGAGACGGTGCTGGGGTATCCCATTGGATACTGAACCTCTCTCAAGTCTGGTAAGATTTATCCAGTATGATACGCGTATTTACGTAACACCATGGCTCGCACGGGAGAGCACGTGCACTCGCAAAATCGATGCCTAAGTAAGAAAAAATAAAAGGGACTCACGGGGTTAAAACAGACTCAACGGGCGCGAAAAAGGTGCAGAGGAGGGGGTGTTACTTTTGTAACTTCGGTGGTACTTTAGTAATTTCCAAAATATGCCGTAGAATTGCTACACAATTTCTAGTAGTGTTTTCTGCTCTGCAATGGCATGATACTAAAGTAATTTCGAAA
Organism: Pseudo-nitzschia multiseries; assembly: GCA_037355745.1. Lineage (NCBI taxonomy): Eukaryota > Bacillariophyta > Bacillariophyceae > Bacillariales > Bacillariaceae > Pseudo-nitzschia > Pseudo-nitzschia multiseries. The sequence continues at coordinate 11,396,243 of CM074781.1, forward strand.
ATATGACGTAGAATTCTTACACAGATACTAGTAGTGTTTTCTGCTCTGATAATGGATTGATACTTTGGTAATTTACGGAATACTCCGTATGAGTGGTACATAATTAAGAATATCATGAGTAGAAATGGTACGTGATTTTCTAGTAGTACGATTAGTGTTACTCTTTCGGTCGTGATTTCCAGTCGTATTCTGAGCACTCTTCACCTAGCACTAGTTTTGATACTCCCAGAACAGACTAATAGACAACAGACTAGGGACAAGGGTATATTCCAAAAAAAGAGCTAGATTTATTCTGTAGACCTATTTCTTGCTAGAGAGCAAGTCATGATGAATATTTAGGCTGCTGGGGCCAAAAGACTAGGGTTGAATTAACCATTGATGTAGGGACGCGTCTCCTCATATCGCTGATGCCGCTTGCTCGGCGTGTCAACGCCGCTCATAGGGACGGAGCGAGAAATACGGCCGCGAGAGTACACTGTTCCCCTAGACCGTAGCAGGCATTGCTTGTAGTTAAGACGCCGGAGCAAGAACACACCATTCGATCGTACGTTGGGTTGTTGTTGTTGCGTCGGTAGATGACCGAGTCCGCAGATGACCGAGACCAAAGATCTTGAGTATTAGACAGAGTCGAAGAAGGAGCTGGAGCAGCCTTGCTCTTTCAGGGTGGAATAGTTCGAGCCATGGCTGCTGGAAGGGGCTATTCCCATGGTCAAAAGCAAAAAAGAAGAAGAGTCATCGTGAGATAGGAATGAACAAATGACTGTTGACGACGACTCAAATCAAAACGAAACAACATCTTCCCCCCAAGCAACCCCCAGCAAACAAAGAACCGTCAGTTACTTACAGTGCTTGTTGTTGCTATTCCCATGGTCAAACAAGCAAAAAGAAGAAGCAGCGTCGTGAGTGATAAGAATGAATAAAAAAAGACAACAACAACAATGACGACGACGAATCAAATCAAATTGAATCCCCCCCCAACAAGCAAAGAAAGGACCGGCAATGACATACAGTGTGGTAGTAGAAGAATGGGTTGCTTGTTGTTGTACTAATAGGAAAGGAAGCAGTTAGACGGTCTATTCCCATTGTCAGGGGGGGGGGGGGAGGAGTTGCTTTTGCAAATTGCTTTTGCAAAGTGGTTGATTTTGAAATAATGAATTACAACGGGGAAAAAACAGCAATAAATCAAGGTTGCAGTAGGGATTCTACTTGATTCTACACAATGTGAAGGAATCAAATGAGCAAAATCCCTGTTGCTATTGCTAATCCCGCGTTAGCTCCCTCTTTGCCATATATATTGCTCAACAACACCCGGAGTTGGTATGTGACAAAAGCTTAAAAATACTAAGTTACTTAAGACAAAACACTAAAAATACTTTTGAACGGTAAGAACGGCTGAAAATATATGCGTGATTAAGTTTCTGAAATCCAGGACTTAGTAGAGATACTACTAGATCCTACTGTACGGGGAAGTTTCCAAAATCCAGGATTTAGTAGGGATTCTACTAGATCCTACCGTACCAGTAAATTAATTTTTCGGACTCCGTGTTAATCCAATCAAAAAGTATTTTTAGAATATTTTCACACACAACTCCGTGTGTTGAACAAGTACTTACTTGTTCAACACACGGAGTTGTGTGTGAAAATATTCTAAAAATACTTTTTGATTGGATTAACACGGAGTCCGAAAAATTACTTTAGTATCAAAACCGGTACTAAAGTAATTTTTCACACATACAACACGTGGGACTGTGGGGAGAGTAGAATCAAATCAAAATTGCAATCGAATCGCTCGCGTTGAATCGAATCAGCAACAGCAGCAACAACAGCAACAGCAACAACAACAAGCAACCGACGCTTGCTAGCAAGAAGCTCCCCCTCCTTCCCTTTGTGCTCTCCCTTACGACCATGGTATTACATACCTAACTACCCCTCCTCCTTGCTCTCCTCCTCGTATCGGGGGGAGTTTTCTTTAGGATGCTTCCTTTTTACTCGGGCTGCGCCCTCGTAAAAAGGAAGCATCCTAAAGAAAATTCCCCCCCGATACTCTGAGTCGATTTGGTTGGCAAGACTCATCCCCTATCTAAAGAAAAATTCTCGGCGCGCACGCCTCGAATTTTTCTTTAGAGAGGGGATGAGTCTTGCCAACCAAAACGGAGGAGGGGTAGTTACATATAGTACCGTACGGTATCATTCTAATTTTCTGTAATATCGAACATACGACGTTACTTGACTAGATGGACTCGAATTAAAAATAGCGATCACAATACACGTGCGGCACGAGTACACCATACGAGTCTCGTGCACGTTAGGGTAAACCCGAGTACGTAAACTTCAGTCACGAATTGAATCTGAGGGTGTCACTCCACGTGGATTGATTTTACAATTCTATGTTCAATACGGTAATTATTTTACGGTAGATTCCTTGTTCACACGGCTTCACTTCAAAAATCTTCAACAATCCTTGTTTCTCATCGTCAGCCGTGATGAATCCCAGGAAAGCGTGGGAAGTGGAAAAAGTTAGGGAACTGGAATCGCTCTTCCATCTTCCTAGATCAATTCATGTCCTTTGACAAAATAATTTCATCATGCGTCTTCTGAGTATCTGTCTTTCTGCTTTGGCCTTGTCCAGTGTGACTGGTTTCGCACCTGTTTCGACGCCTAGCTCTCGTCTATCTTCGACTGAGCTTTTCGCCAATGGCGGAGTCGTCATCACGGGTTCAGCTGGCGGCGTCGGTTGGGCGTACGCTGGGGAATTCATGGACCGGGGTTACGACGTAGTTATTTGTGATGTAAAGGATTGCGCCACTGCCGCTGCCGCACTGGAAAGCAAACACAAAGGGGGAAAGGTGTATCACACAAAATGCGATGTTTCCGATTCTGCCTCGGTGTCGCAATTGGCAGAATTCGCCAAGAAAAACCTCGGAACGGTCACCCACTGGATCAACAATGCTGGTGTCAATGGAGGTCGCCGTGAATTGAGAGATGTTTCTATTTCTCAGGTTGAGCTAGTTGTTAAGGTGAGTTCTGACTTTGTGTGGTGTGCAATATGATGCCGTTCATTTTTCAACTAATCTTGACATTCAATCGATGTTCAACTCTCCTCTCTCGATGAAATCACCCAAAATGAATAGGTCAATCTGATGGGAACTTTGCTCTGTACAAAGGCCGCCATGGAACTTATGGGAGAGCAGGCCGGAGTCACGGGGCACATTTTCAACACTGTTGGAAGTGGTGTCAAGGGTGGTGGTACACCGGGATATGCTTGCTACGGTGCCACGAAACGTGGTCTTCCTCAATTGACCGATAGTTTGGTAAAGGAATTGGACGAAGGAGTCCAAGGGTACGACAAGAAAAAGACCCCTGGAACTGTGCAAGTTCACAACCTTTCGCCTGGTATGGTTTTTACCAAGCTACTCTTGGATGATTCGACGCCAGAGCTTCGCAAATTCCCATTCGGTGTCTTGGCGGCACAACCCGAGGAAGTTGCAGCGGACCTTGTTCCCAAGATTTTGGCAACGACACAGAACGGAGGAAGTGTTGAATTTCTTACAACAGATCGTATCCTCACTAAGTTTTTCGAAAGGTTTGTGCTACAAAAGAAGTCAGAATACATCGACGACGACGGCAATGTGATCAAAGTACCTGGAGCTCAATACGATGAAACGGGTGTACGAGCTTTGTTCTAAAAATTGTTAAGTAAAAATATTGTTCTTTCCTTCTGGTTGAAGGTATTTTTTAATGTGTTGATGATACAATGCAACAATCAAATGCGGTTTGAAAAACGTGAAATTATTAATTAAATATCAAAAGCTGCAATGCGCCAACTATTGCACCAAGAACCCCGCCCAGTATGATAAGTTGAATTTCGTCCTCTTCAAATGCTGGATGAAGAACGCGCTCAAACTCCTCCGGTGGCAAAGCAGCCATTTTCACGCTTATGGTACGCTCCATGTCCATTGCCTGGGGTTTTACAACGTAGATGACATGAAGGGAGAGAGTGAGCAACTCTGTCTGAAATGAATTGTGGAAAATCCTTTATATGCTAGCACAATGCGTTCGATGATATTTCTTACCCTTTGTGTGTATTCATAAGAAGAATCAATAGCATCAGGGATCTTTTCCGTCACTTTCTGCGCTATATTCTCCTTCATTTGCAAGAATGCCTTCGACCCCATGGCAGCCACCGCCAAAGGCTCAATCTCAACGACCAACTTGTCGGTAAACACAAGTGTATGCGCCCGAAGCATGGCATTAAAGTTATTCGCCAGACTTCCTTGAAACACTGCATTCCAAATTGCTTTGATGTGTAATATTTCCACACATATTACGCGAGCAAAAATCTCCGATACTTCCTTTTGGCGTCTCATGAAAATTCCATGAAATGTAAGACCAAGAAATTTTCGTGGTCGAGCTGGAGAGAAAATCACCTTTAGAGCTAACCAGTTCGTTGCCGTTCCAACTAGGAAGCCAAATACGGGCATTACCCAACCTTCTCTGTAAAACATGAAAATCACCATATGAAGAATACCAAACATGGCTCCAAAGTAGAATCCGCTCTGTCGAATGAAATCGAATTCTTTATCTCCGCATTCTTGAAATATTTTTACGATCAAATGCTTGTTTTGGACGCATGCGTTCACACACATCTCTTTTATGTTGACAACATCGTAAATGTGAGCTTGCATATCTTTCATAAATTCTGTCAAGAACTGGCCACTTTCATTATCTGCAGTGACAATTATATCGTCCTTCACGGCTTGTGGGATATTTCCCCACGCTTGTGGCATTGTCTCCATAGCCACCTCGTTTATGACTTTATCCATCAATAACAAAAGAGCATCATCCATTGCCTCAGCGAATTGGACGGGATCAATCTGATCGAAGATCTCATGGATATTCAACAATTTTGTCGTCATCAGATCGAATGCAATTGATGCCATCTTCCTTGCCTTAGCTGGAATTATCCCTTGCCAACCAAACAGTCCAAACGACTGTTCGGGAAACCGCAAGATAGGAATACCAACAAACTCGAGTGGTGAGAACGTCATTTCTAACGCCAGAACATTTGTGAAGTAACCGACGGCCCCATCGATCAATGGGATTAGCAAATATTTCCACCACGGATCTTCTAGTTCCATTGTACTTGTAATGTGACGCTCTTAAAAGTGTTAGTCCTAGTAGTATTGCATGTGCATCGGTGATTGGTTAGGGAGTGCTGGGCTATCTTGCGTGCCTTGCTGATTGCTGTGTACCTGGTAGCTTGAGGCGATGACCAGGTTTTCAGTCGGTCAAAGATTTTGAAGTTGATTACCGCAAACGCAAAACTGTAAGCGGTCTTCGTTTTGACCTTCGAACTCCTAAATGTTCTGATGAAGCAATCGTTGGATTGAATGCCCAGTGATTATCCAACACACTGTAATTACAGTTTTTCTAACTGCTGGTGCGTACGTAGTCAACACTCGACCGTTACGAGTACGTACCTAAGATTTTTACCGTGGTATGGTACCTATCAGTAAAATCAATGATAATGTGTGACGTGTAATGGGTCATTCCCGAAAACACAGAATATCTGTGTGTTCCTTGTCCGACACTTTTCTGTGTCATCTGTCACACATTGTGTGCAGATTTTACACACATTTGGCTATTTTCATGTTTAGGAGATCCCCTCATAAACATAAAAGTCTTACAATTCTGTGTCGGCCATTTGCAATCCACAACTGCACGTTTTTCATTTCCTTGTTAGTAATGCTGTATGCCGGCCCTGTATTTTACATGGTAGGGATCTTCCCCGGTTATGCGTTATGTGTTCTTTCATTCATTGTGTTGTACCAATCCTTGCTGTATGGCTGTATGACATTGGTCCTTTTACAAGGTTAAGTAATTAATTCAATGGGCCTTTTGCTTGATCGTGTCTTCATGTTTTTAAGGGAAGTCAAATAAATGAGACCTATTCCAAACCGGTATTACTTTTCACGATTGCCATAAGTAACTTCCTCACCAGCAGTTACGTTTGTTCTTTTTGAATTCACATATGGGTTCCAAGTGTTTACTTATCAATCCGGTTTTCAATGATATCTTGGCTCGTGCGTTTTAACCTGTTTCTATGTGGTGTTAAGTGGAATCCTTTTTACCACTTAACCAGGAGATACCAATTTTTCATCATTTGTATCATAGGTATGGCCAAATTCCTTATTCCAAAAATGAACATGAATGTGGGAAGAGTTCTTAGCGTACAGATATCTGTGTATGTTGGTTTTCATTCCCGAATACACACATTGATGCCATGTATGCAATGATGACACACATATTCTGTGTTTTCGGGAATGACCCAATGTGTGCTACTTTTTTGTGTCACTAGTCTAACATGAGAATATTTATAAAAAAGACTGTTTGTCGTATTTGGTGAAAAAATCACTGAAATCAATCAATCAATAAATAAATAATAAGAGATTATGAATTGTATGTCAGAGCAATGCCAGAGACCGGTCTTAGTAATTTGTGCCCAGTTTAACTGTAACGATTGTTTTCTCTGACAATGCAAGATAACAACTTTAAAGTAATTCAAACCAATGAAATACACCATATGCGCATGTGCGCATGAAACCCACCATCATAAGAAACCCGGATGTGAGAAAGGAACCCGGATAAACATCCTGGGAGCAGTGATGGCGGTACAAAACCTACGTGCAAGTGAGGGTAGTAGAAAACCTACGTCAACAACCATGCGAGAAAGGAACCCAGATACATGGCCTATTGCAGTACAAAACCTACGCTGATAAGATAAATAATAACTAGAGTTATTTTTAATTTCTAGTATTCATAACTGGGTTATTTTACACTACTTTCCAAAACCTTGCACGCACATGAATGTCCATCATCAGAGTGTTGACAGGGACTCAATTCTGGTAAAAATAAGAATAATGATAGCTATGGCATCCCGTCTAACTTTGGACCTGAGTATTGATACCCGGCCTGCTTGATAACTTCTGTTCAAGTGAAACTCCAGCTAAGATTGAGCACATTTGGATTAGTAAGGCTAATATTTTGGCCATGGTGGATGACGAGACAGAATCACTTTTGTTTGTTTTTTACCCCAACTTCAATACCAATACTGGCCGGCATGTACCAATACTTTTTCTATGGGTGCTGTAGTGTATGTGCCATAGGAAAAAAGTGCCAAAGCAAGTGAGACAAGATGCCATACTCCACACTTTGCATTTTGTACTTCGTGATACAGTAGAGTAGTACAATAATTTTCATATGAATACCAAGATGCTTGGCCTGGCACATGCACAAAGCTAACACAAGTGAAAGACGACTGACAGTCATCACCAAACGTCTCAACAGACCAATCAGTTTGCTACTGAAACCATACACAAAGAGAGCCAAGTTAGACCTCATCAAGGCCCAGGTAGAAGAACGCTATCCTGAGCTCAAACTCCCTTCCCCCATCTTTGACAACACGGGTGGTACAGGGGATTTGAAAATAGCCTTCACCTCTTTAGTAGAACAGTTAAAAGTCATCAGAACTCTTCTGGTTCAAAGCAAGATGAAAGTAGAAGAGTTAGATCTCTCCTCCATTGACTTACAACTCGCTGCAATCAAGCTCATAATTGGGGAAAGGACCGGCACCCATGACCAAAGCACTCTAATGGTACCTGACATGATGTCAATTGCCAATGACCTTGCTAACCTCAAGACAAGACCTGTAGCACTACCCACGGAAGACCAAGAGAAGGTAACCTCACTGTTCAAGTAGGCTGCCAGACTTGTCTGAGCTCTTGCATCAAATTCACAAAGCAATCATATGTTCCAACAGTAGATGTCAGAGGCTTTTACTACCACACATGGCATATTACGCCACTGTCACCTTTGTTTTGACAGCAAAGTTCTTCAACTTTAGAAAGATATATAACTAGTAGCTAGTCTATTTACTAGGCCCATGGGACCGGATTGTGAGGAGGACGAGAGAGCTAGCATGCTCTCAGATACTGGCTACAACAGCCTAATAACAAAAAAACATAAGCCCATAGCTATCTCTGCTCCGGTTTCCAGTACCTTTACCCTAATCAATAAAGAGTTCCTTGTACTCACCATTAGAGAGAAGCTTCCTGTTAACTATGAGCATTACTATGAAGTGTCCACGTGGAAGGAATGTAACCCCAGCTTTTTGGCCACTCTTTAGAACTTGTGCAGATCGTCTGACATTTTCTCATTCATTTTTTAGCTTGTTGTTATCTGTATCATTATTATTATTATTATTTGTAATGCTCCACTTTACACAGCTATTCAATATGTATAATTATCGAATAATACTATGACGGTTTACATCCTAACACACAGATGTCATGTCTACGCTCAAACACGCAGCCTCTGTTGCTATCAAACATCACCTTATCTTGTGATGGTACACTAACATTTGACATTCTGCTACGCACATCATTCCCTGTGCTTTGCCAATGACGATGATGGTGTTGGTTTCAAATTATCTCAGGATTTCTGGGAATGGAAAATCTTGGATCAAAAAGATAATACATTCAAAAAAGAAGTTGACTACGAAATCCCCAATCACCGTGCATGTTCAACCTTAAATGTCGCCGTAGGCAAGGATTTGTATCTTTTCTTTCAGCACAAGCTCCCTTTTCGTTGTTGTTGCTCTCCGATCATCGTCGCGATCCCACAGAGATGGTCTATCATCTCTTCTTCGCTTTGTAAACTTTCTTGGCCTGGTTTTGATTTGCACTTGGTCTATTTGGACCATCCAGTTTTGACCATACTTATTGTAGTAGTCGCATCGACCTTTGACCAAAGCTCGAGGAGCCGAGTGCTTGCCGGGTTCGTGACATATCCTACTTCCCGCAACTGCCTCTTGAAAGGATTTTATTATCCTACCCGCACTCTGATGATCCATTTGAATTGAACATTTTTCGACTTGATCTGAGCACTTGACGTGATTGTCCTCGTCCTCGCTCTCTTCATCGATATCATCGTCGCAGGGTGGCTTCGACTCTGGATCGTGTTCTCGTGCCGAGTGCTCGATGTCCTCGTCGCGTAGAGATTGCAGTGCGTTCTGCAGGGTCCTTCCAATGACTGTACCAGTCAGAACTGCGGACGCAAACTCTCTGGCTTCCTTATTCTCCTTTTCCAACGAAGACATATCTTTTTCGCATGATTCTGTTTCCCTCGAAACGAAGGCAACCTACCGTGCAGTACACTACAACGTAATTACTCCCGAAGTGATTTATGGTGAATAAAGGGATTCCACATACCGTGCGTAGGTACCCGCGGTACCGTACATCGAACACTACAGTTTCGACGCGAGAGTTTGTTAGTGTAAGATCGATTCCGCCGTTCTACCGGTACGTACCGTAAATTAGAGTACCGGTACTGAATCATGAACATCAGAGATGATGAACTTGTCACGATAAGGTTTAAGGTTCAAAACCGATTTTCTGTCAAACAATACGAGAAGTAATCTTACGTACCGTACGTACCGTAAGCGCCGTCTACCGGTAGGAGAACGTACGACTAAGTAAGATACCCGCGAACTTTACTGGAAAAAACTATCAGAAAATACTTTTCATGCAGAAATTCTCTTGAACGTAAAAAAGAGGCGCTGGTTGTTACAATTGATCCTTTAGAGATCCAAAAGGACTCAAATCTTTGTTTGTCGTAGATTTCGCAAAAAGGCAACAGTGGAAATGTCTTGAGTTCATGACATTTCTCGATTGCTCTGGCTCGATGACACTCATGGATTTGGTAATTTGCAAAAAATACTAGCAAGCTCCTTTCAGTCTATAGCATTACCAGGAATAGCAAAGCGTGAAGGAAGTGGGAGTGATATTGTTGCGCACTCTTATGGCATCAGACTCTTCCGAGCAAAGGGAACTCCGCATTTGAGCAGTTGTTGGAGAATTCTTTATGATTTCTTGCTAAGGATACACTGATCGATAATGATGAAAGAGAAAAACACCATATGGCACGTAGAGATTGCCTTGACATTGTCCCTTTCCTCTTGTCAATTCTGTTTTGATGCATTGTAATCAAATTCAACAGGTTGCTAGTGATAATTGATAATCGTGATCATTTTAAGGCTGTGTTTCGTTTTGAGGGAATTTTTGAAAACCGTTGCACAGCATAGAAATGATGGCCATCCAGATACATGACAACATCATAGCCTTTCTTCGGCCATAATAATTCGATTCAAAGGCGTGATCTCGGCAGGAATTGTTGCATAGTCTACATGATACTGATTGTCGTCTAAAAATTGGGTTCTCCTAATATCTGCAGCCCAGGCGACGCCCAGAGCTCTCTTTATCCCATATGGTACCCCTTTGTCCGTACCAGTGTAGCAACATGGCATGGCGGCAATAGCGCAAGCGTTCATGCTCACTGCTTGATCCAATACCTGATCCGTCAATTTTCCACAGGCATGAGTGGCAATCACAATTGAGCACCCAACGGCATCCATAGCTACACTGACGTCGTCATCGTTTGTGCCTTCCGTAGGAGAATTTCTGGATCTATCGCTGTTGGTATTCAATTCCTCCAAAGTGCATGCATGGAAATAAATATTCTCCTTTATCCAAGGACAAACATCAGCAATCAATTCTCTCAAAGCGGTGTGAGAAGGTGGTTCCACCACATCGACTAAATGTGTTTGTACGATGCGCATTCGATTTGTTTGTAGCATTCTGGGTGGATTACATGCCGCAAACAACATTCCTGTCAAACCATGCCCTGCACACATATCAAAGACCTGCACAACTTCCGTTTCCATCTCGCCACTTTTGATGTTTGAATCTGCACCTGCATCCTTTGATTTTGCGTGCTTTTGGATCCGTTTGTTGGCCATGCCCAAAAGTCGCTTACGGGTTCGAAGGTAAAACTCAATACTCTCCGCCATCTCTTTCGCATCCACGGGAGCATCGTGAAAGGCAAAGTGATCCATGATCGTTTTCAGTATCAAACCAGTCTTTGCAGTAGGATTCAAGGGAAGACATTGTTCCCGATCACTTTCGGGTTGCAGTTGTGGATTCTTCTCGTAAAAATTTTGAATTCGAACCCGGTGGTCGGAGGTAGAAAATGAGCGCGAGAGTGTGAGGGGCCCCTTGAAATTTGGACTGGAATCGTAAGATGTTGGATGGTTCTTTCTCGCCGAGAAGTCGGATGTGTGGCGTCGTGAATCGAGGGGAGGGCCCGTGTTCGTAAGAGGCATCTTCATGGCGGCATGGCGTGAGAGTGAGTTGGTGCCTGTGATGGTTAGGGCAAGAAGGGTGATGGTTGAAAGTGACAATGTGCGCATGGACATGATGTTCAAGCCAATGTTGATAGGAACGAATGAACGACCAGGCATTACGGAGTATTGTGAGGATGATAAATACAGAATACTGAACCGTATCATAATTTTTGTCATGAGGCTCAAGACGGGGGTGATGATGTGAAGAAGAAAAAACTTATCTTCGATCGGAAAAACAGAGAGGTGTACGAATACTATCGAATACGTACCTGTTCTCGTCCTCGTAGTACCCTAGAAACCACGCGGGTGTACGGACAGACTGACGTATCATACGACTGACAGATCAATCACTCTTGCCAGCTGGCCTAAGATAAGCGTTTATACTACCCGATCCAACGCACATACGACTAATAAAGAGAGGAGGTCAAAAGAGTTGTTATGATAGGGGTGCGATCTAGATATCATTTTAATCCCAATTTTCACAATTTTGGATGGCTGACCCACAGGCTGAAGAGAAGACTCGCAAACGACTCAAGTCTACAAAGGAAGATGATAGCAATAATGCTGATGGGGACTTGACTCTGACTGAACCCCTCACTACCATGTCCAAATTCAAGGAATTCAATGAGCGGTTCTGAGAGTATCTGTGGCATAAGAGGGGAGTGACTAAGACTTTGTCCTTACTGTACACGATTCAGGAAGAGCCTGGTGTGCTGGTAACCAATAACGACCAAAATGGGACTGTCAGATCCAATCTAGGCGCTACATATGCCAATTGGACAGAATATCCCATCCATTGTACGGTACAAATTTGATCCCACTAGACCAAATATAACAATTCACTTTGGGGAATCCTATTCAAATTGGTTGGCGCAGGTCCAGGTTGGCCCTAAATCCAGAGTCATGATGGAACTCTAGGAGGGGTCCAGGGCGATGGGAGGAAGGCATACTTTGCTTTGTACTCTCAAGCTTATGAGACAACAAACATCCGGTTACTTGTGGAAGAAAGCAGATGTTTCTACAAGAGTCTTCGTACTCTGGTGATACAAAGGGCTGCAACTTTGACAAACATAAGAGACATTGGTATGACACTAAGGAGCTCATATTAAGGCACAACTCATTTCCTCCGGAAGATCAGTTTTGTCACTGATTTCTGTCACTCTATTTTGGACCCAAGGCTTAATATGGCAGTTCAGCTTGTTCTAAATGAACATGGGGTACATGTACAACAATTTTGACAAGGCTGTAGCCCATTTCATACAAGTCCTTGAAGTGAAGAAAATTCAGTCCAACCGGAAGGGTGGCCGGTGGAATGTCCCCGCGTTCCAGGGCAAGAAGGGCAACAAATGCAACAACAATGGCAACCCTTCTCCTGACACCACCAATGGCAACAAGAAGCAGAAAACTTCTAACAAGCCAACCTATATTGATTTCCTCAAGGGGAAGTTTTATCCCTAGGAAATTTTGATCACTATGTCTGCAGCTCAAAAGGTTCAGGTTCGATCCCTCCTTCCCACCAAGCAATCTGCAACCGTCTCCTCCATCACCTCCCAGGCCAAAGATTCTACAAAGGGTCTGTTAGGGATCAATTTGGAAGCCATACTCATAAGAAGAAGAAGGGCCAACAGGATTGATTTTTTGGCTGGGGCCTGACAATCAAATCATGGGTAGGCCAACTTATTAAATTCCTTTCGTGACCAGAAGTACCAAAGCTACCAAAGGGTAGATTTCCTATACGCATGAATCAATGAGTCCCGTATCCATCTAAGTAATCGATTCCCACGGGATATCGATTCCCACGGCGCAATGATTCCCATCGCGCATAAACGGTGAGCAATCCCTGTCTTACGATATTGCCATTGTTCTTCGGTGAGCAAACTCTGATTCCATAAAATATCACACGAGCTACAGGAGCAATTCCTGACCTTAATGATAAACATTTCATGGAGTCTTCCCAACGGAACAAGAGAAGAAAACCGTTGGCATGTGATTCTCACACAATACATATACATGCATACAAATATATATGGTCAACGACTAATACATGTACGGAAATAATCAGCGAGTAATTTCAGCACTACGCAACAGCAGTTGCAACGTATTCATCTCAATAAAAGAGATATCTTGCATTTCGGCAAGATTTCACTTTATCTCATACTTTTAACATTCAACTGATTTATATCCCAAAATTCACACTAGTTGCTACCAACTACTTGTAATCTACATACTAAGGTCTGTCTCGCTGCAATCTGAATAAGTCACAGCAAGAAGAGATCTGGCGTTTCCCTAGTCTCGCCTGTAGTCCGATTATCCGTTGCCGAAAGTATCCAAACACAATTGTCACGCGTAGAGTACAATCGTTCGTCTACTAACACACTAACACAGCGTTGCTGTTCATTAAAAGTCCTTGAATCAGACTCTCAACGAATCGGATTCAGAAGGAAAATAATAGATTAACAGTCGCAAGCTCTAAGAAGGCTTGCACACAAGAAGGAACAGGAACGGAATTGAACATAATCCCTACGCTGGCATATGCACGTCGCACATCGCACAAGAAGCAGTTCCCATTCTCAGTTACCACGCAATTCTTTCCAAGGCTCCGAACCACCACAGATGCCGAACATACCATTAATGCCCGGCGATGCACTCGGAGGCGAAGAGAAGAATGACGCCGAAGTCACCACTATCGGACGCTTTCCCAGCTTCGATGCTGATATGAGAAAGATACTCGTATCATTACTCAACGTAACAAGTGAGATTACTAGCAAGTTGTGCCTAGCTCTCAAAGAAGGCGGATTATGCGAGTGGAAGTCTTTCCTCGACGCACTTATCGAACCGGATTTTGCACGCGAACTTACCTATATGGAGCGAGGATTGGCAACGAATATCCCTCGATCCATCCAAAGGAGCATAGAAGCGCTTGCAGACTTCGCTATCGACCTACAAGAAGAAGGTGTCGACCTAGGAGAAGACGAGAAGGACTGGAAAGATGTAAAGTCATATACATACATGGAATTCCAGACATTCCGCGGAGAGCGTGCCCAACGCTTACGTAACGAATCTGTTCTGAATCCACCACCTCCTCCGGCGGGAAGTAACAAAAAGTCCCCTCAGCAGGTAAAGTACGAATCATGGTGCCGAAAAGCACGAGATGAAAAGTCCTTTACACCCCTCACGAATGACTCGAGATTCGAACACTGGCTCGTAGGTTTCAAAGCTAAACTCGAAGCATACGACATCGATACAGAGACATTCCTCGATGAAACTTGGCCTCCAGCCACGCTTGTGGGTTACACCCGTGATCTCTACATCAAACAATGTGCCTTCTTCTGGGTACTAATGTTGGAAGTCTTCAAGAGTGACCTTTCTGCATCATGTGTACACGGTCATTCTACCACTCGTGATGGACGCCAGGCCTACTTCGACTTCGTAAACCTTCATGGCCAATCAAAAGCAAAGGTATACGACAACTCGATCCAGCTACAAGCGTTGCTCAAGTTGAACCTCAACAATTGGAAAGAATCCAAAGTGAAATTCATCACACATTGGTTTGACGAATTGAATCACCTCAACAAGCTCCGTCCTCCCAACAAGCCCCTCGAGTATCACACTGTAAAATCAGCATTGTGTCAGGCATGTTATTCCAGCTTCCAGCTAAGCGAACAGTTTGCCAAGGTCAAGGATCCAGGTGGGACGAATAGCACCGTAACGGATGCAGTTGCCGAAGCCGCTGCTATCCACGATCTTAAAATCACGCTTTTAC
This sequence comes from Pseudo-nitzschia multiseries, assembly GCA_037355745.1. NCBI lineage: Eukaryota > Bacillariophyta > Bacillariophyceae > Bacillariales > Bacillariaceae > Pseudo-nitzschia > Pseudo-nitzschia multiseries. The sequence continues at coordinate 11,411,245 of CM074781.1, forward strand.
TCGAAGCAACTCGACTTGATTCTCAGTCTGCGATGTCTGCTCCTCGGTCGACCGTACGTGCACACGTTCATGATTTCTCTTCTGACTCGATCCAACACCATGATGACTATGCTCTTCCCATCGAATTTGAAGGAGACTATCAAGATTATGCTGTGTTTAAGGCTGGACGTACCCCTGACCCTACCACAAGGTTGCCTACAAACATATGGAAGGCCTTGTCACGCCAGGACATGAAGAGTTGGCTCAGCTTTTCTCCGGAAGGCAAGAAAATCGTGGTTGCCTCATTGCGACACGACTTACTTAACACTAACCAACCTGACCCCAATAGTGTCAAACCCATTACCCGAAAGGCATACCAACATGAACACTCGGTATCTTTTCAAGAAGACGATACTTCGACCAAAGATGAGCATGCCAATTCCACAGCAGACCTACATCCTGCTGTAGAGAATGATCGTAGAGGCGTTTTCCATGCATCTCTAGGTGTATACAAATCTACGACCTCCTCGTCTAAGGACCAACGACCTCTCAAGTCTTCCGTGTCACCCGCGCATCCAGCTCGATTCCTTTCAAACAACCCTGACATTCAGTACAAAAAGGACGGTGACACTCAAATACCTGTCGGAACACCATCGTATTCCGCCAACTTTCACCAGTGGTATACTCCCGAGGATGATCTCACCCTTCCTAATGATGGGCCCGTAACGTCATACACATACCGCATACACAAAACTACGGTTACTAGCCCTGGTTTTGCCATGGTCGATCGCGGCGCAAACGGCTGCATCATCGGTAATGATGCATGTCTCATCTCCAAGGATATTCCACCACGATATGTTAACGTCACCGGCATTAACAATCATCAGGTACAAAACATTCCCATTGCTACATGCGGAGCATATTCCATGTCGAACAGAGGCCCCGTCATTCTTATTTTCAATGAATGTGCCTATACAGGACGACATCCTTCTATATTGTCATCCGGCCAGATGGAAGCATATTTTTCCACTGTAGACGACACGTCCATCAAAGCAGGCGGAGGACAGGTCATCACCACCTCAGATGGCTATGCACTGCCTCTTAGCATACGACACGGCTTACCATACCTTGCGATGCGGAAGTATACGACTGTCGAATTTGACACGTTACCACACGTTATCATGACGTCCGATAAACATTGGGACCCATCTGTTCTCGATACCACGATCAGTGCAAAGGATGAACAATTTCTCCAGAAATATCCTCCCCAACCACAGCAACTCCCTTATGCCGATTACGACGAATATGGAAACCCACGCTGCCTTGAAGGATTCGACATATCTGTTTCTCCCGGGTCCTCCACGGTCACATCCCTCAGCTCGTATTCTAGCCATTCCACTCGGTCTCCCTTTCTTCCAATTGATGATCATAAGAACAACGATCGCTCCTTTTGGCTTACTTCCACTGACTACGCCCATCACGAACGTCTCGCCTGCTGCGCGCCAAACGCAGTCTCTGGAACAGTCACTGCGTTTCCTACAGATTGTACAGCAAGTGACACTACACGCATTGCAGCTACGCCCCGTGAAAGATACCCAAATGAACATGACTACTTATCCCTGAAACCTTTCTTTTGTTGGGTTTCCACCGATCGCATCAAAGCTACTTTTGAAAACTCGACCCAATACGGTTCGTTAGCGGTTAGCCCTGATGGTAACATTTTCAAACGGTTTCATTCCCCTCAACCGGCCATGAACGTTCGCCCCTTCAATGACGATGTTATGTCTGATGCAGTCTATTCAGATGTCCCAGCAATTGATGGTGGATCCAAGATCGCTCAGATCTTCTTTGGCCGTAAATCGCATATTATTCACGTTGAAGAAATGCGTACCACCGGCGATTTTCTACCCTGCTTTCAAAACTTTGTTCGAAAATGGGGCAGACCCATCCGCCTCCTTTGCGACCACGGTAACTATCAATCAAGCAAGAAAGTCATGGATTACCTCAAGATGTTATGGATTGGACTCTGGCAAAGTGAACCGTACCATCAACATCAGAATCAATTCGAACGACGATACCAAACGTTCAAACGCATTGTCAATCGCGTCATGGATCGTACTGGCACACCACCACACATGTGGTTACTGTGCATGACATACGTCGCGGGTCTCCTCAATGTTGTCTCTGACCCTACGCTGTCCGATAAACAACCGATCTTCATTGCCACGGGTACAATTGGCGACATCAGCGCATACACCAGTTTCTTCTGGTTTGAACCTGTGTATTTCAAAACCAATGACTCTCCTTTCGGTACCAAATCTACCGAACGCCTAGGTCATTTCGTCGGCATCGCTGAACATGTTGGCAATGGACTCTGCTTTCGAATCTGGGATCCAGTTACCAACAAGTTACTAGACCGGTCCGGTGTTCGATCTGCCCTTACACCTGAGTCACGTAACAAGCGCGCGGGCTTATTTACTGATGATGGTTTCATCAAATGGCGTAATGCAAAGGATTCCTTACCCCGTATATACGCCACTGGAGAAGCTCCAGCTTTCAAACATGGGGAGCATACCAATCAGAATAAACTCATTGACGAGTCTACTAAACCAAACAGCTCAGTTTCCCCTAACGGTTCACCTGCTGATTCTGACACCGCCGATGACACCGTTCCATCTGCACCAACAGATACCACGCCACACGCACCGGGCACTCAACCAATTCTTCAACCACCCACCCACCCCTCGTTACCGAGCTTTCTTTATAAGAAGGTCAATGACAGCCCAAGCTGGTCACCTTCTCCACTCCCTAACAACTATGGGGAGAGTCTTGATGGTCCTCCTACGACACACATCTTCAGCAAGACATCCGATGGCGTTCTCCTTACTGAAGATGATTTTGATCCACCGGAATTAGCATACTTTGATGTTAGTGACGTCGTAACCCCACACACAAACCCAGCTACTCCTTCCGTAGACCCATCACAGGTAGTTGTTACCGACGAAGAAGGTAACGCACAGTTTGACGATGACGGTAAACCTATTACCATTCCTACGATCCCGATTGCCGATCTACAAGGACGTTCCTTCCTTGTAACCAATCTCGATGGCACCCGGAAACGTCTCACCATTGTCGATGTTGAAGACAGTCTTGAACGCAATAAAGACTTCATCAAGTTCAAGTGCAAACACTCCGATGACGAACTCGATGATATCATTGCATACAATGACGTCATGAATTACATACATCGTGATTCAACACAAGAAGACGGCAAACTCTGGTCGTTTCGCCGCATCCTAGGACACCAAGGTCCACTGGATAACAAGCACCCTCAATACAAAGGTTCCAAGTATAACCTTTGGATTGAATGGGAGAATATGGAACGCACATATGAACCTCTGGCCAATATTGCGGCTGATGACCCAGTCACCGTTGCAAAATATGGGAAAGACAACAACTTGCTTGACCTCCCAGGTTGGAAACGTCTCAGGAGAATCACCAACCTAGCCCGACGAACCAAGAAACTTGATCGACTCGTGCATCAAGCCAAACTACGTTCTTTCCGTACCACTCCGCAGTATCAATATGGATTCAAAGTACCTCGTAACCACGAAGAAGCTCTCCGATTTGATCAAGCCAACGGAAACACCAAATGGGAAGATGCCACCACTCTGGAAATGGCACAACTCAATGAATACAATACATTCATTGATAAAGGCGCGTACAAGACAAGCTCCATTCCCACGGGATTCCAACAGATCAAGGTACACATGATATACGCTGTCAAACACGACGGAAGACACAAGGCTCGCCTCGTTGCTAACGGTAATCTCACTGAGGCCCCTATCCACAGTGTTTACGCAGGCGTCGTATCTCTTCGCGGTCTACGTATGTGCCTATTCCTAGCTGAACTCAACGATCTAGAAGCATGGGGTACCGACATAGGTAACGCCTATTTAGAAGCAGTCACCTGCGAGAAAGTATGCATCAAGGCAGGTCCCGAATTCGGATCGTTGGAGGGTCACCTGTTGGTCATTTACAAAGCCCTATATGGTCTCAGGTCTTCAGGCAAGTGTTTTGGAGACTTACTCGCGGCTTGTCTCATCGAACTCGGCTTCGAAAGATCCCGCGCAGAACCGGAAATATTCCTCAAACCCGGAACAAACAAGCATGGTGAACGTGTATATGAGCTCATATGCACATATGTCGATGACCTATGTCTCTGCATGGCAGATCCCAATTCCTTCTTGAAGATATTGCAATCGTCACCATATAATTTCAAATTGAAGGGATCCGGACCCATGAACTTTCATTTAGGATGTGGATTTGAGCGCGACGAACATGGTGTTTTGTGCATGAATCCCATAAAGTTCATCGAAAAGATGGAAGCATCCTACGAACAAATGTTCGGATGCAAACCTAGCACTAGGTTCCAATCGCCCATCGCGGAGAACGATCATCCTGAATTGGACTCCTCAGCCTTCCTTGAAGAAACCGGTATACAGAAATACCAAAGTATGATCGGTTCACTGCAATGGATAATTGCTATTGGGCGTTTCGATGTACAAACAGCCGTGATGACACTCTCAAGTTTCAGAGCTCAACCACGAGATGGGCATCTCGAACGCGCTAAACGTATCTATGGATATATCTCCAAGTTTAGACATTTTAAAATCAGATTCCGTGTGGAACCGCCCGATTTTATATTGACTAAACCCGACACCATCGACTGGTCCAATACCGTCTATGGGGAGCATTCTGAGGAGCTACCCGACGACGCTCCTGCACCGCTTGGAAAGACAGTAGTGTTATCACACTTCTATGATGCCAACCTCATGCATGATATTCTCAGTGGCAAGGCAGTTACCGGCATACTTCATTTCGCGAACAAGACTCCCATGATGTGGTTCTCGAAGAAGCAGTCCACTACGGAAACAGCCACCTTTGGAGCTGAATTTGTTGCAGGAAGAACTTGCATCGAACAGATTGTCGATCTACGCCACTCATTCCGATACCTCGGAACACGAGTCCATGATATCTCATACTCTTGGGGTGACAACGAAAAGATGATCCAGACGTCGACCTTTCCTTATGCAAGGTTGCATAAGCGTCATAACATTTTATCGTTTCACTACGTACGGAGCATGATAGCGAGAGGTTTCATTTTAATGATGCACATCCCAGGTAAGGATAACTGTGCAGACATTCTCACCAAGCATTGGAGTCACTCAGTTGTGTATCCACTGCTCAGGCCCATCTTCCACTTCTGTGGTAATACTGGCGACCTTCTCCAGGATGATGGAAGCATCATGTAGAGCGTGATGACCCTTCACAAGGAGACATGGGGAGTATTAAATTCCTTTCGTGACCAGAAGTACCAAAGCTACCAAAGGGTAGATTTCCTATACGCATGAATCAATGAGTCCCGTATCCATCTAAGTAATCGATTCCCACGGGATATCGATTCCCACGGCGCAATGATTCCCATCGCGCATAAACGGTGAGCAATCCCTGTCTTACGATATTGCCATTGTTCTTCGGTGAGCAAACTCTGATTCCATAAAATATCACACGAGCTACAGGAGCAATTCCTGACCTTAATGATAAACATTTCATGGAGTCTTCCCAACGGAACAAGAGAAGAAAACCGTTGGCATGTGATTCTCACACAATACATATACATGCATACAAATATATATGGTCAACGACTAATACATGTACGGAAATAATCAGCGAGTAATTTCAGCACTACGCAACAGCAGTTGCAACGTATTCATCTCAATAAAAGAGATATCTTGCATTTCGGCAAGATTTCACTTTATCTCATACTTTTAACATTCAACTGATTTATATCCCAAAATTCACACTAGTTGCTACCAACTACTTGTAATCTACATACTAAGGTCTGTCTCGCTGCAATCTGAATAAGTCACAGCAAGAAGAGATCTGGCGTTTCCCTAGTCTCGCCTGTAGTCCGATTATCCGTTGCCGAAAGTATCCAAACACAATTGTCACGCGTAGAGTACAATCGTTCGTCTACTAACACACTAACACAGCGTTGCTGTTCATTAAAAGTCCTTGAATCAGACTCTCAACGAATCGGATTCAGAAGGAAAATAATACAACTGGTTGTTCGCATCAAAAGTCTAGGGAAGATGACATCCTCTGTCAGCGGCCAATGTGAGCTGGATAGTCATGCCCACACGGCTGCTGCAGGTTCAATTCTGATCTGACCTATGTGGATGTTGCCCCAATTTCAGACGCTTACTCACCTCTTAAAAATGTTCCTAGTGCCCGTTGTGTGACTTCCATGGACAGACGCAACAGATGGAGTTACATACATATTGGTGTTTTGGCAAGCTCTCTATTTTGGAAACAAGCTCCAGCATAGCTTGATTTGTCCCCACCAAATTCAAGACTGCAACTCCAACAAGGTTGAAGACATTCCCTGGCAATATGACTGTTCTTCAATGCACGGTGTCACTCTGCGTTCTGACAACACAGAACTCTTCATTCCCTTACAAGTGGATGGTGTCATCTCCTACTTTGACACGTGCAAGCCGACCAAGAAGGAATTGGCAGAATGTGAGCATGTGCTGGCCACAGATACACACACATGGAATCCCTATGCCTCACATTTTGCTGAAGAAGAAGATGCAACCAATGCTTCATTCCTGTGTGTCATTGCTGCCCTCTCAGGGAGCAGGCCAGCTTGCAGAACTGCTCTCAACTTCTCATCCACAATCCATCCTGAACCAATTGGGATTGGTTATGACAAGAACCAACTCCTACATCTTGAATCAGTTCGCATTACTTGGGCTCAATGGACTGGCTGTACTCCAACAGACATCTCCACATGATTCATTTCAGCTTTTGCTGCAAGCACCAGGGCCAACAAGGAAAATCTTCTCACTTTGGAAAATCTTCCAACTTTTCAGATTTCTGATACTTCCACCAAAGCTTCATTATTATCAGATACTGAGCTCACAATACAACAAGAAGCCAAGGCTAGGACCAAAGAAAGGAAGAGGATCAGAAGACAGCAGGGTGTTCTTGATCAGGAACTCTGCTTGGATAAGAAATCTTTTATCCGGCGAGGCCAATGGGGACCTCCAATAAGAATCCTGGAGAAAGCCAATTGATTTCAAGGCTATTGTAAAAATGTGGAACATCAGTGAGAAGAGAGCCAAAGCAACAATAGAAGTGACTTCATAAGAGGGGGTCCAGAACCTGACTCAGCCCATCGACACAAAAATGGAGGAATCGAAGAATGCTTAAGGGTCGATGATATGCTGATACTTTGAAGTTCAAAGTGCCAAGTATTATTTGGAATGATACAGCAGCTCATGTGTTTACAAATTGCAAGGGCTATGTTGCCTTCTACTTTGTCAGAGGAGAAGTCTGTTGTCACTATGACCTCTCTTGCTTTGTGAATGAGGTTGGAATCCCCAAGCATCTGGTTAGTGATGGAGCAAAGGCCCAATGTAACCATGATACTCATAGTTTTGGCTGGGATAAGATACAATCTGACTACAAGATACGGCAAACATACATTCAGCCCCATTGTTGGTGGCAGAATACAGCAGAACACAGTGTCAGGGACCTAAGAAGGGCTGTCCATTGAATATCTTCAAAGATAGAAAGTCCAAAAAGGTGTTGGGCCTTCTGTGGCATGTTAGCGGCTGAGCATATGAATCTTACTGCGTCCAGTGACCCCTCTGCAATGGGGAGAACCGGTTTCCAACTGGTACATGGATATACGCCCGGCATCACTCTCTATATGATCCATAGCTGGTATGACTTCATCTGGTGGTTTGATATGAATGGAAAACAGAACAGGCTTGGCCAGTGGCTGGGCCCATGCGGCAATACTTTTGTTGGTGGCAACTGCCACTATGTATTGTTTAAGACTGGAAAGGTTCACATAACAAACAGCACCCAGGCTATCCTGGAGGCTGAGTGGAGACATCCAGACATTCTATCCCAGTTGGAAGAACACAACAAAGCAATCGATGCAAAGATTGGTGATGAGGTTAAACCTTCTGATACTTATCTGGAAAATGAACTTGGCAAACCACCTTTGAACTTATTTAATGGCAAATATGAGGATGAGGATGAGGTACTTATGGCAGAGCCTGAGGCTTCATCCCCGGATGTTGATGATATACCAGACAAAGATCTTGATGAATATATTGGAAGTAAAGTGTAATCCAGATAGGGGACCAACAAATCTGGGGGATTGTTAAGAGTCAGTGCAGGGATGCTAATGGCATGCTCATCGGAGAAAGAAACAGTAATCCACTCCTAGATACCCAATCATATGAAGTGTCTATGCCAGGTGGTTCCATTGAAATCTATACAGCAAATATGCTTGCAGAGAACATCTATTCCTCTGTGGATGATGAAGGCCGTATGTACTGCCTGCTAGATGAGATAATCAACTTCAAAAAAGATGAGGAGGCTTTAACTATTGAACAAGCCACTTATACAAAAAAGTCTGGACAAACTTGAACTAAGTCAACAACCAAAGGATGGAGGACATTAGTCAGTTGGAAAGACGGGGGAAAATGAGTGATATGAAAGAGAGCTTTCCTGTTGAGACTGCTCTATATGCCCATGAGCATGGCATAATTAATGAGCCAGCATTCAAATGGTGGGCCTATTGGATTCTTTGAAACAAAGATCGGATTATATCTGGTACTAAAACCAAATACTGGACTAAGTCCCATAAGTATGGGGTTTGACTCCCTAAGTCAATTGCTGAGGCAAAGGCTATTGATCTGGAAATGGGGAGCAATCATTGGACCCAGGCTATTGCAAAAGAAATGAAGAACAGTTCTATTGCCTACGAGTTCAATGATGAAGATAAAATACCAGTGGGGCATACCAAAATTACTTTGCACATGGTTTTCGATGTCAAGATTGGTTTAACCCAGAAGGCACATCTGGTTAGAGATGGGCATACGATGTCAGAGACATCCAAAGAGTATATACTCGTGTGTACCCAGCCGGGATTCAGTTTGATTGTTCTTTCTTGTGGCAGCACTTAACAATCTTGATGTTCTCAGTGCCGATATTCAGAACGCTTACTTGACAGCCCCTAGCAAGGAAAAGTATTATACTGTCGCTACAGAGGGGAAAAAAATTGCTTCAGATAGTGAGGACTTTATATGGCCTCCCCATGGCAGGCACACCATTCTAATCCCACTTGGCGAAATACTTAAGGGAACTTGGGTATATGTCTTGCAAAGTCAACCCAGATGTGCACATGCGCCTCCTTTCAAGAAGGATGACATGGCATATTATGAATGCTGTGTGGCATATGTGGACAATATCCTTCTTGTATGTGGGATTGATCCAAAGTTCCAAATGGATGCCATTGAAAGGCAGCTCAAACTGGAGAATGGCACTGTCGAAGAGCCTTCTTTCTATCTTGGGGCTGATATTGGAAAGGCCTATATCCATGGGACTCTGTATTGGTCCATGGCTTCTTCTAAGTATACTTCAAAGGCTATTAAGTCAGTGGAAGAAGAACTATCCACAGGGAAGTATGCATTCAAGGTACCACCAAAGACAGTAAAATCCCCTATTAGTGCTGAATATAGGCCTAAGATTGATGCCTCCCCAGAGTTGGATTTCTCAAAATATAACTACTATCGAGGTTTGATTGGAATACTCCAATGGATATGTGAACTTGGTCAACTGGATATTATTATGCCTGTGTTGCTTATGTCCTGGTATCTTGCACAAGCCCAAGAGGGTCATCTCAACCAATTATTTCATCTGTTCACATACTTAAAAGAATTACAGCAGGTCCAAATTGGTATTTAATGCTTCCATGCCAGAAGTGGATGAGCATATTTTCCACACCTGTGACTCCGGCAGAAGCAAAGGAACTTTTGCCTCCAGATATACCCGAGCCAAGGGGTGTACCGGTCATCACTTCATGCTTTGTGAATGCGGATCACGCCGGCTCCAAGGCCACTAGAAGGTCACACACAGGAATTATCATCTTTGTTAACAGGGCACCTAGATTGTGGTTCTTTAAGAGACAAACAGCCATTCAAACATCTACATTCAGGTCGGAAATTTTTGCGCTCAGAATAGCAATTGAAATGGTTGAAGGGCTAAGATATAAGTTTCGAATGATGGGCATACCTGTTAAAGGCCCTACCAATATCCATTGTGATAATGATTCTGTGGTGAATAACACTACACAGCCAGAAAGTCCTTGCAAGAAGAAGCACAACAGTATTGCCTATCATAAGGTAAGGGAATTTATAGTAGGAGGAATTATCCAGATTGCAAAGGAGCCAGGTGAGACTAATATTGCTAATTTGCTCACCACGTCTGCAAGCTAATGAGTGGGGCAAGGCTAATTAAGCTGGCTATGATGTGCATGCGGCGTGATGGTGTCGATGAGAAAGAAAAATGAGATCCATGGGATATGTATCTTCTACCACTATATTACTACCACGAAGGCACATGGACTCTAGAAATCACGTGGTTGTATGGACAGACTGCCAACATATCGTACTACTGACAGATCAACAATCACTCTTCCCAGCTGGCCTAAGATAAGCGTGTATGCGGCCCAATCCGATGTACATATTTGACTAGTAAAGATAGGTCAAAAGAGGTGCTACAATAGAGATACGATCCAGATATCACTTTAAATCTAATGCTCACAATTTTAGAATCTACTTGAACCCATCACTAATCTTTTAACTACTACTTGTACTACCACAAGGCGATACCACGTAGAAACAAGAGTACTAAGAGAGCTACCAGCAATCGGCCTTCCCACCTCCACGCATCAGGTCAAAAGTCGAAACCGAGACAAAGTTTTGAAGTTTCATCAAAAGTACGTATGTGCTTGATAGATGTAATCTTACTGTGCATAGGTACGTAACTCTTTGTCACACCTTTCGTTGGTTATCACTGAGCTAGATTTACTCCACTAAAATTCAATTATGTAAACCCCCATATCACAGCATGCATGCTGCTGGTAAATTGTATGCTGCATGTTGTTCATTGCTCATTGTTCATTGTCCATTGTTCATTGTCCATTGTCCATTGTCCATTGTCCATCGTCCATTGTCCATTGTCCATTGTCCATTGTCCATCGTCCATCGTCCATCGTCTATGGACCATCGTCCATCATCCATCGTCCATCGTCCATCATCCATCATCCATCGTCCATCATCCATCATCCATCATCCATCATCCATCATCATCATCATCATCCATCGTTCATCATTCATCGTTCATCGTTCATCGTTCATCGTTCATCGTTCATCGTTCATCATTCATTGTTCATCATTCATTGTTCATCATTCATTGTTCATCATTCATTGTTCATCATTCATTGTTCATTGTTCATTGTTCATCGATCATCGTTCAATGTTCAATGTTCAATGTTCATTGTTCTTCTTCGTCCTCCTCATTGATCATTGATGATCATTGATGATCATTGATCAGCATAATGATTGTTCATGATTGTTCATTGTTCATGATTGTTCATTGATTATTGGCTGGTATTGTTAGTGATATAGGAAAGACTTTACTAATAGTAGGTTCAGCATGATAACAGGTTCTCCTTGTTGTTGGATAAAAATAAACTGAATTTTGTATGGATAACAACGGAATATTTGGATTGTTAATTATTTGTTCTTTTTACAAATGCATGAAAAAAGTTTTGAAGTTTATTGCATTCAGGGCTGTTTTCTGACATAGTGGATTGTGGATGCATGGCTGCCAATTTCTGGTGGGGTTCAAGAAGAAGAACTACTTGTTGTTGGGTTTGCGGTTTGTTGTTTCTTGGAAATGCAACATGGTGAACTTTGATGAGCAGATTGACCAGGAGCATGCTCTTGTTCTCTAAGTTACACTGTTTGATCGTACTAACCATTGCCATTGGATAGATATCATGGAGTAAGTTGGTTGAACAACAGGATTATTTGCTCCTCAACATAGTGCTTATCATTGGTCTTGGTCATTTTCAATTTTGCTGCCGTTGGAGCAAGGACGGTAGATAAGCACTTGTGATTAGAATTCAAATGGGTTGACAGTTCAAGAAAGAGTTAGTGGAAGAAACGAATCTTATTGACCACTATCTATCATTGTTGCTATTTGGGGGGAGGTGTTAAGCAGATTGGATTAATTTATGAGAAACAAAACATACCACGATGCCTCATTTTGTTCCGTCGATGTCCCCTATTTGCCCATATCTTTTCGCAATAAGATCTGCGTGAAAAATGTGCACGGTAGTACAAACCAGATGTTGATTGTCACTGCTGTTGCTGTTAAAAATGTCGGTAAAATTACACCTCTCTGCTGAGCATTCTGTACAAAATAATTTATTGCTCTGCACTCACTGAAGAGATAGCACACTACCTCGACAGAACTCCCGTTACTGTTTGTTATCATATGCAATTCCATAGCTAGCAACTCGAATGGTCATTGCAGCTCCTATACACACCGATCGAGCAAATTTACCATTTGTAGAACTGGCCTTCTGGGTTTCGTTGTCTTTGTATTGTTATCAAAAAATGCTTTGTTTCAAAATCCGCGCCAGATCTTGGTCTGCTGTGGTAAATATCGTATCGGAGTTCTCTTCTGAACTTCTTTCTACAGCTGTGATGTACTCTTCTAAAACCATTCCTAATCCAGCTTCCATTGGTAGTCTCAATGCTAGTACGTCCTTCCCCTCTTCCTGGTGACTGCGAACAGCTCCTAGTAACTTTCGAATCTCATTTTCCCTATTGGACTTCCGCAGCATCTGCGCTCCTTGAATAATTTCGGGCGTGTATGCTTGATTTGCAAAAATAAAGGCTCCCACAGCACCTGAAAAACCGATTAGAAGGACCGCTCTCGCCACATCCCCGAAAACAAAATCGCCGTTCATTTCAACACCTGTTCCCCCGACAACTGCTACTTTAATATTGCCAAATCTATTTCTCCTTTTCCAAGAAGGAGAACCAAGATCATTTTCAACGTATTTGGTATTCATCTCTGTCCGTCGTAACGTTCCGAGGGCGGGGCAGATGGTGAAACTGCTGCAGCCAAACGGCAAAAGAAGCAATAGATTGGCGAAGCAAGAACAAATCCAATGCACGGTAAGAATCATTATCTTGTACGGCAGAGGAAGAATTCTTCTCTCTTCTGCTTATGGTATAAAAATCAATAGGCAAAAAGGGGCAACCGTTGGAAGGACAAGCATGTATCAAAGGCAGTATCCTTAGTGCAGTTATTCGCTTTCAATGGATGTGACCATCGTCGCCCGATCCCTAGATTGGACGAACAGTTCGTTGAAGTCGTCAAGAAAAGGATACCACAGAGCACACAGACTTTCACACTTCGTCGTGATTACAGTGTGTCTTCTTCACATGGATGATGAATTTGATGAATAAGATCTACGGGTTACTATTCACAGTTCGTACGACCTGTACGTAACGTATTGAGGTATGAATCGAATGTATGATACTGCAAATACAACGCTTATTTGACGCTTTGGCAAATTACTGGTACGTAGTACTCGTACTCGTACTCGTACTCGTACCGGTAGTAGTGTGGCACCCTGTCAAACTTTCTTTGGCAGTCATCTCTCTCAATATTATTTTATCATGTCTCAGTCAATTCGGGAACTTTGGATATTGGACCTGGAACTTCTTGCTGATTCTTAAACCGCATGATCAATAGTTTCCCAAGTGCAAAATACAGTCAAAGAGAGACCTGCTGATTATCTCCATTATTGGTGGTACTAGGCACAAGAACTGAGACTTCCACCTACGTCACATAGTACTACTACCCCAACCAATCCCTGTAATTTTGGATCTTGGATCTCATTCCATGTTGGACCACTACATAAGTTTCATTTCATCCCTGTGGGCAACATCCCACCAGTTAGTGAGCAGTTGAGTACGTTGTTTTGAACACCCAGAGCCACAGCAATCTATCCTGTTACTTGCTGAGACTCTCATCGCTGAAACCAATTTCTGGAACTCAGAATCCATGTTAGGCAACGCATGGCGGAGACTTTACTGCACCAAATGACTTGGATCGAACGAGCGCTGTGCAGCTATTGAGTACCTGTTTAATTTATACACAGTAAACGTTTACGTGTAGTCGTACCCCTACCATTGCCTTTACACGTACTATTATATTCAAATAGTTACTTTATTCTTGCAGTGCCATCTTTTGGCTAGCGGCCTCTTCTACGAACCGTGCTCTCGATTTGTCGTCACAATCCTTCCACATCTGCGCCAATATCTTTGTTGTCTCTGGAAGATTCAGCTTATTGCCGTTCTCGTCAACAATCTGGCTTCGATGCGAGGCGCAAAACAGCATATATGCAGTGGGGGGACGCTTTTGCTTCCCTTTCTTGGATGTTTTCGGTGCCGTTTTCCCGTTTTTTTTCTTTGATACTGGTGCGGCTCTTGATTTTTTTGCCGGAGAGTCAGATATTTCCTCCATTTCCCTGGCATAGCGCTGTTTGTCTTCTGCGGACATCCTTTCATATTCAGCCTTATCTGCGGCATTAAGGACTTTCCACCGTCTGCCGAGCTCCTTTGATATTTCGCCCAATGTATTGAAGTCCTTCGACACATTTTCTCGATTTGTGCTGCAAAAAAATATGTATGCCGAACGCGGGCGTTTTGGAAGATTTTTGGACGAGTCCTTGGCCGGGGATTTCCCTCCTTTTTTCTTCCTCAGTTGCTTTGTCTCTTCTTCCCATTTCGCCTTTTCAACCAGATAAGCCTCTTTCGCGATCGCAGCCTTTTCAAGATAAGGCTTTTTGTCGTCGTCTGAAAGCTCACCCCACAATCGACCCAATTCTTTTGAAACGTCACCAAGAGACGTAAACTTGATGGCTATCTCTGGACGCTTTTCGGCGGTAAATATGAGATAGGAAGACTGAGGTCTCTTCGGTCCCGGGGGTAGTTCAACACCATTTGTCTTTCCGCCGCTCTTAGCAGGATTCGATGCAGCTTTTTGCTGAATGAGTGACCATGCCTCATCTAGAGGAAGCTCCGACGGGTCGTCGAGATAGTCAGAGGGCAACTTGGCATTGACTTTGTTCCAATTTATGTATGCACCGAAACGGCCCCTTTTCACGACTATCATGGCCCCTTCTTTCTCTCCTATCTCAGCAAGGGCCCCAGCACTCAATTTTCTGTTGATAATTCCGTCAGTAACTAATTCTTGTGCTAAGTTTCCATCGATGGTAAGTACATCGCCGTCTTTTGGTTTTAATTGCATAAATGTATTGTTGTACTTCAAGTATGGTCCGTAAGGGCCGATTGAAGCAATTATAGGCAAATCTCCCATCAAACAAACAGTCCTTGGCAGATTCACATACTGAATCGCCTTCTCTAAAGTGAGTCCAATCATATCAGCTAAGGAATCTCCAGCTTCTTCTCCGTTCAATGCTTCCATATCTTTCTTTTTGAAACTTCTGTACTCACGAGGGAGAGTGTGTGTACTACTTCCCTCGTCATCTTCTCCCCATTGAAGATAGCCTCCATAAGGGCCTACTTTCAAACGAATATTTCTTCCATCCTCTGGATGCTGACCTAAGATCAATCCATCTTGCTCTTTAGTCTTCAATACGGCATCTATACCTTCCAATGTTATAAGTGAAATATCGGATGCCATTCCAGGGGGTAAGCTTGCCTTGACAACTTTTTGCTCTTCGCTGCCACCCTTCGACCCAGAAGTCTTCATAACGTATGGCCCCCATGGACCAATGAAAAGACCAATGTCTTCAGCATTTTCCGTAGAATTCCACGCCAAAGCAGGTAGGTCAGCTCGTCGTGCAATGTCTGCTTCAACGAATTTATCGATGTAATCAATTTTGCTAGCAAGGCCTTCTTCTCCTTCATAGAATTCATTCAGATATGACACTCGCTCGTTTTCACTGACTTCAACATCAGAATTGGCAATCTTGTCAAGTCTTTCTTCCATTTTTGCCGTAAACGTTGGATCGACGTACATCTTGCAATATTTCTCCAACAAAGAAGTCACAACAAAGGCTGATAACGAAGGGACTAATGGCCCTCGTGCATTTCTTGCCCCGGTAAAATCTTCCCCTCCAGCAGCTCTCTGAGCACTAATCGCTGTTCCTGAGACTTCTTTTACTCCTCCCCTACGATTGGCGTCACTACTTATGGGAGAACCAATGTAACATCGATCTCTAAGACTCTGAACGGTACCAGCATACGTGCTCGGACGTCCAACCCCCTGTGCTTCCAACTCTTGTATGAATGATGCTTCAGTGTATCTAGCCGGTGGCTGTGTCGTATGAGCCACACCCTTGACACCATCACAAGACAGTCTTTGACCTTCTTCAAAAGGAGGCAAAATGGGCGACTTTGAGTCCACCTGACGAGGATAGACACTTGTGTACCCCGGGTCAACCACTACGCTTCCACTAGTGCGAAACAAAACCTCTGTCTCATCATCATCAGAAACTCCCGAAATGAGTATCGAGGTTTGATTCGAAATCTGCGGTGTCATATGAGAGGCAACTGCTCTCTGATAAATCAATCTATAAATCTCAACCGCCGCTTTATCGAAATCGGATGGTAAATCTTCGGGTTTGACAAATCGTCCATTTTCTCGCACTGCAGGCCGAATAGCTTCGTGTGCCGCCTGTGGATCGGGTTTTTTGTCTTTGGATGACTTTGACGATTTTTTTCCATCGTTTTCAATTTCGGGAACGTATTTGTCATGGCCCCCAAAGTCTTTAACAATTTCTTCTTGGATCGCATTTCGAGCGTCTTCGGAAAGGTGGGTGGAATCTGTTCTCATATAGCTTATAAAACCCTTCTCGTAGAGCTGCTGCGCCGATCGCATACTTCCGCTGACCGACAATCCCAATCGTCGGTTGGCTTCTTGTTGCAAACTTGATGTAATAAATGGTAGGGGTGCTTTTTGCTTGCGTTGACTGGAAGTGACCTTTTCAACGTGCCAATGCCAGTTATCTGCTGTTGTCTTAACGAGGTTGTCGAATTCAGCTGCCAATTTTTCTGTCAAGTGCAGCTTGTTTTCGGCCGCTGATGTAAGTTTATCGGTCTGTTTCGGATCAAAATCTGCAGTCCCCGATGCAAGCGTTTGTCCATTAATGGAAATCAAATTTGTTTCAAGCAATTTATCCATGCTATTGTTGTCGAACGCACTAAAATTCCCCTTTACGCTCCAGTATTCTGTCTCCTGAAAAGTCAGGCGCTCTCGCTCCCGTTGCACTGTCATCGCCATTCCAACCGATTGAACTCTTCCTGCGGATAAACCCGGAGCCTGCAACACGTCACAGATGTATATTCAATTTCAATATTGATGAGATTGGACAACAAGGTGAGAATTCTCATCCCGAAACGGATTTCATGGCGTCCCAACGGTATATCGATGTTTGTACCTAGTTGTTTATGTTTATCCACCGAGTGAACTTACAATTTTTTTCCACAATATGGGAGACACCGTAAAACCAGCCAATCGATCGAGAATTCGCCGAGCTTGTTGCGCTTCAACCAAGTTCTCACGAAGAGAGTTCTCGGGGTTTTCGATAGCTTCTACGATTGCCTTACGTGTGATTTCGGTAAAGCGGACGCGGAGGGGTTGTTTTTTGTCGTCTGCTGCGATAGCGTTTGATTCGTTTAGGAAGGGATTACCCTCTCCTTCCAAGAGCTGAAGTAAGTGCCAAGCCATTGCCTCTCCTTCGCGATCATCATCGGTAGCTAGAATGAGTTGTTCTGACGAAGCGCTCAACTCTTGAAGTTCCAAAAGCATGTTTTCCTTTCCTTCGATAACTTCGTAGGTCGGACGGTACTCATTGTCCAGATCGATGCCCGCGATCTTTTGCTCTTTCGAAGTCCTTCTTTTGTGGGATGTTTCGTATGTGTCCCATGGATGACGTGATTACAAAATCATGTTTTAGACCGTTTTCTTTGACGTACTGTTGGAGAATTTTCGAAATGGTCTGGCATTTGGAAGGCGATTCGACAACGACTAGCTTGAAGGGCCGTTGCGACTTTTTTTTCTTTTTGGGAACGACAAAACCGGGCGGGCCTTGAACTACCAAAGAAAAGTTGTTGTAGGTGCCCTTCGATCGTTTGCTACCTGTTGCAGCAGCTAGCAACGTGGTGGAATCTCGCCTTCGAATAGCTGTCCTGTCAGAGTGGGTATTTCGAGAAAAAGAAAACTGCCCAAACGATGACGGAACGGAACGAAGATACCTTGTGCCAAAATTATGACGAGTTTGTCCCGCTTTCGATACAAAGCCATTGGGTCCCGATAGTAAGGCGCTCGTAAATGCCACCCGTCTGGCCGACTGCATCGGAAGAATTACCGTAATCATGACACAACAAAACACAAGGTATCGGCCGATGGATGTTGTTCTCGCCAGAGGCGACAGGTTTTTGCGAGATCGGTGCGTGACACACAATTCCGAGTGCCACATTTCACACCGAATACGACACACTTCGTTTTATTTCTATCAAGGTCTGTTCGAAGAGTTTTCGAAGAAAAGGATCGGATCGTCACTCGATCATCAGCGTTATGCGATGTGTCGTGTCCAGATTGGTTCGAGACGAGTAAATCAGTGGATTCGTCGGTCCTTGCGGGGACGCAGATCTTTGTCGAGTGAAGCTGGACGTAAAACGATAGTTGATTCACTCCTGTAAGCAATACGGTTACAGAGCAATTACAACGAACAATTTTCTGAACAAAGAGTAGATTCAAGACATGTCGATGAACGCATTCCATACCGGTACCATAGCGTACCGGTACATCAACGTAAGATTACCGATAAACCAAACGCATCTGAACACAAACCATCACCAAACTCTTCTCACATCATCGGTTTTGGAATTTGGAATTTTCAAATTGGTTCGATGGCAGGGGTCGAACGGTCCGTTAGATCGATTCGTGATTGAAATCCGAATGGATTTTGGGACTTTTATTCTGGGGGATGATACGTACGTGTACAGATCAGTCCCCTTTTCATTATTTTTTTTAAATTGATTTTTTGGTTGATGGTCGACGACTCGACTCGCCGATGAAAATCAATCACTGGAATGAACGACATCGACAGAAGTTCAGTTTGAATTCAATTTACAAACCTCTTCTTCGTTCTACCGTAATCGTACCGTACCGGTAGAACCGATATACGTTGATTGTATTTGCTTCACAACACATGATTGCTGATTTTGGTTCACTCGACAGTGCCCCCACGACCAACAGAATACAACCGCCACGCCCACAAGCGACCAAAAATCAAAATAGAATGAGAACGAGAATACGAAAACTGTATTGGACATTCATTGTATTGTCGGTTGCATTCGTCGCTGTTGTCGGTGCGAGTTCGAAGAACAGTCCGCCGCACCTTGCATCACCGTCTACGACGATACAAAATATTGAGATTACGACAGCAACGGAGTCCGACGCAAAACTCACAGAAAACGAAGACAAGGATGCGATCGCCGCTGTAAAGAAAAAGAAACGAACACAACCGAAGAAGAAACGAACAAATACCGGTAACAATAAAACGAATGGCACCACCAATGGCAAACGGTCGTATTCTTCGGGAGGAACAACCTCTACTTCACTTCGCAGAATAAAAAAAGAATACAAAGATGCAGTGGATATGGGAATTGCGTACGATTGGGTGAACCAGCGTCGTATCACACGAAAGACAAAAGCAAAAAAAGCCTCCTCGGTGAACGGCAGGACAGAAAATTGGAGTTCATCCAATTTGTGTCTCGGTCCAATCACTACGAATTTACGGCAGTGGCATTTTAGTTTTCGAGGTGCCGGGGAAGGTGCCTACAGCCAGGGGATATATCACGGCCAAATTCTCTTACCAAAAGATTACCCAATGTCACCACCGAGCGTACAAATGTGGACCCCAAGTGGTCGTTTCATTCCTGGCAAAGATATTTGCCTGTCTGCATCCAATTATCATCCCGAAAGCTGGACACCGCGATGGTCTATCCAAGGAATTGTCAATGCCCTTCGACTGCACATGCTGAATCCTCCGAATGAAATCGGAGGAATGCAAAGCACTCACGACGAAGCAACCGAGTTTGCGCGTCTCAGTCTGGCCTGGAGGCTCACATGGAGGGATGGTGGAAAAATAGTTACTGTGGATCATAGACGGTTGTTAGAAGAGGGGATTCTGAGCGATGGAACCCTGGAAGAAACAATCGATGGGTTGCAAGTGGTAGAGGATTGTAGGATAGAGAATGACGAAGAGGAAGAAAACGAAAACGAAAATGAATACGATTTAGAGTCAGAGTTGTACCAAGAAGCTGCAGTAGAAGACGACGATACGAAGGCTGCCAATGGCATCCTCGAATACAACGATGTCGAGGACAAAAGAATACGATTCAGGGCGAGATTGAGTCTTTCGATGACAACGATCACATCGTTATTTCAATTGGCATGCTTGTATTTGATTCTCCTTTTATTTGTAAACCGATAGTAAATAGTGTAAATTTTTATGGATGCTTCTGTATGCATACTATTGGATAGCTCATTCTTAATTGCAGTGTTACAAAGCTAAGCACGTAGCTCATATGGGATGATACTGTTTAGTAAGTCAGTATCAACATACATGCTTGGATGCTGTTGTGCCAATATGCTGGAGGAAAAAGTCAGGGTGACGGATACATCGTTGGACGACTCCTCAATCGTCTCTGGTTAGCTCGCGGGAATGAATGATAACTAGACCAAGATGCCTGTTTCCAACGGTTTGACATTCTTCTTTCACACCCCGTGATGTAACCGTAATTACCAGGCTTGGTTGCATCTTATCTGTCTTTCCCAACGAAAGGTATCATCATTACCAACGTTTCTTTATTTGACACTTTCTGCAGAGGTCGAGTCTTTCGTCGCTGATCCACACGTGAAAAACTAGTGTCCACGAGCTTGGTCGTTGCTGAAGCGATTGCTTTGGGAGATGCGCAACTGCTGGTTCGGAGTGCACTACTCTTTCCGTTAGTACCGGACTTTGGTTTGCTGGGGTGAAAGTATCAATACCTTTTGCCTTCTGGTAGGTATGGTGCCTGGTTTCTCCTTGTGCCCTTGAGTTTTGTGCAGCTTTTCAACACGGATGGATGTATTCGCGTCCGAACATCAGGAAATGCTCTGAGGCGTCGGCCAGTTTCGCGTCATTCGGGATCGTCAAAGATCTAATCGATCCAGTCAAGTGTCAAAAGTTTGTACTCCGTACGAAGTACTGAGTACGTACGAGTACGTACCTACTCGTAGTGCTCGTACTTCGTATTACTGTATTACAGCATTTTTTTTTTATCGTACCGGTACTCGTACTCGTACGACCAGACGGATCAGTACTCGTAGTATCGGTACGTACTCATGCCGACCGCTCGCACGATACGAAAGGATTTTCACATCTGCATGCTCCATAAAATCGTTTTCGCGAATTTTTTGGGCTGTCACATCAAGGCAAATATCGACATCCACTAGATTTGTGTTGCAACCGCAACCGCCATTGCATCGATGAGAAGGTCCTACCAATCTGTTCTCCCGACTCTTCCTCTTCTCATTCCGGTCGTCATTGACTGTCAATTCTTTCGCTCATCTTCCACCGCTTTCGGCGCGACCGCAAAAGCACTCCCAGACTTATCACAACCATCACCACAACTACCATCCGATTCGTTGGACGACAGTAAGAATGTCAACCAGTACAAGTGAAAGCTGCAAGAATGACGGCAACAACTTGATCTTGGTGGTCGGTAGTGCCAATCAAGATCTGACTAGTACCTCGGATATCTTGCCAACGCTCGGAGAGACCGTAATGGGAAAGAACTTCGCTACAGCTTGTGGGGGCAAGGGTGCCAACCAAGCGGTTGCGGCGGCTTCCCTCAACATGGCACCAGTGGCGATGGTTTGTCGGGTTGGAGACGATCTGTTTGGACGGAATCTGTTGGAAAACTTTCGCCGCGTCGGAGTCGATTACTTTGACGAGAAAGAAACAGTTCTCAGCGACAATGGCAGCGACGAAAAATGCCCTTCGGGAGTTGCTAGTATTTTGGTCGACGAAAAGTCGGGCGACAACATGATTGTTGTATCGCCGGGAGCCAATTATCGACTAACGAGGGAAGATGTGCAGAAAAGTGTCACCAAAGCAAAACCATCCCAAGTATTAGTTCAGCTAGAAATTCTTCCAGCTGTGGCTCTGGAGGCACTCAAAGCGGGAAAAAGTGTCGGAGCGACGACCATCCTCAATACGGCCCCCGCCCCGGAGGGTTGGAGCTTGGAAGACCCAGAGATGCAATTTTTCAAATACGTCGACATTCTGATACTGAATGAAAGCGAACTGAGAAAGGTGGCAGGCGCTAGCGAATCATCGACAGACGAAGAGAGCTTAGCAAAATCACTTCTTACAAAGGGAATCGGAAAAGCAGTGATCGTGACCCTGGGTGCTAAGGGGAGCCATGATTGTCGAGATAGAAGACGATGGAGTCACGGAGACCACCCAGGTTGATGCCCCCGAGGAGCTTCCGGCAAGAAAACTTCCCGTAAAGAATACTGTGGGAGCCGGTGACTCTTTTTGTGGGGCACTTGCTGCCTACAGGTCCACTGGACTCTGCCTCACAGAAGCTGCAAAGTACGCATGTGGAGTAGCCAGTATGACCGTTCGAAAGGATGGAGCTCAAACATCCTACCCGATGTACGAGGAACTACCGGATTGTCTCAAGCTACATGATAGACCTTCGAAACGTTCCAAGGCATCCTCCAAACCACTCATTACCTTTGTGACGGGCAACAAGAAAAAACTAGAAGAAGCCAAGCAAATCCTATCGACTTCCGACGGGTCGGCACCTTTCGAACTGACCAACAAAAAGATAGATTTACCAGAATTGCAGGGCGATCCGATCGAAATTGCGAAAGAAAAATGCCGCTTAGCGGCAAAGGAAGTCAACGGCGCTGTATTCACGGAAGACACTTCTTTGTGCTTCAATGCCCTCAATGGACTACCCGGGTAAGGCAATCCATGTTTTTCCAGAAGCTTCGTTTCAGTTACGTACTTATTCAAGTTTAAATGGGTTGGTCGAATCTCACCTCAACTTTCTGAAAAATCTGTCTTTGTTTTCGACACCCAGGCCTTACATAAAATGGTTTTTGGACGATTGCGGTCATGAAGGATTGAACAAAATGCTAGATGGTTTCGATGATAGATCGGCGTACGCTCAGACCATTGTGGCATACACAACCGGCCCTGGAGAAGAAATCCATATCTTCGATGGCAAAACTAACGGTAAAATTGTGGCCGCACGTGGTCCAGCGGACTTTGGCTGGGATCCCGTATTCGAACCGGACGAGGGAGAGGGCAAAACCTACGCCGAAATGACCAAGGAGTTCAAAAATAGCATTAGCCACAGAGGTCGATCTTTTGAAAAATTCCGGACATTCTTGGCAAAATCTGAATCCAGTGACTAATCCTTTGTTACTTGATAAGACTGTCCTAGCGATTGAGCGCAGTGTAATCAATTGGTACTACCCCAAATGATGGCGCAAAATAAAACAATGACGAGCCAGTACGTAAGCTTGTAGCATGCAGTGATGCACCAAGTCATAAATTCACAAATTAAACGCTACAAATCACTCTATTACTACACTAGGAATAGTTTGGCTGTAGATAACAGCAAAACAGCAACATGAACCAATTTTGCTACGGTCGCACTCCTTCCACGTGGCCGCTTTGTCATTCTCTTCTAGTACAAGTAGGCTTCGGGCATGGGAACAAGCCCGCGAACGAAGTGCTCGGGGCCAAGCAGCAGCAGCTTTAGCTGACATGAATCCACAGGCTGCAGCAGCACCAATGGAGGAGACACGAGCTGTGCAGCAAGCAATAGGATCTTGCAGCAATCTGTCGCGCTCAAGCTGTCATGCAAAGAGCTGCAGCAGCTGCAGCAAGAAAAGATGACTCATCTGACAACGACGACGAACTGGAACCTCCAGAGGAAGAGGAAGAGGAAGAGGACAAGGACAAGGACGAGGACAAGGACGAGGATGAGGACGAAGCTGAAGATAATGGCCTAGCTGAGCTAGCTGTCTTAGTCTTAGCTGATGACGACGACGATGAAGTCCTAGATGATGCCCCCGCCCGAGCCCCAAGAGTCCCCCCCCCCCTTCTCGAATAAGGGGACCGGCACAAAGGGGACCAGCCCAAAAGGGGGCCAGCGCCTGTCCTTCCCAAGGATGTGAATGCCCCCACTCAGCTCTTAAGATACCACCAGATCTTGTTGGAGTTGATGTCCTTCATTGCTGGAGGGCATGAATACGCCATGGACCAGGTGTTCAACCAGGAAGAGCTCAACAAAGTTACTCCAGATCACATCTACAAATGGATGTGTTCAAAGGTGTATGGGATGGAGGAATCCAGGAACAGACAGCAGCCCAGTTAGTGGAAGATCTAGCACTTTGAAGTATTGGAAGAAAGCGATCTCCTACTTCATGACTAACACTGCAGCTAGGGATGAAACAAACAAGGCAGACAATCCTACTAGATCTATCAAGATCAACCGATCAACCGACTTATCAACGCTGTGGCTAAGAAGGAGACCCAGCAGCTTGGTGTCAAAACGTCTGCTGACAGGGCTTTCACCCATGAAGAGTTTGCTCAGATGCTTGAGCTTGCTGCTGTTGGAGACAGCCTCCCCAGCTTCTGGCACATGGCAATGCTCCAAGTCCAGCTGCACTTGATTACAAGAGGGGATGACAACTCTCACATGAAGAAGGCAAACTTGCAGGTGAGTAGAACATACATTGGCTATCTTATGATTCAGATGAGGTGGTCAAAGAATGTGCATGACAAGGGGAATTGCCCATTGCAACTGCTCATGGGAGCTATGGATCACAGGTACTGTGTACTACTTGGGCTTGCTATCTACCTGGACGCATGGCTTGGTAACGACGCCGTCCAGTTGAGCCAATGGCTGTTTGCTGAGGGTGATACGGACTTCAGATCTCCAGTGAAGGCTCAGAACAAGGAAGCAGACAGATGCAAGTTGGCATACCAAAAGGCTCTTAAGCGTATCATTGAAGGGGATCAGTTTAGGCCCCTTGGAAGGACGCAAAGGCTAGGGACTCATTCAGTTAAGAAGTGGGCTACAACGAAGGCTAGGAGAGGAGGAGCTACTTGAGATGGTGTTAACTACAGGGCTAGATGGAAGACTGAGAGTATACAATATTGGTACTTGGACGTGCAGCTGGATTGGCCGGATATCAATGCTGGTAGCAAGCTTTCCCATAGGGGGATTGGCTTCTACAAGAAGAAGGATAACAGTGGACTAAGAAATGACTGACTTTGTGCTTCAGTAGCTCCTGCAATTTGAGGAGCCTTTGGGGATGATGTTGCTGCTATCCTAGCAAAGGCGTTGCTTTGGGCTTGCTTTGATCCTGCTGTTGCTGACTATGTTCCCCTAGGACTGAAGCAACATATTGTACGCTGATATGAGTTGCTGCAAGGGCAGAGTTGAGAATGGGGTGAAGTCCTATTTATAGAGCTGAAATGATTACTTCCAACATCAATGGAATCATGTGGCTGGATGAGATTCCTGAGGGTGAAGAAGGAGATGGTGGAGGGGTGTTTGGTAGAGGGGGGCAGCAGTGAAGGAATGCTATCTATGCCAAGCTATCCACTACTCAAACGAATGTAGCAGAGATGAGGAGCCATCATATCTCAGAGCTTGCTGAGCTCAAAAGGCAGATTAAAATCCTTACCCAGATTGTTTGCAGGATGGCAATGGCACCAGCTCAGAGAGTTGGAGGGGGGACGAGACCATCTGCAAATCCCCAGCAAGGCGCTCCTGTGGTAGAAAGGCCAGCACTCCTGTTTGATAGACCACAAACCATCCAAGCCTTGTGGGATGAGTACCAAAATGGAATAGAAGGGAGGAAGTTGGCAAGGGAAGGTCACTGCTGTGGAGCGCAGGTGGATGAAGTACAAGTATTGCAATTGGAAGGTTCTTTGGGAATGTATGGAAAGGCTCCAAGACCGGGGAAATGATGTGAACACAGCCATTGCCAAGATAAAGAGGTGCTATTGAGACTGTACTATGACTCAGCTGATTCAGAAGATGCGCCCAGATGAGAGGCAGGGAGGACATTGCCAACATTGTTGAGCAGAGCAATTGGTGGTTGTTGTCGGCCAATCGATTGGTAGATTGTCGCGTGGATTATGTTGCTGTTGCTGCTATTGGATAGGACTCCTCCCCCCCCCTGTTGCCTTGTTGCTGATAGCAGAGTGTTTTGAAGTTCAAGTTTTTATGATGTACCGAGTGTAGGATTTGATCAATCGATCAGTCATACTTAACGACCTCCCCTCTGCAAAATTTATCCTCCATTATGCTCACACCTCCTACAAAGACATGGTTCGAGGTGGCAAAAGGGATGAAGTGCTGCAGAATACCCCTGGCAAGGCAACAGCATTCATTGCTGATATGACTCAGCCGACGTTGACTCCAACAATCAATCAGCAGCCCCCCAACTTCCAGCCTACTGTCCTGAAGCCTCCCAGCTCTTCCTCCGGACCCACAACCTGGAAATGGAAGCAGGGCACCTGTTTCAACTGTGGCAGTGAAGACCACATGCTTCAGGATTTCCCTAGTAAACCGCGAGTCCCTGAAAGAATTAATCAGTCCTGGGCCTAACATCCCAATGGATCCAAGCAGAGATGTGTCCCACATCTCTATCGGCCACCAGAACCAAAGGAAGGAAACAAGTGAGTGATCAATGGAGCTCCTCGCAGTTGGGATGAGAACTTTGGAAACAGCAGCAGCACTACTGGAGGCTTCTCTTCTTTGGTTACCACGACCGCCAACAAGACAGTACTGAAGCTTCAATTATGTCAGCTCATGCAGCAGTGCCAGAGCACCATCAAAGGCCTCTGACTGCAATGGTATGATGCCAATTGTGAAGTCAAACTGCACTTCTGGATGAGCCTAAGCATTTTATGTTGTTGAACTGTTAGTCCCATTGTTATCTCATTTCACAGATTGAATTGCTAGTGCGTTCTATGCTACTCTAGTGACTCTTGTTGAACAAAACTTGTTGACAGAATGGCTAATAATTCCACTCAGCATCCTCTTACGATTCCCTTATGTACTGCTGAGCACATGGTATCACACCCTTCATGTTCCACTTGGCTACTTGGCGCGAAACAGATCCAAAAGAATAAACCATCACCACTGTACTAGTAGTCACAGAGTCCGAACTTTGATAGTCTACAGACAATCCAGTCGTGGAGACGTGGACTATAGTACCACCTAAGAACTCCTACCATCCCCTTTCACTACAATCCCAACACTAGCACCACCACCTTTAAACTTGCCGGGTCCCTCGCACTCTCCAGCACAGCTCCAATCCCAACTCAATCACATCGGCTCACCTGCCATTGATGCTCTTCTAAAATCAGCTGACTGCCTGCAGCACCATCGGTCCCTATGTCAGGTCCAAACTTGTTACCCACTGATTGCCGGTACCAACAGGTGCTATTCAAGCCAAGGCGCTCAGGTCTGCAGCTCCCTTCTACTCAACAGATACCAAATGTACCCTCAAATATCTTCTCGTCACACCTCTACTAGTACTATGTTTCACGTCACATAAACGATGCTCGTGCTTTCGTAATATTCGTGCGATGTTTTAAAATATTCCGAAACATTTTGTTGCGCGCACAATAAATAATTCTCTACCTATTTTTGCACGCAACAATTTCAAGTAGGTCTATTTTTGCAACCGTTTATTTCAGCCCCTTTTCATGCTTGCTTAAGAATCTTTCTATTCTACAATTTTGTTTCATGCTTACCCCGATAATATTTATTCGCCATTCAATTTTTGTTTTTTCCACACGAAACTCCTCATGTTTTGTAATAATATCCTCTATGTACACTGATATTGTTGTAGCGTTGATACAAATTTCTTAACAAATATACAAGCTTCTTGATAACCAGCAATGTATTCTGTTATGTTGCTTTCACGTTACTCACACTTTGTTTTTCGAATATCAAAATCCAACAACCATATTTTTGTACTAATAAGAAAGTATTTTATCCGCATTTGCAATACTCTCCGACATTTTACAATATTCACGCTACGCTTATCAAATACGGAAATACAACAAACATATTTTGTAACAAATACGAAAGTATTTTATCAGCCTTTGAAATTATCTTGTTTATTGTATTATATTCGAACAGAAGACCCGGAACAATATTGTGCAAACCATAAAATAATAATGAACTAGCCGTTCTACTATTGATGTTGATATCATCAATTACTCTTGTTCGTTTTTATTGTATTCCATGAAAAATTTGTAGTCCTCATCATCTTCGCCTAGAATCTCAACCAAGGTACGTTTTCGCTTCCGTGTTTTTCCCTCTGTGTTCTCCTCCTTATCTTGTTGTTTACGATTGCCATTTTGCTTTTGGTACATTTTAAGTATTTCTGTCTCTAATTCTTTTGACTGTTGTTCCTCCCTTCGTTCTTCTAATTCGCGTACTAGGTGTTCGTAAAGATATTGTCCCTCGTTACTCCACCCCTCCTTATTTCCAGACTTACCGTCAGTGAATTTTTTTCTCAACCTCGTGCCCTTTGTTGTGTTAAGCCACGAGTCGTAGTCGTTGTAAAGGAAAAGCAATGCAAAAGCTTCATCGCTTGGGGTGAAAATGTTACTGATTGTCATTCTGACTGATTTTCTTTTGAAGTCTGTCTGTTTAGGTGACACCGCTCCAAGAATTCTTTTCATGAAGTATTTGAATTCTGGTGAATTTTTCCGCCGATAGTCTTCGTGCAATTGGTACCTATTTTCTGAGTTAACGTCTTGTGTGTCCGTGATTAGAACCGTTCCTGGGAAACTATCTGGTATCTTGTTGTTTCTTTTATCGTCTACGTGTCAGTGTTAATACAACCAAAATGTTAGAATGGCTTATGAATGATTGCATGCCGGCAATCATTTTCTTGTTGGTTGCGTACCTTTGTAGTTTTTCCTGGCAAGAGTTTGAGCATTGTGCCTACACGCAGTCACTGCTCGGCAATAAATTCCACTCCACTTTTGGTCTTTTATATCAATCGTATTTGGTATTTCATTGTTATTCGCTTGTTTTACAATTTTGAATATCGTCGCCTTCACAAATGTATTCTCTGGCGGGAATTTAAATTTCCTGAATGCTTTTTCTTTGACGTGTTTGACAATGTTGTTTTCCAAGTTATCGTTATCGGATTCTTTTGTTGTCTGTAGAATATTTCTGTTGCTACTGTTGGTGGTTCTATATGTTTGGCTATCGTTTGTGTTTGTTCGGTCACTTCCCGATACACTGCTGTTTGGGCTGTTTGTGTTATTGGTAACAATGGTTTTACCTGTCACCGGACTGCAACTAGTACTCAGTTCCACCATTATTTTTTTGTTAACTCGTGCACCTCAACTTACCGTTTTTTCCTTTGATTGATTTGGCGCGCTATTTTTATGATAATAATGTTGTTTGAAGGAAGCGTTTGGCATGTTTTTTTCATTCATACTGTACGCGCTGTAAGTGCTTGATTTACTGCCTCCCGGGAAGTGCTGTATTACTATTAATTGTACTACCTGTGAGTGTTGTTTTACTGGCGCCTGCCTATCTTTTGTTTGCGCGTGCCGTGATATTCTGCAATGTGGTGTCCTGAAAATTTTGGCGCGGACCACAATCCGTAGGTTCCACTGAGGGTAATCGTACGTAGCCCAGGCATTGATTCTCGTACCTATTGTCTTTTCATTTTCTGCAACGGCGTTGCAAGAAAAGCCCTTTTTGTTGTTTTGTTATTTTCTATGGAGTACATTTTTCGAATGTACCGACGTCTTTTTGTACTAGTCCATCAAAAACAGACTAACTTTAAGTAGTGTAACTTTCCTCGTCAGGATATGATTGGTTCTTGATATAGATGTTAACGTGTCCAGTGGATCGATTCCTCCGTAGAGATGTGGTGTACAAAGGGTAGTCTCCGTAATTTTTGGTTATTGTTTTTTGATTTTTGTATGAACAAGTAACCAAAATAGTGTTTCTCAGTTACTTTTTGAGTGCAAAAGTGTGTTATTTTCTGAAATGTTTGGATGAATATTCCTCATAGTACTATGGATTGGGGAGACTATGAAACAATATGGACAAGTCTCAGGCTGATACTTTAGTCATTATGAATTTTATAATAATGTTTGTCCCTGGCCATGCATGTACCAAAATAGTGAGTCCTAGTCAGTTTTTGAGTGCAAATGTGTGACATTGACTGCAATTTCAGGATGAATATTGTTCATACTATGGATGGGGTAGACTATGAAACAAACTGGACAAGAAACAGGCTGATTCTTTAGTCAGTATGAATTTTAGAATAATGTTTGTCCCTGGACATGCATGTACCAAAATAGTGAGTCCTAGTCAGTTTTAGAGTGCAAATGTGTGGCATTGACTGCAATTTCAGGATGAATATTGCTCATACTATGGATTGGGGAGACTATGAAACAAACCGGACAAGAAACAGGCTGATACTTAGGTCAGTATGAATTTTAGAATAATGTTTGTCCCTGGACATGCATGTACCAAAATAGCGAGTCCTAGTCAGTTTTAGAGTGCAAATGTGTGGCATTGACTGCAATTTCAGGATGAATATTGCTCATACTATGGATGGGGTAGACTATGAAACAAACTGGACAAGAAACAGGCTGATAGTTTAGTCAGTATGAATTTTAGAATAATTTTTGTCCCTGGACATGCATGTACCAAAATAGTGAGTCCTAGTCAGTTTTGAGTGCAAAGGTGTGGCATTGACTACAATTTCAGGATGAATATTGTTCATACTATGGATGGGGTAGACTATGAAACAAACCGGACAAGAAACAGGCTGATACTTTAGTCAGTATGAATTTTAGAATAATTTTTGTCCCCCCTGGACATGCATGTACCAAAATAGTGAGTCCTAGTCAGTTTTAGAGTGCAAATGTGTGACATTGGCTGCAATTTCAGGATGAATATTGTTCATACTATGGATGGGGTAGACTATGAAACAAACCGGACAAGAAACAGGCTGATACTTTAGTCAGTATGAATTTTAGAATAATTTTTGTCCCCCCTGGACATGCATGTACCAAAATAGTGAGTCCTAGTCAGTTTTAGAGTGCAAATGTGTGACATTGGCTGCAATTTCAGGATGAATATTGTTCATACTATGGATGGGGTAGACTATGAAACAAACCGGACAAGAAACAGGCTGATACTTTAGTCAGTATGAATTTTAGAATAATTTTTGTCCCTGGACATGCATGTACCAAAATAGTGAGTCCTAGGTAGTTTTAGAGTGCAAATGTGTGACATTGACTGCAATTTCAGGATGAATATTGCTCATACTATGGATTGGGGAGACTATGAAACAAACCGGACAAGAAACAGGCTGATACTTTAGTCAGTATGAATTTTAGAATAATGTTTGTCCCTGGACATGCATGTACCAAAATAGTGAGTCCTAGGTAGTTTTAGAGTGCAAATGTGTGACATTGACTGCAATTTCAGGATGAATATTGCTCATACTATGGATTGGGGAGACTATGAAACAAACCGGACAAGAAACAGGCTGATACTTTAGTCAGTATGAATTTTAGAATAATGTTTGTCCCTGGACATGCATGTACCAAAATAGTGAGTCCTAGGTAGTTTTAGAGTGCAAATGTGTGACATTGACTGCAATTTCAGGATGAGTATTGCTCATACTATGGATTGGGGAGACTATGAAACAAACCGGACAAGAAACAGGCTGATACTTAGGTCAGTATGAATTTTAGAATAATGTTTGTCCCTGGACATGCATGTACCAAAATAGTGAGTCCTAGGTAGTTTTGAGTGCAAATGTGTGGCATTGACTGCAATTTCAGGATGAATATTGTTCATACTATGGATGGGGTAGACTATGAAACAAACTGGACAAGAAACAGGCTGATACTTTAGTCAGTATGAATTTTAGAATAATTTTAGTCATTACCCAATAAGTTCTACTTAAGTATGTATGAAGAAAAAATTTCGAAGCCCTAACCCTAACCCTAACTTTAACTCTAACCCCAAGTATGTACGAAGAAAAAGAAAAAATTCGAAGTACGTACGAAGAAAAAAATACTATCTAGTAGTACGAAAATTGTGTAGAAATCTACCTCGTTCAAAAAATTCAAACGGATCACATACAGCATTCAGTACGTACTAGCTAGCATGTAGATTCAGTACTAATTCCAAAATAATTCGAACGTTCGAACGTTCAAAAAATTCAAACGGATCACATACTGGTAAAGCATTCAGTACTACTCCAGCTAGCATGTAGATTCAGTACTAATTCCAAAATAATTCGAACGTTCCAACGTTCGAACGTTCAAAAAATTCAAAAAAATCACATACAGCATTCAAACGTTTTCAAACGGATCACATACAGCATTCAGTACTAGCTAGCATGTAGATTCAGTACTAATTCTAAAATAATTCGAACGTTCCAACGTTCAAAAAATTCAAACGGATCACATACAGCATTCAGTACTAGCTAGCATGTAGATTCAGTACTAATTCCAAAATAATTCGAACGTTCGTTCAAAAGTGAATTTAGTTCACTTTCCAATCAAATTGAACGAGCTCATTTTCCAACTTATCTGAGTAGAGTGTTGCTTCTTGCAAGCAACACTTCGTCCGAGAACGTGGGATCCGACCCTCTTCGTCACATGCCTTAGGGCGACGATGTCACGAGCACAACGATCCGTTCTCAGATATTTCAGTCCGAAATAACAGCCTTGTACTGCAAAAGAAGTAGAAAGCATTCGATTAGGGATTAGTTGCTGGAAAGATATTCTTGTTTGGACGGCCGCCTTACATAGACATCTTGAAAGCACAAAATCTGCATCAATTGCCTATATATCAACAGGAACAAGTCCCTGTTTTTCGTGACATAGGAATTAGTACAAGTCTGCAAATCAACGGCAGCACCAACAACGATTGTCGGAACAACATATTGGCAACAACAATTGGAATCGAAGGCAGCACCAAGTGGAAGGCAACAACGTGAGATAGATAGACATTGCTGCCTGCCTGTTGCATTGATGATGATGTTCTTTTTCCTCACTTCTATTTTTTCTTCTTATTTTCATAGGGACGGATCGGAATAACAAATCGGAACAATAGAGGCTCGGCGAATCTTTCCTGGTGTTGCTGGAGGTGCATCTTCTTCTTCCCTGCTGGAGGCTGCAACATCGGACCGGAACAGGAATCGGAACAATAGAGGTGCGGCGAATCTTCCGTTGAGGTGGAACAACAGATCAGAACAACAAATCGTTAGCAACGAATTGATCGGACGCCAACCGTGTAGGTTAGCATGTAGATTATATTATTCTGTTGTTATTATTTACTCTACTAGTACTACATCAATAGATACTCACCCATTTTGTTCAATTATTACAGCAACAACAATTGAATTGCAAATGGCAGCGGTAACAACAATAGCGGCGGCAGATAGCAAGCAACACGGAGCGGCGACAGAGAGTAATCAACAGCAATTGAGCAAACTGGAACGATCGAACCAACCGAAACCGGGAACGATCAAAACGCAAAGCGAAAGCAACAGCAACCACCAGGAACGATTGAACCATTGGCATCGGCATCTGCATCGGCATCAACAGCACTCCTCCTCCTCCAACACATCCCGTGGCAGCGTACGATTTGACACATCGTCAGCAACAGCAACTGCAATCTTCAGCAATTCATCTACTACTCCATCGGCAACGGCATCCTTGTTGACCATGAGAAATTCAGAAAGAGCTATGAAGCAGAGAAGAAATAGCAAACTAGTATACCATCCAAAATACGGAAAAAGGGCATTTCGTGCAACGCCGTTGCAGAAAATAGAAAAACGCAAAATACACATGAAAAGGGGGGTATGACTGTACCGTACTAGTATACCATCCAAAATACAGAAACAGGGCATTTGGTGCAACGCCGTTGCAGAAAATAGAAAAACGCAAAATACACATGAAAAGGGGGGTATGACTGTACCGTACTAGTATACCATCCAAAATACGGGAAAATGGGCATTTGGTGCAACGCCGTTGCAGAAAATAGAAAAACGCAAAATACACATGAGAAGGGGGGTATGATTGTACCATACTAGTATACCATCGAAAATACGGGAAAAGGGCATTTGGTGCAACGCCGTTGCAGAAAATAGAAAAACGCAAAATAAACTTGATCTTGACCTTCAATTCGTCAGATATGTTTCTTCCTACATTGGATGTCGTAATTACTAGCGTGTTTGAATCACAATGGGAATCGTCAACATCAATGTTGTTGTCTTCTTTGTCATTGACAATCAAAGAGTGGGGGGCCTCTATGCTCACACTTCCTTCTTCCTCATCGTCGGCATTAGGAAAGAAAAAATTGTCATCGGAGACAGAATCATTGTCATCCTCTATGTTTGTTAATTCCCGACCAATCAAGGCACGCCCAATCGATTCGACAGAAGGGTCATACATAACTTGATTGTTGAGCACCTCTGGTAATGCGCCGTCACTACTCTGTGGACCGTTACAGGTGCTCGTTAGACCTAATTGTTGAGTAGCATCCTCGAGCTTCTTCCTCGATTTTCTAATGAATAACGAAGATGCAAAATCATCTACCCCCAAACACCGGTAGTAATAAGAATAACATGTACCCGGATTACGTGAAATATGGTTGAGAAGACCGGGAGAAACAATTACTCCCGTTTTCTTTCTTCGTCGCGCTGTAAACAAGGGGGGTTTCTTCTTCTTGGTAACCTTCTGCTTTCCGTAACCAGTAGTGATCAGAGGAGAGTCCCGGTAGCAACGTACACAATATACCTGATATTTGGGAGTGCGGACCATCGTTACTACTGAAGTCGTACAATAGCCAGTAATAACAATAGAAAAAAGGAAACGATTGAGATTAAAAAATTGCGACCATGCACTGTTTGTTTCAGGCATAAAATTCAGTAACATGCCACTACTTCGGAAACAGATGCCAGTGGGGTAGGAAAATGAAATGTGCATAAAAATATTATGAGTTCGACATTAATTTTAATAAATAGGGTGAAATTACAAAGGGGGACCAGTGGAGTTCGACCCAAATATGCGCGTGATTCTGAAATAACCCTGAATCTCGTTTGTGTGACGCATCTCAGTCCAGAGAACTGCCAATTGTCAGCAACACTGGAGCTTCCAACTCCGTTATCCCAAGAATAGGTGATTTTGCATTGGCTCCATCTCCCCCAGACACTCCTTATATGGAAAGGTTAACTGGAAACAAAACAGAAGTAGTTGGCGCAGGCATTATTCGTGTGGAAAATTGAGGATCGAAATGGCACTGTTATAGGTACCCATCAAGACTGAAGGGCACTTTGTTCCAAATGCCACAGTTAGGCTGTTCTCCCCACAAGGCTACTACATCAATTAGTACTACCAGCAAGCTAAGTTTGGGTTCAAATGCAGTCTGACATTGGGCAGTAATGGAGCACACTTACTAGGCCTCGCTGATGGAACCATTCTTCAATTCCTGCTACATCCTCACAGCAATCTTCCAATAATGCTGACTAGACTGGCCCTGCACCCTCCAAAACAGCGACAGACTCTATTCAGCCAGTCCCACATTAGTGTGACTGACAGATTATTCAACCTTGTTTCTTACTAGATCTGTCCAGCCACCTTTGAATACATGGATGAACAATCTTCTTTTAGCTACCTATAGGTCTGCGTATCCAACTAAATTATATATGAGTCGTGATGTACTCAAACACAACAATTGGAACCTAACCAAAGGCCAACAAGAGCTACTACTATGACACTGCTGCAAGTTAGGACACATTCCATTTTGGTCACATCCAATCGCTGCTGGCCAAATCTCTCCACAGCAACAAACACACACACACACACACACACACATCATCGCTCCTTCCAACAACAAGACTTCACACTGCTGCTTGCCTTGCCTCCTTCCTCTCTTACTAGGGCAAAGCCCCAACTGGAAGGAAAGCTTGGCCTTGATGCAGTGCAGGCTAGAGATTGAGTATCTATGGATCTGTATCAAAGTGCAACCCAGGGACGGCTGCTTGACACCTTTGGCAAGGAGAAGGAGCGGCATAAGTACAATTGTGGCGCTATCTCCTTTGTTGACCATGCTACACAACTAGTCCATCACACACATCAATGCACCACTACCGCCACTGAAACGATACACTCCAAGCACAACTTTGAATGATTCTGCCTACAACACCGAGTGTCCATTCAGGAATATGTGGTGGGTGACAACAATCCCTTTCAATCTAAGGATTGGAAGCACAACTGCAATATCAAGCTCCAGCACCGACACTACTCTGGAGTGGTTGTTCACTACCAAAATCGTCACGAGTGGAGCATCCAGACAGTGTTCTACACTGCCAGGGCCTTGTTGCTTCACTTTGCTATTCACTGGCCGTAGCAGGCTTCCGCCAATCTATGACCCTTTACCGTTGATCATGCTGTTTATTTATGGAGCAGCATACCCAGTCTCACCACCAAACTCACACCATTTGAGCTCTTTACCGGCGCCCAGTTCCATGATCACCACCATCTTCAGTGCCTCCATGTCTTTGTCTGTCCTGTCTACATCCTCGATGCTCGTCTTCAGGATGGCAAGAAGGTTCAAAATGGCAGTGTTGCAGTTGCCAGGGCATTTACCTTGGGGTTAGCCACCACCACTCCTCCAATCCAAGTACAGTGGCCATTTCTCCCCAATACCCATGTTGTCTTTGATGACTCCTTCTCTACGGTCTACTCTGATGGGGCCTTCACCGATGACGTGTGAAATAGCCTCATTTCATCTGACTCAGAGCGTCATATTGATGCCGACGACACTGTTGATGTAACTCCTTTCACAAGTCCACATGATTCCACTGTCTCCTTTGACTCCCCTGGCTCAGATCCCACTGAATCATGTGAACTTAAGGGGGAACCCACTGGAGTTTTCTCGCCTACTGCTATCAACCCAGCGGAATTTTCGGATCCCACTGCTGAACCACTATCACTGGACATACTAGTTCCCCTTAATCCCTTCAAATCCCGTCCTCCCCCTGCTGATTTGATCAATACTTCCCCTCAGGGAGCAATCAATTCAACAGATGGAGTTCCCTTGCCAACAGAGGGAGCTTCCACCTCCCCTGTGGTGTTGCTGCTACAAATCTCCATGCTCCACAGCTGTCCAGCGCCTCCCCGCACTTAACCCCTGTGCTCTTGCTGGATCGACTTAAACAGCTAGAGCACCCCAAAACACCAGCCTCTTGGCATTCAGGTCACGCGCGAACATCCGTTCAACGTTTCAATCTCTACAACATCCCTTCCTCCCAGTCGGCACTCCTTTCTCGTATGCTGTAAACCCCTCCCACACCCTCCGGATTCAGACAAATAGGGTTCAGAAATGTAGATAAGCCCGCCAGAGTGTCTTATGACAAACTGAACCAGCAACATCTTGCTTCCTTGCATTGGGACAAGCTACAGTAGTTGCTCTCCTCAGGATACAATACTACACTGAATGGCTTCTTCTTTGTTGCAGAACACCAACTCAACTCCACTAGCTATGGTAAAATCCGTGACTAGCTACCTCAACCCGACTCTGCTTGCTGCAATCACTGACAAGGAAGATAATCCTACTCTACAAGAAGCTATGGTCAGTCCTGAGGCTGCAGGGTTTGTAAAAGCCATGGAAACCGAGATCAATACTCTCATAGAGCGGAAGGTATTTGACATTGTTGAGAAATCCAAGAATCAGAAGGTAAAATATGGCACATGGGCACTCCAACGCGAGGGCTACCCGGATGGCTCCGTGAAGAAGCTCAAAGCCCGTTATTGTGATAGAGCCGTTGAGCTACTATAGAAGGGCGTTGATTACGTTGAAACATTTGCCCCAGTTGTCATGTGGATAACAGTGCAACTTCTACTGATCACGATCATCATTATGAAGTTTGAAACAAAACAGCTGGACTAGTACACGGCAGCATTTGTCCATGCCAAAATAGACTGTCTAGTTATGTCAAAATGCTTCAAGGCTTTGCAATACCTGGGATGGTTTGGAAACTGAACAAAAGCCTTTATGGGTTAGCCCAAAGCCTTTGAAACTTCTTTCTCCATACTAAACACCAACTTACTACCAACTTTGGCTTCAAGCAATCAGATGCTGACCCTTGTCGTCTCTTCGTGTCAGATGAAATTATCTGCCTTATCTACGGCGTGGATGATGTCCTTCTCTTCTACAAGAATTTGGAGGCCGTGGACTACTACTACCTTACTGATCAGATAAAGGCAGCCAAAATATCATTTGGTGAGGAAGAAGCAAGACGTTGCAGGCTTCCTTGGAGTCCTTATTGACTGCAAGGAAGATGACACAATTCAGCTTACATAGAAGGGCCTTTCAGGAGAGAGCATAGTTGATGCCATGCACCTGAGTGATAGCAGCATCCCTTCTACAGGAACGCCCTGTGAAGGATTTCTACCAATTGACGACGCCGGACAACCTGCTCTACTAGGAGCTTTCAGCTACTTATCAGTTGTAGGACAGCTAAACTATCTAGCAGGACATTCCAGGATTGCAATGGCCACGTCGCAGGTAGCTTGGTTTGTCCATCATCCGAAACGGTCTCACGAGCTACTAGCGTTGATCAGAATTGGTCGAGATCTGAAAGGCACTCTTGATAAAGACCTGATTCTAAAGCCAAGTATTGGTGATGGATCACTAAATGTTGACATCTATGTAGATGCTGCATTTGCATGTGGCTGGGGATCCGAAGAAGGCACCAGCAATCCTGACTCATGTTAAATCACGCACCAGCCGCTTGATTGAAATTGCTGGTTGCCCGGTCATGTGGGTGTCAAAACTACAGTCAACAATTGCAACAAGTACTACTATGGAGTCATACGATGTGACGTACTGCTCTTTCTATGGCATTGCAAGCTGCAATTTCACTTCTTGAAGTCTTAAGCAGTCATACTAGCTGGTCTTAACTACAAAGACCAACAGAAAGTCCAATTCAAGGCTAAGTAGTAGTAGTGTGGTACATGACGAGGATAACCAAGGAGCCCTTATACTACTAGTAGCTAATCTTGAACCCGGTAGGCATCATAGTACTGTCTGATCAAAATTTTATGCACTTAGGCTACACTGGTTTAGATCTTGGATCAAGGTCAGAGGGATTGACATCAGCATGTTTATTGAGATAGGACTACTAGTACAGAATATCGACTGCCTTACTAAACCTCTTGGTCCAACTGCTCTAGCTAACAATTGACAGCTATCGATGGGATGGTGATCCCACTTGCATTCAATCAAGAGGGAGAATCAATCAAATTAGTCGTGGACCAATTGTGACGTCAATCGAGAAATGACCAAATGGCCCTATGTCATTGAAGACAGTCTTTTACACTCAAAGCTATCGTCTGAGAGATACTATGAGGAGGTTCCAACAGAATCTTATGATGAGAATAATGCACAATTTTAATAATATATAACATACCAATCTAATTTCAATCATTTCATCACTGTACGTATACTGTCGTTCACTTGCTCCTTCCTTCAGTTTTGTTTGACCATGGATTGCAACCCATGGAACTGAGGGACTGCATTACTAAGCTATTACTCGGATTTCTGTGGTAGGCCAACAAGAACATCTTACGACTTAAGCTGAATCAATTTGTTGTCCTAGTAGTAGTACAACTGAGATCCTTTTCTTTTGATTGCAATGACGAGCCAATACGTAAGCTTGTAGCATGAAGTGATGCACCAAGTCATAAATTCACAAATTAAACGCTAAAAATCACTCTATTACTACACTAGGAATAGTTGGGCTGTGTTAGGAACTAGATAACAGCGATTTATTAACATTGGTACCGTCAAGAAAAGCCACCATCGGTCCGTATAGTATTTGAATACGAAGATAATTGCCATTTGATTATCTTGAAGAGGAGAAGGAGATCTGTTAGCAATCGTATATATGTCGTGATGAAGCCGGGCTTTGATGATAAAGGCCACCAACGGCTGTCTTCAAATACTGTAGCGAAATGCAGCAACGGTATACGATCAAATGGATGGAGGCTTCAGTGTTGTACTTTTGATGATGAAGCGTTTCTAGAGAATCGGTTTCAAACATTTGTGCAAAAATGATAGTGATGGCCATTTCTTAGTCAAAAAAGTAAGGAGAGATGATTGCTTTGATTAAGATGAAAAATTGAAGTGGACATTTTTCTATTATATTGAATAGAATTTGGGAAAAAATATACTCCATTAATCAAAGCCGCCATCAAAATCACCCCCGCCATCTCCGTCGCCATAGTCAAATCCACCATCATCGAAGAAGTTATCCGCGTCCATGTCGTTGTCGTCGTCACCAAAGTCTTCTAGGGGAACCTCCATAGAATCATCCAAGTCGTCTTCATCGTCTAGTCCAAGTTCCAAGTCATCGTCGTCATCCACATCAATTGAAGCAGTGACATCGGGGTTCACGTTCTCCTCTTCCGCTATGTCGTCCTCGTCGTCTTCGGTAAATACAATATCTTCCAATCCAATAGATTTCGTAGGGGACTTCTTCTTGACTGGTTGCACGTCATCCTCGTCATCATCACCATCGTCTCCCAACGAATCTAATCCAAGGTCCAACAAGAAATCGTCTAGGCCAGCATCATCATCTGCGTCGTCGTCATCGTCATCCTTTGATTTCTTGCTGTCTTCTTTCATCCTATCTGGAGACACGGCGTCCGCAGTAATCTTCGCGTCGTCTGTGGATCCCAACTGTCCGAACATACCCTCGCCCAATTCTTGTGGGAAATCGTCGACATAATCTTCGTCGTCCTCATCATCATCCATAATGAGAGTGTCTCGCTTCTGATCCTCCTCCATTTCTCGTCTCGTTCTCGACGCTCGCCGACTTCCTGCTCGCATCTCAGCCTCCATCTCTGGCGTAGCCCTGTGATGTGATGAATTTTTATGCGTTAGTGCGGGTGTGTGTGTGTGTGTGTGTGTGTGTGTGATAAAAAAGGCATAAGTTTGAAAGGAACAACACCGGACCGAAGATCGACAAACAAGCATAGAGATAGAACTCGGCGCCTTTTGCCCAAAAACTTACCATCTTCCTTGTTGTTCAATAAACTCTTCCATTGGAACTGGGTGAGGATGAGGTGGTGCCCACCGATGATGCCACTGCGGAAGTAGGAAAGGGAAAAATCTAGTTAGATGAAAAAATGAAACGAAGAGGAAAGACGGAACGACACAGAGGGACACACACCTCTATTTGCTGAAAGTGGGGCCATGGCACCGGATCTGGGTCATCGTCCCCGATCGGAAGGTCGTGGAAAGGCATGTTTTCTGGCGTTCTACCAGGTCTCATCGTTCCGGGGTATTCCATCATAGGTTCGTATGAATCAGGCATTTCGTCGATTTCGTATTCTGGCCCGGCGTAGCCCGATCCGGGTGGAGGAATGAGTCCCAAACATGTATTTGATGATGTCTTTAATGTCAATTGTTGCTTGGTGGTAAATGCATGCGTGACGACAGCTCCATGCATGAAAACTCCAGCCATGGCTACCGCAGTGGTCCATCCAACCATCCTTCGAGAATACATTGCCATCGTTCTCGTTTTTTTTCTCTCTCTTCTTTTTCTCTGCAAGCCCGCAGATGTACCCGAATCGATAAGAGGCAGCTGCGTGATGCCGGTTCGATTAGTATGAGT
Source organism: Pseudo-nitzschia multiseries (assembly GCA_037355745.1). Taxonomy (NCBI): domain Eukaryota; phylum Bacillariophyta; class Bacillariophyceae; order Bacillariales; family Bacillariaceae; genus Pseudo-nitzschia; species Pseudo-nitzschia multiseries. Next base: position 11,452,990 of record CM074781.1, read on the forward strand.
GAAGATTGCTACTTTAGTTCGCAAGAAGGCCCTTTGGATCTCTCTTTGCTCCACTTTCTGTAAGAACTTTTCTGATCGCTGCGAATCCGTTGTGGATCGGTGATTCGATTTCGTTTCGAGGTTGGTCTTCGATGGGCCCAGGGTTGATGATGGGTTGTAGTGGTCTGTACTTCCTCGGGGAGATTACTATCTTTGTTCTGTTGTTCTTTAGAAGAGTCGTACGGTATGAGAGAGTGATGGGTGATGACGCACCGTCTTTCCATCACCAGTAAATGCACACAATTTTCCAGCACTCGTTTCACAGTACGTTGCATACTGCTAGTATGTACGAAGACACAAGACACGACTCAGTGTCCGTATGCCTCTAGAAAAAGGTACTAAAATAAGGTTTATGTATTGGTTAAAAACTAAGATTGTGAGCTAGCTCTTCTGTCAACCACTCCGAGGAGCAGTTGGGAGCTTGTAACAGTAAACAGGCGTTGAATCAAAATTCAACGTACATTGCACATAGAGAATTTGGATATGTTCTTCATCCAGTCTTCAATATTGAAGACCGGCTTGCTTTTCGGATTTTCTTGAATCGTGGGTAATTTCAATCGTGAGCGTTGGAATACCACACTCTTCTCCTTCTCGTAAAAGTTCGATTGGTGGCACAGAATTTTGTTAGTCGTGTGCGACCAGTATTGCTTAGATAAGAATTTTTTTAATTGGTGTGATATGGTTTCAGATTCCGGATGTTCATACGTTGGATAACGTGATTTCTTAAGAGAAAGGAAACTGTACCATTGGTGTGGATTTGCTGGATGGTGTATGGACCCTTGCTTCTTGCATTGAAAGCACCAGGAATGAGCTTTTCATTTTTCACCATAATTTGGTCTCCTACACTGTAATCATGAATCTTCCTGTGGCTATTCTCTTTCATCGCGTTCTTATCTATTTGAGCCTGGCGTTTGTTTCTGACCATGGCCAAATCTGTAACTACAGGAATTGGTAGGAACATGTCTCTGTGGAAGACAAGGGCTCCGGGTGTCATTCCAAACGTTTTGTTGATGGTTGATCGAACTGCAAACTGAGCAGACGCAAACACACTATCAATGATGTTGGTGGCTTCCTGGAGGGTCTGTGGAGGATTGGTATTGAGTTCTGTTCTCATTGCAGACTTCATGGTATTGTGGACTCGTTCAAGCACGGCGTTGGATTGTGGGTTTCAAACTGAGCAGACCTTGGCCTTGATTCCTAGGTTGGCAAGGTGGAGTTGGAAGTCATTGCTCATGAAGTTGGTTCCTTGGTCGATGATACAATTTACTGGTTTTGGATATCTGGAGAGCCAGCCATTGTCGAGGGCATGAACTGCCATGAGGCCGGTTGGATTTACTTGTGGGGCTTGAATGATTTCAAGGAGGTTGGTGCACATGTCCATGATGGTAAAGCCGTTGAAGGAGACTGTTCTGTGGCCAGGGATCTTGATTTTCCAAGGGCCTACTCCGTCGATTGCAATGGTGTCCCAAGGAACATATTGGTGTTCTTTGGTAGGGAGTTGTCCATGGCTTTGGTGGCTATTCTTGTACCGTTGGCACGTGTCACAAGTTTTGCAGAAGGAGTTGATTTGGTCCTTCAAGTTTGTGGCGTAGACGAATTGGTTGATGGTTCGATACAATCTTTCTGCGCCAGCATGACCAAGCACGTGGTGGTAATATTTGATTGTGGCTTGCACTCGGTTTGGAGGGAGTACAATTTTCTGTCGACTGTTGGAGTCTACAACTGTCAAGTCAGTGCCGTTGAAGTTTTCAGTTGTGTACCAAGGATTGGTAGAGATATCTACGTTGGCTGCTTGATCTTGGGCGAGTTGGTCGAAGGCTAAGGGGTACATGGGAATGTCTTCTGGGTAGTTAAGAAACAATTCGGAAAGAGAGAGAAGGTCAGAGTCGGTTGAGTCAGTTTCAAGGTCTGAGTCATCATCCGTTGGATTGGTGCCGGGAGTGGGAGGACCAAAGAACTCCTTCTTCTTCTCGGGAGTGTCTTGCTGGAGTGGGAGCCGGGAGAGCGCGTCAGCAATGACATTGTCTTTGCCCTTGATGTACTTGAATACTGGAGAAAATTCTTCAAGGAGCATTCTCCAAGTCAAAATCCGATGGCTTGTGAGGTTTTGGCGAGTTAAGTTGATGTGGTCTGTCCATACGATGATTTCAGCACCCCAAAGAATGGTGCAAAATTCCTTGAAGACTTCTACAATACAGAGCATCTCTTTATCGACCGTTGGGTACTTGCGTTGAGCGGAGTTGAGTTTTCTCGAGAAGCAAAGAATGATTTTGCCATCTTGGAGGATGACAGCTCCGAGTTGGTAGTCAGAAGCATCAGTGTAGACATGGAAGGGCTTGTTTGGATCAGGAAAGGCAAGGAGGATATCATTGGCAATGAGGGACTTGGCTTTGTTGAAAGCTTCAAGAAGTTCCGGAGTTGGAAAGATTTTTCCTTTGGCTCTTCCAGAGAGGTCGGTAAGGGGTGCAAAAACTTCAGCGCGCTTGGGATAGAAGTTGCGATAGATGTTAATCATCCCAACAAAGGATCGAAGTTGGGTTGTTGTTGAGGGAAAAGCAAGTTTCAGGATAGGGGAAATCTTGTTTGGTTTGGATGAATTCCATCACGAGAGATAATGTGGCCAAGCCAAGGAGCTTGGGATTGAAACCAGTGGCACTTGGAGGGCTTGACTGAGAAGTTGTGGGACTTCAGTAAGGACAGGACAAAAGAGACTGATTTACAATGGGATTCAAGTGTATCTGAGAAGATACCAGTATCATCAATGTATACTTCAATGTCCTTCAAGTGTAGGAGCATTTGTTCCATACAGCCTTGGGCCCAACTTGGAGAGTTGAGGAAGCCTATTGGCAATCGAAGCAGTCGAAACTTTCCAAATGGAGTAACAAGGACGCAAAGCCAGGTGGAGGCTTCGTCAAGTTTGAAGGTGTGGAACTGCATGCTAACGTCAATAAGGGTGACATATTTGAAGCCTCTTCTTCTGTGGAAGATGTCTTGGAGCTTTGGAAGCGGGTAGTGAAGTTTCTTGGTGACTTTGTTGAGTTCTCTAAAGTCACTGATAAGTCGACAGGAGACATCTGGTTTTGGGACTACAAAGGTTGGCATTCCCCATTCAGTTGCATAGCACCATTCGAGGATACCAAGTTTCACTTGTTGATCGATTTCTTTCTTCACTGATTCTTGTTGGTGCAGTGGAATGGAATATGGTTGTTTTACAGTGATATGGAGTCGTGCCTTCCTGGAGATCAATGTGGAAGGTTTGATTAGGGAAAATACTTAATTCCTTGTCATTCAATCCTTCGAAAAGTTCTTCATTTTGGAGGAGTATTGGTAACAAGGCTTGTTTCTCATGGTGGGAGAGATGGTTTTGTTCAGTGACTAACTTGTGGAGGTCAGTTTTCTCATACTTGGTGGTTCCATCCACATACGAATTGTTGGATAGATTGGTTGGAGTAATTTTCTGCAATGGCATGTGATTCTGCAGACATGACTTTGTGGAGCAAGGACTTGTTGTCAAAGTAATTCCGAGGGTTAAAGTCCATGGTCTTCTCATACCATTCTATGGTGCAAGTCTCGAAGGCCATCTTCATTCCAAGGTCTCTCATGGTCTTTCTTCCAATAAGGAGGTGATAGTTGATATTCTGAGAGACTACAAAGCACTTGATTTGTAGGACTTTCATCGAGTAGGATAGTTCTGGGAATACGGTGTTCTCCAAGGTTACATAGTGGTTGCAAGTGGTTTTGCCGTTTGTTGTTTGCATTTGGATTGGTTGATCTAGGAGGTGTTTCTTGATTCCAGAGGGAATTGCTGATTCCACGATGAGATTGTTGGTAAATCCGGAATCAAAGAGGGTTTTCAAGTAGTACTTGCCAAGGGATCCGTTGATAGAATTGCAGACACTTACTGTGGTTGGAGCAAGGTCGATGTCGACATTGTCAGTTGCTAGGAGCAACATCTTGCTTGTTGTTGTCGGAATCGATGTTTTCAGTAGGAAATCTTTGAAGATCTGAGTTGTAATATTCTTCATCGATATCCATGTCTACATGGAAGAGATCCGGCCAAGGAGTTGCAGGGATGGTAGTTTCTTCTGGTTCATTGATGAAGACACACATGTGTTGTTCTGGTTCATGGTAGCTACTGCTGTGGGAAGAGGTAGTGAATCAATTGCTGTTGTTAGAATTGCTGCTGCGATCATTCACATGCGAGTCAGTATTGTCTCTATTGTTGTTATTGGACTGATTGGAGTTGGTGCCATACTTGTTGGTGTAGCATTGACCCCAAGTGTGGTTGGTACCCGGATGGATAGGATATGGTGAGTCATTGGAGATTCTAGTTGGGCCTTTGTTGTTGCCTTGGTTGTTGTTGCGTTGATTATTGTTGTTGTTGTTGTTGTTGTTGTTGCGTTGTCGATTTTGGTTGTTTCGATTGTTGCGATTGCGGCGGTTATTGTTGTTCCGGTTGTTGCTGCCATTGTTGTTTGGAGATGGATTATCTGATGATTTCTTTTTACTGTTCTGTGCATATTGATATCGTTTCGAATCTCATCATCATTTCAGAGAGGGAATCTCTATGAGGAGAGTGGTGTTGCTGATAGGTGTCTTTCCAATCCTCAGGCATCAATTCGAAGATTAGATTCTTGAACTCTCTCTCCTTGATTTCTGCATCGTCTGGTGGATGTCCAGGGAGTAGTGGAAGTATGACATGGTTGTGGAAGTTAACCTGTGAGACGAATTGGTGTACTGTCATAGTGGTGGTTTTCTTGATATTGGTGAGGAATCTTTGGTGGTTTTGGTAGGCATCAAGGTTGTTGTCAAACTTGTAGTTGACAAATTCTTGTACAGTTGTGGTGAAATTATTGACAGTTCTTTGAGGAACATTGTTTGCAAGGTAGTCATTCCACCAACTCTTGTCAGTGTAGTCCCTGAGGAGGTCTACAAACTTGTCGTAGAGTCTTGGACCTGTGGTTAGGTTGAGTGTCTTCTTGGACAGCATGAATTCATTGATGGTAAAAAGGATTTGTAATTTGGTTGATCCTGCAGTAATCAAGGGAATCTTGTGCTTGGTTGTTTCAGGCATTCCATTGAACTCTTGTGTACTCTTGAACTCCACTTTGTTGATGGACTCTTGATCAAAGTGAAACTTGAAAGGGATGCTGGAGTAAGACATTGTTTCTCTTGTTCTTACTGGACAATCTTCAGGATCAATTGGTGGTTATTTATTAGTAGTTGTTGTAGTAGTGTTTACTCGAGTAGTTGAAGTAGTCTTTACCGGTAGTAGTAATAAGGTCGAAGCAGTTATTCGACTGTTTAAACAGTGTCGTATGCCTCTAGAAAAATGTACTAAAATAAGGTGTTTATGTATTGGTTAAAAACTAAGATTGTGAGCTAGCTCTTCTGTCAACCACTCCGAGGAGCAGTTGGGAGCTTGTAACAGTAAACAGGCGTTGAATCGAAATTCAACGTACATTGCACATAGAGATGCACATGGAGAATTTGGATATGTTCTTCATCCAGTGTTCAATATTGAACACCGGCTTGCGTGGCATTGCATTTCAGTTTTTCTTGAATCATAGGTAATTTCAATCGTGAGCGTTGGAATACCACACTCAGAACAGAAGTGACTAAAACTCACAAGACTAGAAGTTAGGAAAAATCGTACTTCGGTAAGAGGTTCGTTCGTACCGTACGTACCGGTACGTACGGCATGGACATTATTGTACTGTCATTTACTACGTTGTTACTAGCAATAGATCATCATGCACCGTCCAATTGGAAATGGTTCTTTCGCAATGTATTCTCCTCTCTATCGGGAAGCCAAATTCATTGTTTCCTAGATCAGAAGTCTTTTTGATTTGACTCCCGGCAATGTTGACAAGCAAGCACCATCAAAGAAGAAGCAGCCACCGGATTTCTTGTTTGTAACCACAACAATGTGACGAAGCAACAATGTGACCACAAAGAAGTGGAGCAATCAGATTATCCAGAAGAAGAACAAGATCTTGCCTAGCCATACTACTACTACTACTACACCACAAGGCTGGCGACCAGCACAAGAATGCTGACGAAGCCGACAAAGCCAATGCTGACACGATGTTGACCCACAATGCTGCTACTCAGTTGATGGAAGACTTTCTTCTGGTTCATTGATGACGACACACATCATGTGTTGTTCTGGTTCATGTGGGCCGCTGCCATAGGAAGAGGAATTGCTGAAGCAACATCGTCCTTGTTGTTGCCAAAGTCGGAGGTTTTTGCTTCATCGATATGGAATCTCTGAAGATCTGAATTATAATATTCGGCATCGACCTCCATGTCTACATGGAAGAGATCTGGCCAAGGTGTTGATGGAAGAGTTTCTTCTGGCTTGCTGATGAAGACACACATGTGTTGCTCTGGTTCATGTGGGTTGTTACCATAGGAAGAGGAATTGCTTGAGTGATTGCTGTTGTTGCTGTTGGAATTGCAATTATTCACATGTGCATCGTTGTTGTCGTTTCTGTTGGATCTATTCAAATTTTTGGCATAGGCATTGTGGTAGCATTGACCCCAAGTGTGATTTGTACCTGGGTGGATCAGCCATGATGAGTTATTAGCTATTCTTGTGGAGGAATTGCTGTTGTTACCTTGGCTGTTGTTGTTGTTGGAGCCTCGTTGTTGGGTTTGGCTGTTGTTGCCATTTAATTGGTTGTAGTTGTTGCTGTTGTTGTTGTTGTTGCGATTATTCCCATTCCAATTGTTACGATTGCGGCAGTTATTGTTGTTCCGGTTATTGTTGCTATTGTTGTTGTTGCTGTTGTTGTTGTTATTCCTGTTTTGGGAGGAATTATCTTGGTTGTTTTTCTTACTTTTTCTGTTTTCTTTGCTCTGATATCTTTCCAGTCTGGTCATCATTTCAGTAAGGGTACCCCTGTGGGGAGAATGGTGTTCCTGATAGGTTTCCTTCCATTAATTGGGCATGGATTCAAAAATCAAGTTCTTGAATTCCTCATCGTTGATGGCTGCATTCTCCAGTGGGTGACCTGAAAGCAGTCAGAAAATCACATGGTTGTGGAATGTGATCATGGAGACAAACTGGTGTACAGTCATGTTGGTGGTCTTCATGATGTTGGCGAGAAACCTTTTGTGGTTTTGGTATGCATTGAAGTTGTTATCAAACTTCTTGTAGTTGATATAGGCCTCAATGGTGGTTGAAAAGTTGTCAACAGTTTGATTTCCTACATTGGTTGTTACATATTTGTTCCACCAGTTTACATCGGCAATATCTCTGAGGAGATCAGAAAATCTATCATATGGATTGGTGCTTTGGTTAAGGCCAGAGTTTTCTTGGCAAGAGTGAATTCATTAATGGTGAAAAGGGCTTGAAAAAGGGATGCTTCTGCAGTAATAAATGGAACTTTGACCTTGATAGTCTCGGAAACTCCATTGGAAGTTGTAGTTTGTTTGAACTCTATCATCAAAAGTGACTCTTGTTCAAAGTCAAACTTAAAAGGGATAACAGAGTAGGCCATCATTACTGGACAATCGGTAGGAGCAGTTGGTTGCTTGTTAATGGTTACTCGAGTAGTAGCAGTAGTAGTAGGTTAAAGCAAGTATTCAACTGTTTAAACAGTGTCGTATGCCTCTAAGTGAAGGTAGTAGTAATATGACTAGCAAGTATGTATGTGGTTGTAAATAGAACTAAAACTAAGATTGTGAGCAAGCTCTGCAAAGAGCTGAGCTTGTGTTATTCGCTAAGACAGTTGAAAGGCGTTGAACTTGAGATCCAACATATGCTGCACATAGATAAATTAAGATATGTTCTTCATCCAGTCTTCAATGTAGAAGGCTGGCTGGCGTGGCATTTGTTGCTGACATCAGCTTCCAGATTTTCTTGAATCGTGGGAATTCAATCGTGAGGGTTTGAACACCACATTTAGGTATTTCAGAAATGACCCAATAATGAGTGATTCCCTGTACCAAAATACATAAAAGTATGTGCTTCGGTATATTGATTTATTCATTTCGGAACAACAATTGTCAGTCGAGGGGCTCTCAACTGACAGTTTTTATTCACTTAACTAAAACTCAATAAATTACAACGGAATCTTAAAATCAAACATTTCAGTCACCCAACGCATGCTGACTCGTGTGCACCTCTGTTGTCTGAAGACAGTTGATGGTATGAATATTTGGCTTAAAATCAAATGCACCTCCACTACATTGAAATTGTTCAGTGGTAAAAATGATTCCACTTAACACCATGAATAAACAGGCTAAAAGGTACGAACCAAGATATCATTAAAGACCAGACCGATAAGCAAACACTTGGAATCCTTATGTGCATTAAAAAAGAATCAGCATAACAGCCCGTGAGGAAAATACTTATGGCAATCACGAAAAGCAATACCGATTTGGAATGGGTCTCATTTATTCCCTGAAAACACGAAGATCATACCATAAGCAAAAGGTCCATGTAATTGACTAACAGCCTTGCTTGCCAAAATAGGCGGGTAGGTGGCGCAGGGAGTGATTAAACAGACAGTTACTGTTTCGTATTTATGGATTCCGAGTTCCAAATTTGTCAGTTAATATACATATTTGTCCCTTGGGTGCGCCAAAAATCTATTCAATCCATTCACTCGTAAATACTTGTATGTTTTATTAACTACTTCTATTCATTTTTTTATGTGGGAATCCCTCAATACTGCTGCCAAAAAGTGTGTTCGGACCATTTCATTGTGAATATAATAGGGCGCACAGTCATTGCGTCATTGTGAATAGCAACGATAGAGACTCACTGTAATTATCTACCAGATTGATATGACGCTGTAACACGCATTGGTCCGACCATGCTGTGTGCTGAATTTAGATGCTGTCGCACAGCAATGTCCTTTTCACAAAACCATAGAGTCGAGGGCAGTCACCCACATCTCACGTCGTCCCTACTTTCTATACTTCGGGGTCATTGCCAACACAGAAAAGACGACGACAAAATCTTTCGCTCGAATTACGAGTTCGTCATGGGAGATACCGATGTGAATCGGACCTATCCTTCTTGTTGCGTCGACATTCGAGACGGCACAGAGGACCCAACACCTACCCCATTCGCGTCGATTTGATCTAATCCGAGATCATTCCAGCCTTCTTCTCTTCTGCGTCTCTCTGCCGCTGTTTACGATTTCGCAAATAATTTGATAACAAAAAAAAGTATTCTTTCAGACGATCTATATCCTCGTGACAACTCGAAGAGGCTTCCGTTTTGGACGCTGCCAGTTGAGGCATGATTATTTGTTTGTTTGACGTACCATTGTTTGCGGCCGATGCCGAATTTCCCGTAGAGGAAACAACGATGGCGTCCGCGTCGAGCTCCCCTTCCTCCAACAGGGGTGCGACTGCTGCCTCGTGGCGCGTGATTTCGACCTCGTCGTCGCTTAGTTTGTCGGCGGCCCAACTCTCATCGACCACGTGAAGTGCGACCGGTCGTGCCGCCTTGGATAGAGGCCGTCGGGTGTGCCTTGCTACGGCAGAGTAGTTGCTATCGGAGGGCATTTCTAATACTGTATTCGTTTGGAAAGGTTTCGTCAGAGGTAGTGTTTGATCCTTGCAGTGCTCAAGACCAACCCTGTTTTGTTGTACTTCGATATGCTGTCTTTTTACGAGTATTACCGGTACCGATACTGTATCGATGCACTAAAACAATGCTTTGTTCTGAAATCGGTTAGTCCCGCAACAAATCGAAACACGACTCCGAGGAGCAGTTGGGAGCTTGTAATTGATGTAGCGAACCGAATGTAAGGAATGGTAGTGCCACGTGGAACGTACGACGTACAAACCAAAGAACACCCTTGAGTATGCAAGATCTCACTGTATCACCAACGTAGGTACGAACTCTACGATCACTCACTGCATGCAGCAATTTCCCCTGTAAGCAGCAATCCTGCTGTAAGCAGCAAAATACAGGCAAAGCACCAACAAGCCGGTAAAGGTTCCCTCCAACAAGAACCAAGCCTACAGCTCACTCTTTTGCTCCTAAAACGATTAGTAGTAGAATAAAGGCTTATACGTCCAGGTCCAATAGTCTTCCCTATTGTACCCGTACAAGCCCCCGCTAATCTTCCCAACGCGAAGATTACACAGGCCCACCAGCGTGCCTACACCCTCAAGGCCCAACGCGCCTACGAGAGTATTCGGGCCGATTCCTCACGGTCGAGGAACAGATTCTCCCAACGCGAGAACCTCCCCCCACACAGGAAGGACCAACAGGCCTACCTACCACATCGGATTCCGGCCTAGCGTACACGACAAGCTCTTGGGCCAAATTCCTCCCAACGCGAGGTTCCCAGACACACCGCGCCTACCGGACGAGCCGCACCTACCTACGTCATCCCATCACGCACGGGAACGATCCGCTAGCAGAACCACCGACGTGTCCGACCACATAACGCTGACCCTGTAACACTCTAGCATCGACATGAACTACCGGGAGTACTTCCAAGGTGCTGGGCCCTTTGGGGAAGCCCCTGCTAGACACAATATCTACCAGGCCGTATACACTCTCTTCAATGAGGCGGACGGGGACAGGCTTCTCCCCCTACTCCTTGATATCTTCAACGCCCAAGCTATTGGTGGCTTGGGCATCTTCCAAGAAGATGCAGCTGGAGTGGACCGGATGCGAGTCATCCATGGCCTCCGACGCTACCCCGGCACCATCACCCAGCCTTCTGCCAACCGGGGGCGCGCCTTTGGCTACATAGACGATGTGGAAGGACAAGAGGGTGAGCTGGTGCAGGTGGATGCAGCCCTGCTTTCAAGGGCTGCAGCTAGCCGGGTGTACCTCATGGCCCACCATGAAGCCACTGTATCGCAACACCCGGATAGGGACTACATCCCTGCCATTCCGGAAGGTACTGCCCACACGGAAATGCTCCAGGCCCACAAGGTATGTTTCCTACCCTTCGAATTCGTCCCTCTGGTGTTGTGCCGGGGCCTCACCCCGACGCAGGCCTTCCAAGTCCTCCAACCTCACATCCTCCAGCAAGGACTGGGGGATATCTGCAAACCACTGTTGGACACCCTTCGAGCGGTGGGGACACAACCTACTACTCTTCTGGGCGCCATCAGGCTCCTAGAGCCCGGACCCCCCTTCCGAGCTGAAGCTCACCTACGAGCCTACATGAAGAGCAACGTCCTCCTTCGCGACCTCCCAGGCCTCATAGTAGGCACCGCAGCCCCGGCAGACCCTACCCTCACTGCAGCCTTCTCCGCGCTCACCGACCAACAACTAAGGCTGAGCGAGTCTCTGGACCAAAGAAGACAAGAATCCTCCAAGCTGCACTCTGTAAGGGAAGTGTGGGGTAACCTTTACACTGAAAGACTCCTACTACTCTGTGGAAAGACAACTGAAGCCGATCTTCCCCCCATCTACACAGCCTGGGCCAAGAAGAGCAAACATGAAAAGACCCACATGGTCCTCCAAAGTCAAGTGGCCACAGAGGCCTACAACCTTGGCATCCAGGCGCCACTCATCACCACAGCAGTACTCAAGAGGTTCCAAGATTGCAACTTCTATGGGACCGACCCCTTTGATGTAGCAGATGGCATACTCCCTCTAGCCTTCACCCCTCCAGGAGGATCAGCAGCTACCCTAATGAGGGAACATGAAGCGGCTGCTAATGTAGCTGCGTATGACACCATGATTTCCACCCACGGCAACTCTCTCTCACTCAAGGACTCCCTAGACTTGCAAAAGACCAAAGCCTACATCCCCCTCGATTGGACCGAGGCTACCACTCAGCTGAAAAGCTACCTTGCTGTACTAGCCACCCTCCTAGGCGCCACACATAATGTGGTGAAGTCTTACCAACGGGGTCTCTCCCGGCTAGAGTGGCAACAAATGTCCCTCAGAAGGGCCATTGCAGATGAACTAGGCGACCGAATCACTCCTGCAATAGTGGTGTACTACTTCCAGGTCCGTATCCGGGGTTGGCTAGAAGAACAATGGGAAGCAGACACCCCTCTCCCTTCCCCGGACTTTGGGGAAGACATCCACCGGTTCAGAATGACCCAGAACCTCAACTGGCTCCCAAATGTGTCCAACGTCGATGCCTTACGCGCCCTCAAGCTGCCACTCTCCCCTCCGGCGGGAGCCCCTCCAGCCCAACCTACAGGAGGGGGGGGAGGGGGTGGGACCCCCCGCCCTCGCGATGATCAGCTTCAAAATCCCAACAGAGATCCCAGGCTCTCTGACCACTCCAATCCCCTCACTGCTAAAATCAAAAACAAAGCAATGAGATTAGTCATCTCTTCCATGAAAGCCAAGGGCAAACCACCTCTCAAACGGCCCGATGGCAAAGAACGCTGCCATTCCTGGCACATTAGAGGTCGGTGCTTCACTGGCTGCCGCCATATTCATGACCACATTGACATCACGCCAGCAGAGCAGGACCTGCTCTGGGAATGGTGCCAAGAGGCCTATGCTGCCTGAAGACCTGGCAAGCGCCAATCGCTTGGTGCTGCGCCCCCTCTCACTCTACTTGCCTCGGGGGCCACGACAGCGCCCCCACCCAAACACTTCCCACCCAAACACTTCCCGCACCACCTTCGATTCAGCCCCCCAGCCACACCCATCCCATATCCTTCCCGCTCCACCCGGAAAACCCCCTCTCCTCCCCTTGTTGCACCACCCGTCCAGGGCCCATCTCCTCCCCTTGTTGCATCACCCGTACAGAGCCCTCGGCCCCCAGCCTCGCCGCTCCACCGAAGCTGACCCCTCCTCCCCCAACAGTTCGGTCCTCCCCTTCCTAAGGATTTAGGTAAGCCCCCCACACACGTTCTCACTTGACTGTATGACCCCACCCCGGCCCCTCCACCCCGCGCCCCACGGGTGCCTCCTCCACCCAGCATAGGGCTGGGATCTCCAACTCCTCCACCCAGCACCAAGCCGGGCTCTACTCCACCCATCGACTTGCTGGGACTTTCTCCGCCGGCCCTCATCTCGCTGGCTCTTACACCCTGCCCGGTATTGGGCTCTCCCTCCCCTCCCAGCGACGCGCTGGACCCTCCCTCTCCTCCCCGCGCCGTGCTGGAACCTCCCCCTCCCAGCGACGCGCTGGACCCTCCCTCTCCTCCCCGCGCCGTGCTGGAACCTCCTCCATCTCCTCCCAGCACCGCGCTGACAGCTCCTCATAGCTACCCCAGGGACCGGCTAGACGAGCACATCACCCGAGCTATCTCAGTGTACCGCCACAGTGCGAGTTGGGGGGACTTCATCTGGACCATCCAGGGACGAGGTGACATCCACCCACGTGTGGGTACTATCCCCCACCCAGCAGGTCCCCTCTTAGCCCACTATGGGCATGAGGGAACCCCAGCCTCCATGAGCAACCCCCCTTGGACCACTGCCCGGCTTGCTGGGGCCCTAGCCAGGGGCCCCCATCAATCCTCACAGCAGGGCATCGCCTTCCTTCGGGAAGAATATGCCGACATGATGGACAAGCAGCAATGGACTGTCCTTCCAGCCAGCCTCATCCTAGACCTTCCCAACCTCCGGCTGAGTCCCCTGGGGCTAGTCCCCCAACGGGGCAGGCGCCCCCGAATGATCTTGGAGTACACCTACTCTGAGGTCAACCAAGACACCATCCCGCTAGCCCCGGCAGAAGCCATGCAATTTGGCCGGACACTTCCCAGGCTCCTCCACAAGCTGCACCACGCCAACCCCAGGTTTGGTCCCATGTATATGTCCAAAATCGACCTCGCAGATGGGTTCTACCAAGTCCAGTTACGACCAGAAGACACGATGAACCTGGGCGTGCTGTTCCCTGCCAGGCCGGGCGAACCTCCACTGGTGGGCATTCCCCTCACCAATCCCATGGGGTGGACATCTAGCCCTCCCAGCTTCTGTGCCTTCACTGAAACTATTGCAGACTTGGCCAATGCCACCCTCTCCACCGGGCTGGCACACGCCAGGCTCACACCACATCGTCTAGATCTCCCCTCTGAAGCACCACCTCCAACCACCATCCCCACTGCAATCTCCCCAGGCCCACCTCTGGAGACCACCCAAAGCACCACCCCCAGCAAAAAGCCAGTGCGATACTGGGATGTCTATGTTGATGACTTCTGTGGCCTTGCTCAGGGCAACCAATGGACCCGGCGCGCCATCAAGCGCGTGCTCTTCCAATCACTGGACAAGGTCTTCCGGCCCTTGGATACCTCCGACACCACCTTCAGACAGGAACCAGCTTCCCTCAAGAAAATGCTACAGGGGGATGCAACGTGGACCACCAAAAAAGTTGTACTGGGCTGGCTCATTGATTCCATCCACAAAACCATCAGACTTCCACCACATAGAGTGGCCCGGCTACAGGAAATCTTGCACGCCATCACTCCCACCCAGCGCCATGTCCCCCTCCAACAATGGCACCAGGTCCTTGGAGAACTTCGTTCCATGGCTATTGCCATCCCTGGTTCCATTGGCCTCTTCTCCATCCTCCAAGAAGCGTTGAGACACCAAGATCCAGGCCGGCAGCGCATCCGGCTCCCCAAGCGGGTCCACAGCTTCATTCAAGACTTCCAATGGCTAGCCAACGATCTATCCAACCAACCAACCTCTATTGCTGAACTGGTGCCGGACCCCTTCCCTGCCACCATGGGCGCATGTGATGCCTCTGGCCATGGTATGGGGGGCATTCATTTTGTTCCACGCCCTGATGGTAAAATCCAACCCATCCTGTGGCGACATGCATTCCCCAAATGGGTCTCCTCCCAGTTAGTCACCTTTGACAACCCCCACGGCACCATCACCAACAGTGACCTGGAGCTCGCTGGTTCCATTGCCCACAATGACATCCTTGCCCAAGCGGCCTGTGTCCAACACAGAACCACTCACAACTGCTATGACAACACGGCGGCTGTCTACTGGCAAAGGAAGGGCGCCACTACCACCACTGGGCCTGCCGCTTACCTTCTTCGCCTTCAGTCCCTTCACCAGCGCCTCCACCAATATGTCCCTCTCAGGGATTACATCCCTGGCCCTGTGAATCACCTGGCTGATTTGCTCTCTCGATCACCCCTCTCTGACGCTGCCTTGCTCCTTCATTTCAACACCACCTACCCACAGGACTTGCCCTGGCTCTTATGTCCCCTGAAGCCTGCCATGCATTCTGCTCTGACCTTGGCTCTATCCAGCAGACCATGCGCGCTTCAGTCACTGAACTCTATGCCAAGCGCAAGGATGCCCATTGGACTCAATGGGTTCATTTCTGTGTGTCTCAAGGCTTTGAACCAACCCTCCCCTCTGTTACAGATCCAATCCCCATCCTCCAAGTCTTTGCCCAGCGCCTCCATGATGGCAGGCTCTCCTGTAGCCGCAAGCCCATCAGATCTTGCACAGTATCGGACACCCTCAGGTCAGTGGGCCAGACGCTGGCCCGCATGGGGGCCAAAGACCCCAGAACCAACTCCACAGGCAGTCTTGACTTCAGGCTAACTGCCCAGTTCAAGGCCTATGCCAAACTTGACCCCGCCCCTTGCAGGGTCAAACCCGTCCCAATCACCCTTGTCATGCACGCCCTTCGATTTGCCTACCATGACTACCCTTCCCCAGCCAGGCAGGCCATTGCGAACATGATCTGCATAGCCTTCTTCTTCTGCCTCCGTCCTGGTGAGTACACTGGTACTACCAGAGATGATCAAGCCTTCCACCTCAAGGAGGTCTCCTTCTACCTGGGCTCCAAACTTGTCCACCATGATGGTCCTGCGCATGAGCTTCTTGCTGCTACCTCTGTTACCCTCACCTTCACTACACAGAAGAATGGGGACAAAGGTGAGGTAGTTGCTCATGCACGGAGTGGAGACTCCCTCTGCTGCCCTGTGGCAGCATGCGCGCGCCAAGTGCTCCACCTCAGGGGCTGCTGTACTAGCACCCATCCCTTCAGCCCAGACCTCAAACTTGCCAGTTACTTTGCCAATGGGGTTCTCACCCTAGTTCGCGCGGCAACTGTCACATCCTCCATGAGAGTCTATGCCCAGACCCTCTACCATACCACAGGCATCTCCCCTGCAGCAATCTCTGCCCGCTCCCTTCGCGCGGGAGGGGCTATGGCACTGCTCCAGGGCAAATGTGATTCTAATGTCATCAAGCTCCTCGCAAGATGGCACAGTGACTGCATGATGAGGTACTTGCACCAGCAGTCCCTCCCCATCTTCAAGAACCTTGCCTCTGTAATGTTCAACAATGGAACATACTCCTTCCTGCCTGACGAGTGGGTGCCGGCCTCGGCCCCCACTCCCCCTGGCAGCTCTATCTGACCCCCCTCTGGGTAATCTTCTCTCTGAATCCTCCATGCGGATTCTCCCACCCTCGCTGTCTTCCAAGCCCCCTCCAGGTTCATCTCCAGCCACCTCCCACCCTGTGGCCATCTGGCCTATTGGCAGAAAAGGCTTAACAGCCAAAGCTGTGCGCCGGTGTGTGGGCAAAGCAAGGGACCGGACCAGCCTGCAAAAACTAGTCACAGGCTGGCGATTCCCGGATCCCCCTCTAGCATTGCTTAACCCACCAACACACCTATGAACTATAAACCCTGCACATCCAGTACTACAAGTAGGTAGGCTACTGAGGCTATCACAAACGTAGTGCGTGATAGTTGATGTAGCGAACCGAATGTAAGGAATGGTAGTGCCACGTGGAACGTACGACGTATGAACCAAAGAACACCCTTGAGTATGCAAGATCTCACTGTATCACCAACGTAGGTACGAACTCTACGATCACTCACTGCATGCAGCAATTTCCCCTGTAAGCAGCAATCCCGCTGTAAGCAGCAAAATACAGGCAAAGCACCAACAAGCCGGTAAAGGTTCCCTCCAACAAGAACCAAGCCTACAGCTCACTCTTTTGCTCCTAAAACGATTAGTAGTAGAATAAAGGCCCACCACGCCCGCCCGCAGAAAAGGCTTAACAGCCAAAGCTGTGCGCCGGTGTGTGGGCAAAGCAAGGGACCGGACCAGCCTGCAAAAACTAGTCACAGGCTGGCGATTCCCGGATCCCCCTCTAGCATTGCTTAACCCACCAACACACCTATGAACTATAAACCCTGCACATCCAGTACTACAAGTAGGTAGGCTACTGAGGCTATCACAAACGTAGTGCGTGATAGCAGTAAACAGCCATTGAATCGAAATTCAACGTACAAGTTACATAGAAGATTTGGATATGTTCTTCATCCAGTCTTCAATACTGAAGACCGGCTTGCTTTTCAGATTTTCTTGAATCGTGGGTAATTTCAATCGTGAGCGTTGGAATACCACATCCTCTGTCCTATGCCTCTAAATAAAGGTACTAACGTAAGGTTATATTTGTCATGTATGATTAAAAAACTAAGATTGTGAGCTAGCTCTGTCAACTACTCCAAGGAGGCATTGGAGAGCTTGTAACAGTAAAAAGCTGTTGAACTGGAATTCAACGTACATTGTTGCACATAGAGAAATTAAATATGTTCTTCATCCAGACTTCAATATTGTTGAAGCCCGGCTGGTGTGGCATTGGTGCTGATGTCAGATTTCAGATTTTCTTGAATCGTGGGAATTCAATTGTGAGGGTTTGAATACCACACTCTTTTTCTTCCCATAAAAGTTCCGATTGTTGGCACAGAATTTTGGTGGTCGCGTGCAACCAGTATTCCATAGATAGGAAATTTTTAATTGGTGTGATATGGTTTTAGGTTCCGAATATTCATCCGTTGGACAACATGGTTTCCTAAGAGAAAGGAAACTGTACCATGTGTATGAATTTGTTGGATAGTGTAGGGGCCCTTGCTTCTTGCTTCAAAAGCTCCAGGAATCTGCTTTTCATTTTTCATCATAATTTGGTCTCCTGCACGGTAATCATGAAGCTTTCTGTGGCTATTTTCTTTCATGGCATTCTTATCTATCTGAGCCTGTTGTTTGTTTCTGACCATGGCTAGGTCAGTGACTACAGAAATTGGTAGGAACATGTCTCTGTGGAATACAAGGGCTTCAGGCATCATTCCGAATGTCTTGTTGATGGTTGAACGAACTGCAAACTGAGCTGATGCAAAGACGCTATCGATGATGTCTGTGGCTTCATGAAGAGTTTGCGGGGGATTGGTATTGAGCTTGGTTCTCATTGCTGATTTGATTGTATCATGTACTCTTTCAAGAACTGTGTTGGATTGTGGATTTTGAACAGAGCAGACCTTGGCTTTGATTCCAAGATTGGCAAGATGGAGTTGGAAGTCATTGCTCATGAAGTTGGTTCCTTGATCGATGATACAATTTACCAGTTTTGGGTATCTGGAGAGCCAGCCATTGTCAAGGGCATGGACTGCCATGAGGCCAGTTGGATTAACTTGTGGCGCACAAATTATCTCAAGGAGATTGGTGCACATATCCATGATGGTGAATCCATTGAAGGAGACAGTTCCATGGCCAGGGATCTTGATATTCCAAGGGCCGACTCCATCGATTGCAATATTGTCCCATGGAACGTACTGGTGTTCTTTGGTTGGGAGTTGTCCATGGCTTGAATGACTATTCTTGTATCTTTGGCAAGTATCACAGGAACGACAGAAGGGATTGATTTGGCCCTTCAAGTTTGTGGCATATATGAATTGGGTAATGGTTCAATACAATCTTTTGGCGCCGACATGATGGCCAAGCACATGGTGGTAATATTTGATCGTGGCTTGTACTTGATTTGGAGGGAGTACTATTTTCTTGCAACCGTTGGTGGACTCAACAACTTGCAAATCAGTGCCGTTGAAGTTTTCAGTTGTGTACCTTAGATTGGTTGAGATATTGGCATTGGCGGCTTGGTCGGCAGCCAGTTGAGTGAAGGCTAAGGGATACATGGGGATATCATTCAGGTAATTGAGGAGTAAGTCAGGGTCCGTTGGGATGGGGACAATATCCAATGTGTCCATTGGGGGGAGTTGGAGATTCCTTCTGTTCCTCCGGAGAGTCTTGCTGGAGGGGGAGCTGGGAGAGCGTGTCAGCACTGACGTTGTCTTTGCCTTTGATATACTTGAATACTGGAGAAAATTCTTCAAGGAGCATGCGCCAAGTCATAATGCAATGGCTTGTGAGGTTTTGGCAAGTAAGGTTGATGTAGTCTGTCCAGACTACAATTTCTACACCCCAGAGAATAGGTCAGAATTCTCTGAAGACTTCAACAATACGGAGCATCTCTTTATCAACCGTTGGATATTTCCATTGAGCAGCGTTGAGTTTTCAAGAGAAGCAGAGGATAATTTTGCCAGCTTGGCAGACGACAGCGCCAAGCTGATAATCTGAAGCATCAGTGTAAATGTGGAAGGGCTTGTTTGGATCAGGGAAGGCACGAAGAATATATTTTTCAATGAGAGCCTTGGCTTTGTTGAAGGATTCGATGAGCTTGGGGGTTGAAGTGAGCTTGCCTTTGGATCTACCAGAGAGGTATGTAAGTGGGGCAAGGACTTCCACGTGCTTTGGATAGAAGTTACGATAGAAGTTAATCATCCTAACAAAGGATCAAAGTTGGATTGTTGTTGAGGGAAAGGCTAGGTTCAGGATAGGAGCTATCTTGTTTGGATTTGGGTGAATGCCATTGTTGGAGATGATGTGGCCAAGCCAAGGTGCTTGCGATTGAAACCAGTGGTACTTTGAGGGCTTGACAGAAAAGTTGTGGGCCTTGAGTAAGGAGAGAACAGAAGAAACAGACTTGCAATGGGATTCAAGAGTATCAGAGAAGATTCCAATATCGTCCATGTATACTTCAATGTCCTTTAAGTGGAGCAGCATTTGTTCCATGCAGCCTTGAGCCCAGTTTGGAGAGTTGAGAAAGCCCATTGGTGGCAAGCAAAGAAGTCAAAATTTCCCAAAAGGAGCAACAAGGACACGAAGCCAAGTGGAGGCTTCATCAAGTTTGAAGGTGTGGAACTGCATGCTAACATCAATACGGGTCACATATTTGAACCCTCTTCTTCTGTGGAAGATGCCTTGGATCTTTGGGAGTGGATAGTGGAGCTTCTTGGTGACCTTGTTGAGTTCTTGAAAGTCACTGATGAGCCAACAGGAGCCATCTGGTTTTGGCACTACAAAGGTTGGCATTCCCCATTCAGTGGCATAGCAGCGTTTGAGGATGCCAAGTTTCACATTGTCGTTCGATTTCCTTCTTCACAGCTTCCTGTTGGTGGAGTGGAATTGGATATGATTGTTTCACATGGAATGGCTATGTGTCTTACTGGAGCTCAATGTGGAACTCTTGATTAGGGAAAATGCCTAATTCCTTATCATTCAAGCCTTCAAAAAGTTCTTCATTTTCAAGAAGTATTGGTAACAAGGTGTGTTTCTCATTGTCAGATAGATGGGTTTGTTCGCTGACTAACTTGTGGAGATCAGTCTTCTCATATTTGGAGGTGCCATCTACATATGACTGTTGGATGACTTGGTTGGAATAACTCTCTGCAACAGCATGTGGCTCTGCAGACATGATCCCTTGTTATCAATGTAATTGTGAGGATGGAAGTGCATGGTCTTTTCATACCATCATATGGTACAGGTTTCAAAGTCCATCTTCATTCCAAGGTCTCTCATGGTCCGTCCTACCAATGAGGAGATGATAGTTGATGTTCTGGGTGACAACAAAGCACTTGATTTTCAGGACCTTCATCAAATAGGGTAGTTCTGCCAGTTCTGGGAACATGGTGTTCTCCAGGGTTACATAGTGGTTGCAAGTGTTTTTGCCATTTGTTGTTTGCATTTGAATTGGTTGGGCAAGCAAGTGTTTCTTGATTCCAGAGGGGATTGCTGATTCGACAATGAGATTGTTGGTGGATCTGGAATCAAAGAGGGTTTTCAAGTAGTACTTTCTGGGGGACCCGTTGATAGAGTTGCAGACACTTACTGTGGTTGGAGCAAGGTTGACGTCTGTGTTGCTGGGAGCAACATCTTGCTTGTTGTTGTCGAAATCTAGGTTTTGTGATTCATCCATGTAAAATCTCTGTAGATCTGAATTATAATATTCATCATCTACATCCATGTCTGTATGGAAGAGATCTGGCCAAGGGGTTGATGGAATGGTTTCTTCTGGTTCATTGATGAAGACACACATGTGTTGTTCTGGTTCATGAGGATTGCTGCCATAGGAAGAGGAGTTGCTGGATCGATTGCTGCTATTGCTGGAATTGCAATCATTCACATGTGAGTCAGTGTTGTTGTTGTTGTTGGACTGATTGGAGTTTTTGCCAAATTTGTTGGCATAGCATTGGCCCCAAGTGTGGTTGGTACCTGGGTGGATTGGACATGGTGAGTCATTGGGTATCCTTGTTGAGCCTTTGCTGTTGTTGTTGCCTTGGTTATTACTGTTGTTTCCTTGTCAGTTTTGGTCATTGTTGTTCAATCAATTGTTTCCATTGCGATTGTTTCCATTCTGGTTGTTACGATTGCGGCAATTATTGTTGTTGCGGTTGCTGTTGCTATTGTTGTTGTTGTTATTGCTGTTTTGAGATGGATTATCTGATTTCTTTTTGCACTTTTGTGCATACTGATATCTTTCAAATCTCGTCATCATTTCAGAAAGAGAATCTCTGTGGGGAGAATGGTGTTGTTGGTAGGTGTACTTCCAATCTTCTGACATGGATTCAAAAATTAGATTCTTGAACTCTCTCTCCTTGATCTCCGTATCCTCAGGTGGGTGTCCTGGAAGCAGTGGAAGGATAACATGATTGTGGAAGTTAGCTTGGGAGAGAAATTGGTGTACTGTCATGTTGGTTGTTTTTTGATATTGGTAAGGAATCTTCAATGGTTTTGGTATGCATCGACATTATTGTCAAACTTGTAGTTGACAAATGCTTGCACAGTTGCGGGGAAGTTATTGACAGCTCTTTGAGGAACATTGCTTGCGAAGTAGTCATTCCACCAACTCTTGTCGGTGTAGTCTCTGAGGAGGTCTACAAACTTGTCATATAGTCTTGGACCTGTAGTTAGGTTGAGTGTCTTCTTGGATAGCATAAATTCATTGATGATGAAAAGAATTTGTAATTTGGTTGATCCTGCAGTAATCAAAGGAATCTTGAGCTTGGTGGTTTCAGGCATTCCATTGAACTCTTGTGTGTTCTTGAATTCCACTTTGTCAATAGACTCTTGATCAAAGTTGAACTTGAAAGGGATGATGGAGTAGTAGCTAGACATTGTCTTCCTCTTCTTACTGGACAATTGGTAGGATCAGTTGGTTGCTTGTTAGCAGTAGTAGTACTAGTGTTTACTCGAGTAGTTGTAGTAGTTGTAGGTCGAAACAGTTTTTCGACTGTTTAAACAGTGTCATATGCCTCTGAATAAAGGTACTAACGTAAGGCTATTTTTGTCATGTATGATTAAAAAACTAAGATTGTGAGCTAGCTCTGTCAACTACTCCAAGGAGGCATTGGAGAGCTTGTACTAACAGTAAAAAGCCATTGAACTGGAATTCAACGTACGTTGCACATAGAGAAGTTAGATATGTTCTTCATCCAGACTTCAATATTGAAGCCCGGCTGGTGTGGCATTGGTGCTGATGTCAGATTTCAGATTTTCTTGAATCGTGGGAATTCAATTGTGAGGGTTTGAATACCACATCCTCCGTGTCATTCAAACCCTCATGATTGAATTCCCATGATTCATAAAAATCTGAAAGCAGATATCAGACCAAATGACACACCAGCTGCCTCTTCAATATTGAAGTCCAGATGAAATACATATCTTAATTCCTCTATGTGCAAAGAATGTTGGATTCAGTTCAACACCTTTCCAACTGCTTAGTAAATTAAAGCATGCTTCAAGAACATTTAGTTGATTGAGCTTGTTACCACAATCTTTATTTTAGTTCGCTTTCAATCAACTTCATTCGTACCTACACGCTGTATTACTACCATCATTTAGAGGCATATGACATTGTTGTTTAAACAGTCAAATAACTGCTTTGACCTATAGTATCCTTCTCTTGAGTAACAACTAACAAGCAACAAACTGGTGCTCCTTTCCATATTGTCCAGCAATGACAAGTTATTCTGTTACCACTTTCAAGTTTGACTTTGACCAAGAGACCCTTGAGAAGATAGAATTCAAACACACAAGTACTACCAACAGAGTCTCCGAGACTGTTAAGGTTAAAGTACCTCTCATTACTGCCGGAGCATCCCTTTTCCAAGCCCTTTTCACCACCAATGAATTTCTCAAATGCAAACAAAACTCTTTCCTTAACAACAGGACCAAAACAATATGAAAAGTTTGCTGATCTCCACAGAGACTATGCTGATCAAAACTTGAGGAATGAGTATGTATCATTCAATGTACCAAACCAAATGGTGGAAAACTTTCCAAATACAATTAATGCCTTTGTCACCTACAAGTTCAACAACAACACAGATGCATACAGATGCCACAAAAGATTCCTCAACAACAGTCAAGAAGACCACCACCGTGACTGTACACCAGTTTGTCTCCATGGTTACCTTCCACAACCATGTGATTCTGTGTCTACTTCCCAGACATCCAGCCAAGAATCCATCCATCAATGATGACGACTTCAAGAGCCTGACATTTGAATCCATGCTGATTGTATGGAAGGGCTCCCATGAAGAACGCCACTCTCCTTATGAAGATAGCCTCACACAGATAGTGACAAGGATGGAGAGATACCAAAACAAAGAAAGCAAAAAAGTAAGAAAATAATCAAGATAATTCCCCCCAAAACAGGAATAACATCAACAACAATGGCAGCAACAATGGCAACAACAATAATTACCACAATGGAAACAACCGGAACAATCATAATGGCAACAATCAAAACAACAATCGATCGAACAACAACAACCAAAGCCAACAACAAGGTTCCACCAACAGCAGCCAAAGCAACAACAACAACTCTGGAAGAGTACCAAAAAACCTCACCTTGCCCTATTCACCCAGGTGCAAACCACACTTGGGGACAATGCTATCTCAATACCAACAACCCAAACCGACCTAACAGGAATAACAACAACAACAACAACAACAACAACAACAACACGCATGTGAACAATCACAATTCCAATAGCAACAACAGCAATTCATCCTCCTACAGCAACAACTTACATGAACTGGAACAACACATGTGTGTCTTCATCAAATTACCACCAGAAGAAACAACTCCAGAACATTGGGTAAATCTCTTCCATGTCAACATTGATATTGACCCTGAGTATGACAACTCAGAGCTTCAACAATTTCCTGAAGCAAAAACCTTGGATTCCCTCAACAAAAATAGCAATATTGCCTCCAACAGTACTAGCAGCATCCACGATAACAAGGGCGACCTCAATCTTGTTCCGGCCACGGTGAGCGTTCTCAACTCCATCAACAGCACACTAGGAAAATATTATCTGAAGACCCTTTTTGATTCCGGATCCACAGACAACATCCCCGTTGAATCTTCCATTCCTTCCAGAGCCAAGACGCACTCCCTTGCTCAACCAATCCAAATGCAGACAACCAATGGTAGAGCCACGTGTAACCATTATGTGATCTTGGAGAACATCATGTTTCCAGGGCTGACCTACTCCATGAAAGTACTGCAGATCAAGTGTTTCATCGTCACCCAAAATATCAACTTTCACCTCCTTTTTGGCAGAAGAACCATTAGACCTTGGAATGAAGATGCACTTTGAAGCTTGCACAATCAAATGGTACAACAAGACCATGCAATTCCATCCAAGGAACTACTTCACTGACAAGTCCATGCTCCACAAGGTCATGCCAACAGAGCCACACTCTGTTTCTGAGAGCTACACCAACCAATCCACCCAACAAGCCTATGCAGATGGCTCAACCAAGTATGAGAAAACTGACCTCCACAAGTTAGTATCCAAACAACAACACCTCTTGAACCATGTTGCTGAAAGCTACACCAACCAATCCACCCCACAAGCCTACATAGATGGCTTCACCAAGTATGAGAAAACTGACCTCCGCAAGTTAGTATCTGAACAACAACATCTCTCCAAACATGAGAAATCTTGCTTGCTGAAGATCCTCATTGGCAACAAAGAACTTTTTGAAGGACTCAATCATGACAATGAATGAGGAATTTTCCCTAATCAAGAGTTCCACATTGATCTCCAGCAAGATACAAAGCCATATCACATCAAACAACAACCATATCCAATTCCGCTTCACCAGCAACAAGAAAATGTGAAGAAGGAAATCGACCAACAAGTAAAACTTGGAATCCTTGAAAGATGTTATGCAACTGAATGAGGAATGCCAACCTCTCTAGTCCCCAAACCAGATGGCTCCTGCTGTCTCATTAGTGACTTTATCACCAAGCAACTCACTATCCACTTCCAAAGATCCAAGATATCTTCCACAGAAGACGAGCCTTCAAATGTGTCACCCTCATTGATGTCAGCATGCAGTTCCACACCTTCAAGCTAGATGAAGTTCTCACTTGGCTCTGTGGCCTTGTCACATCCTTTGGAAAATTCTGGATCCTTTGCTTTCCGATGGGCTTCCTCAACTCTCCAAGCTGGGCCCAAGACTGTATGGAACAGCATATGCTTCTCCATTTGAAAGACATTGAAATATACATAAATGATATTGGAATCTTTTTCCGACACTCTTGAATCTCACTGCAAATCTGTCTCTTCTATTCTGTCAATTCTCAATGTCCACAACTTTGCAGTCAAACCAGCCAAGTATCATTGGTTCCAATTGTAAGCACCATGGCTCAGCCATATCATTGCCAGAGATGAAGTCAGACCCAATCCAAAGAAGATAGAACCCATCTTGAAATTGACTTTTCCCTTAACAATTACCCATCTTCGATCCTTTGTTGGGATTATCAACTTCTATCGGAACTTGTATCCAAAATGGGCTGAAGTTCTTTTGCTATTCACTGCCCTCAGAGACCAATCCAAGGGAAGACTCCAACCAACTCCAGAATTAATCCAAGTCTTCAACAAAGCCAAGGCCCTTATTGAATAGGACATCCTGCTTGCTTTTCCAGATCCAAACAAATCCTTCCACATCTACACCACTGATGCCTCAGATTATCAACTTGAAGCTGCTATTATCCAAGACGGCAAGATCATTCTTTGCTTCTTCAGAAAATTGAATGAAGCCCAACGTTAATGTCCCAACCATTGACAAAGAAATGCTGTGTATTGTTGAAGTTTTCAAAGAATTCCGACCAATTCTCTGGGGTGCAGAAATCATTGTTTGAACTGACCACATCAACAACCTTACCCAACAAAATCTGACAAGTCACAGAATTATGATTTGGAGAATGCTCCTTGAAGAATTTTCCACTGTATTAAAATACATAAAAGGCAAAGATAAATGTAATTGCTGATGCCCTCTCACGGCTCCCTATTCAGCAATCCCCGGAGGAAAAGAAGGAATCTCTGACTCCAGCTCCAACTGATTCGGAAATTGCAACAACTCCAACAGATCCAACGGACGCCTTCTCCCTTCCCAAGTTTATTCATCAACTATCCAGAAGGACATTCCCATGTGCCCCTTAGCATCCGTGCAGCTTGCTGTAGACCAAGCTGTAAATGTTGATATCTCAACCAGTCCAAGATAAACCACAGAGAATTTCAACGGTACCAACTTGAGAATTGTAGAATCCAATGGCCAAAAGAAATTAGTACTCGCTCTGAACTGAGTCCAAACCACAATCAAATATTATCACCATGTGCTTGGATGACCAGTGCTGAAAGATTGTATCAAACCATCAACCAATTTGTATATGCTCTGAACTTGAAATACCAAATCGATTTCTTCTGCAAATCTTGTGATGCCTGCCAAACAAGATACAAGAATAGACACCAAAGCCATGGTCAACTTCCAACCAAAGAACACCTAATACAGTCCCCTGGGATATGACTGCAATTAATGGGATCAGTCCTTGGAAGATCAAGATTCCTGGCCATGGGACACTTGAATTTAATGAATTCACTATCATGGACGTGTACACCAATCTCTTGGAAATAATCTGTGTGTCACAAGTCAATCCAACTGGCCTCATGGCAGTCCACGCCCTTGACAATGGCTGGCTCTCCAGATATCCAAAACCGGTGAACCGCATATTTGATCAAGGAACCAACTTCATGAGTAATGACTTCTGACTTCACCTTGACAATCTTGGAGTCAAAGTCAAAGTTTGCTCAGTCTGAAATTCACAAGCAAATGCAGTCCTTGAACAGGTGCATGATACAATCAAGTTCGCAATGAGAACAGAGCTCAACACCAACCCTCCGCAGACCCTCCAGCAAGCCACAGACATTGTCAATAGTGTCTTTGCTTTGTCTCAGTTTGCTTTTAGGTCAACCATCCACAAAACATTTGGAATGACACCCAATTCCCTTGTCTTGCATTGTAGCCATAGGAAGTTGCATGAATAATCGTGTTGGAGACCAAATTATGATGAAAAATGAAAAGCAAAATCCAGCTGCATTTAAAGCAAGAAGCAAAGGTCTCTACACCATCCAGCAAATTTATACAAACTGGACTGTTTCCTTCCACTCAGACCAAAATATTGTTCAACGGATGACCATTCGGAACCTCAAACCGTATCACATGAATTTAAAAAAAAACACTAAGTAGTGAATACTGGTTGCGCACAAACATAAAATTCTCTGCAACCCAATGAAGTTTTTATGAGAAGAAACAGAGTGTGGCATTCAAACCCTCACGATTGAATTCTCATGATTCATAAAAATCTGAAAGCAGATGTCAGACCAAATGACACACCAGTTGGCTCTTCTATATTGAAGTCCAGATGAAATACATATCTTAATTCCTCTATGTGCAAAGAATGTTGGATTCAGTTCAACACCTTTCCAACTGCTTAGTAAATTAAAGCATGCTTCAAGAACGCTTAGTTGATTAAGCTTGTCACAATCTTTATTTTAGTTCACTTTCAATCAACTTCATGCATATCTAGTACATGTTGTAGTATTACTACCTTCATTTAGAGTCATACACCATCCTCCTCTTTGTGCTGACCGGGGTCAACTTTACAATTCCAAAAGGTACAAATCTACACTTTTGGAAATTAGGTAGTACCATGCTACTCTTATGATATATAGACTATATGATCCCCGTCGCGGAGCGGAGTTGTTAATTAGCAATTAATAGACCCCCAACCCCCCTACTATCCCTGACCCAGTACAGTGATCACCTGAGGGGGCGAAACCCTAACAGTTCAAGAGAGGAGGGGGCATATGGTTCACCAGAGCAAGCGTGAGGACCCCAACCAAGTTGGCTCAAGAAGTCTTAAAATGCTAGGTTCCATCTAAGGGCGGAGGTCGGGTGTTCGGGCGGGAGGCCAGTGATTTTTAGTGCACAACTCGAAACTGAGGCCCTGCTTGGTTCGGTCCTATCTTTAGTGGGTACGTATTGCTACTAGGGTACAAAAAGTGTATGGTAAAAGTGTACAGATGTACCAAAAAAAGTGTACCTACATAGGTACCAGGGTCAATCTCACACTTTTTTTGGTACATTCGTAAACTTTTGCCATACACTTTTTGTACCCTAGCAATATGTACCCACTAAAGATAGGATCTTGAATTTGATTGACAAGAATGCTTATTTGGTGTGAGACAAATTGAGATATTGCAAATGATTGATCTGAAGAGAAACACCACATGTTCAATGCACTGGAGGAACTTATGACAAATCCGAAAAATCGAGACTACTAGGTTCAAAAAATGGTCTTTATTTTAGAAGTCTAGCTAAGCAGCTTCAAGAATGCAACAAGGTTTGCTTGCTGGGTTTTGGTGGACCTGACAGAGTTGTTTGGAAATTAACAACAAGATCCTTCTTGTTGGCTAATTGAATCCATGTACAGAACAACAATGCCATGATGAATTCTTCCTCAAATGGATGCATCAGACACACCCAACTAGTTGATTAATACTGATGGCAGCGATTACCTCGTAGATGTTACGCTGGGATTGTTCTTCACCTTGACTACTAGTATGCACGCTGAAAAATCAGAATGGCAAATTGGCTCTTGCCGGGCGGGTAGCTCTGTATTTCGTGCCATTGTTTAGGAAAAGCGCTGTTTGCACGGTAATACCAAGGTAGCGACTCGTCAGTTGGCAGTCGATGTCATCTGTGGTACCGAAAGCATTGCATTATTGCGATGCGGTAGAATAAACACGAATGGAATGGAATGGAAGAGAATAGAATAGAATAGAATAGAATAGAATACCGTGGCTGTTTAGTATTGACGATTGATTTCCTGCAGTATTTGCTGGGTCGATACGATTCTGGAAAATCCCTTCATTCCCGACAATCCCTTGCGGTGTTCGTCCCGGCTGTGCGCGGCACACGCGTCCTTCCGCCACCGTGACGAGAAATCCCAGGTCGGCGGCGTCCCGAACGGCGGATTCCACGCACTGATCCGTGAGCTGCCCGCACACCACCAATTGTTCCACGAACAAGGTGCGCAGCAGCACGTCTAGGTTCGTCGTCGCAAAGGCACTGCACGCCGTCTTGGTGACCACGATGTCTCCCTTCCCGGTGGAACGGTCGGGTGTCAGAGATCCCGGCAGGAAGATCTCGTCGTATGTCGAGGCCACCGTCGGGATGTCCCGAAAGTACGGACCCGACAACTTGTAGTCGATGCTCGTGTCCCTCCCGTCGTTGGTCATGGACTGAATCACGACAAAGACCACTTCGGGGAACCCGGTGCGGTGCCGTTCTTCGGGAGGGGTTTCGCTGGTATTGCTGTTGTCGTTGTCGTTGTCGTTGTTGTTGTTGTTGTTGTTGTCGTCGTCGTTGTTGTTGTTGTCGTCGTCGCTTCCACGAGCACCCACACGAGCATCTGCATCCACACGAGCATCACCCCCGAGGAGGGTGCCATCGCGTTTTTGTCGAAAGGCGTCGAGCAAGTCCCGAATGTTGTCTAGCATCCGCGGGAGTGCCTCGTCCTTGTAATATTCCGGAACGCCCGGCCGATCAACCTCGCAGCAATACTTTTGAACATCGATGATCAAGAGGGCCGACCTCGACGCCACCAGGGGGTAATCGCATCGTTTGGAAATTCCGGCCCGAACGGATTCGCGGAGTGACAACGAGGGCATGATTCAATCCAGTCGAGTCCAGTCCAGTCAGTCAGTCCAGTCCAAACGAAGATCGAGATGAATATGTCAGATGTCTACGATTTCGTGGTCGTCGTTGTCCGTGGGAGAATGCTGGCACCCCTTGTACTGTCAAGAAGTAAGATATCCCTTTTATAACGAATTCGATTAGCGTTTCGATGCCTTGCTGATTACAAGGTATCTCTCTTGCCTTCGCAAGGGATGTTCTCCAGTCAAGCAGTTATTATGATACTGCTCGTGCCCGGGAACGGTACAACACATTCTCGATTTCTTCGATTTCGATGATATCTTTCTACGAGTACGTACGGTACGAGTCTTTACTGTAACGTACCAGTCGATACCGGTTCACCTAAACATGTACGAGTAGAAGTGTAGTACAAGTTCGTACTCATAGTGCTACCTGTAGTATCAAGCGTGCAATTGGTATCTTCTGTTGCTTTACTTCCCAAAAGCTCTGATTTTTTCCTGATTTCTTACTCGTGCGGTATGTTTCAGTCCCGCTTGCTCATCCATCCAATCACCACACATCACACCAATACCGTACAGTACCGTACGGTAGAAGAAAAAAATGAACTACCGGTAATCTTACGAGTACACAACGACGGACGAGCGCAACCCAACGACTGCAAACCCTCAACCCGTTTGACAAAAAAAAAATAGGCCTCCTCCACAGTCTCGTTTTCCGACAACCATCGCAACGCGGAACAAAACCTGTCCGCACCGGATACCGTACGAGTACTGCACCAAAAAGCTATCGGGTAGTGCACCGCATCCGCATCGCATCGCATCGCATCGCACTGCCATGACATCGAATTCCACGACAGGAACGGGCTCGGGGGAAGCAAACAACGAAGACGACGACGACGACGACGACGACGAATGGAAGACGATTCAGAAACCCACCCGGCGTCGTCGGCCGCAACGCCGCCAGCGCCAGGGCAACCACCAGCGCAACCACCACGAGGGCGTTCCTTCGAAAGCGCCCGCGAGCAGCAATGCCAAGGATGCCTCGGCATTTTTCGAAAAGGCCGTAGCGGCAGCACTGCGTGCGTCGGTAGCGGAAAACGACAACGATCAGGATAACGATAACCACTCGGCCGCAACCCCGGAACAGATCGTCGACGCGTTGAACGTGTGCCTACGAGAACTGAACGAGAGCGAGTATTGGGAAAGGATTCGACTGGTACTCAGAAATCGGGCAGAAACCAATCGATTCCGATTCCGGTCGATCGTTTGCTACGGAATCGGCAATTTTGGCACGAAACGCCCGTCGGCTCCCACGTGGCAGCTTGCCCTGGCACTGATGATTCGAGAGTATATTACTGGTATCAGCATTTCGGCTTTTGCCGCTGCCGATGCTTCACAACAGGACGACGCTGGCGTCGAAAACAATGAGAACGACCCACCGAGCTCACCAGAAACGCCGCCAAAGCAAACGGCGCCAGTCATGTATTATTACGAGCCCCTAATGACCAATCAAGAAGCAAAGGTGCTCGAACAGTTTGGCATTCGGGTAATCGAGGAAAACGAACGGGGCAAACGGTCGGTGGACAGCGGCAGCGGCAACGACAGCGACAACGACAGCGACGACGACGAGGATGCTACTCTGTTTTTCATGCCCCACTGCCCAATGTCGCTTTATACCAACGTGTTCCACACCAATTGGGACTCCTTGCGGAACATAATAATATTTGGCAACTGTTTGAGCAATTATATCGATGGTGGAAATACGTCAATTGTCTCGGATCCACAAAAGCAGCAGGCACTCAAAATATTAGAGGTTCTACAGCCGTTCTGGGAAGTCGACAATTTGAAAATGAGCAAAAAAGATATTGCAGATCGAGCGGCCTATTTCGAAAAGGCATTCAATGATTCTAGTTTTACGTCGTTTTCATCAACTTCGATCAACTCGAGAGTCGACACAGCCCCATGGCCGGAGCGTCCACATCTCGACACACCTCGCGAATGCGACGGAGGCGAGGTACTCTAGATCGAGTTTGGAATTCAGAATCACGCTTCTGCCATCCCCATCAGCCATTCAACATCGAGACCCGATCCGTATCTTTCGATGTGGAGACGATTCATGGTTTCGGCGATTCTTTCAAGTGTATCTGTTGCGCTCCAGGCATCGCGTCGGTTGCGAATGGAACGAATCATTGTCACCATAGCAGCCAACCTTCCTTCTCTGAATACAATGGATAAAAACTCCAGGACTTTCTCAATGGAATTCGGGTAGCGCAACGGGCAGTTGTCGTCGAGAAACTGCTTCAGTGGCAACACATCTTCTTTAAACGAGTCTACTCGATCGATAATGCGCAATTTTCGTATCGTGTCTGTCTCCGCTACATCTTTGTTCTTTGCTGTGAAAGTAGCCGCTCTATTTGTCTTGGCCTGCTTTTCAGTTTTCTTTTCGATGCTTCTTTGATTGTCAACTGTTATTTTGGGCTTCGACCGCGAAGCGTCCATTCGATTGCTTGCATTAGATATGGATTTTCTTGGTCGTCGGTCATTTGTATTCGTAGGTCGCGAGGGGTGTTGTGACAGAATGCCGACTTCGCGATCATCGTGATTAACTACCTGGAGTTTGATCTCGAGTGGAAGTTGTTCGAGCTGCGTCAGAGAAATATCAGCATTCTCGTGACCCGATTTGACAGCCGCTAGTTTCATCATACGTTTCAGATCGGTCTGTCGAAACCTGGCGGCATACTCCTGCTGCCCGTTTCCATCAATTCTCGGATTGGGAACGAAATGGCTGACTTGCTGTGCTTCATCTATTGTCCTGGTTTCCTTCTGCTTCCATTCGACCAGGATTAGTTCCTTTCATTCTCGATATAACTTGTTGTCGAAGATCCGGGGGCAACGCTTCAACTTGACTCATTTGTATCTGACTCATCGGAGGCAATTCAATCATCAAAGTAGGATCGGAATTTCTAACACCTTCGACCCCGGTTGGGGTATCTTTCCCCAATATAAGTCTCGATGGTGGTGTCCATTGCATACAATCATCAAGGACAATAACTTCCTCATCAGCGGATCCGTGAGACATTCCAGCCTCTTCGTCCATTCTTCTTTCCTCTATCATGTCGATATCTAAGCGTCCTATTGCACTGCCTTTTTCACCGTCATCCTCAGATGCTTTCTTCATCCTAGAAATAATGTGTTGCTGGTATTCAGGAGGCAGTGCTTCAACTTGGGTCATCTTTATTTGACTCATAGGAGGCAAGTCAATCAATAACGGGGAGTCGTGCTGTCTGACGTTTTCTAGCTCTCGTTCACCATTTTTGGTTTCGATTTCAAATACCCTTTTTGGTTTGGGTGTAGATTGGAGGACAAGCGTAGTCACACGTGTTTCTTCATCGAGCGAACGATTAGAAATTCCAGCTTTCTCGTTCGAAGGTATTGACTTCAAACGCTCCCGCGTCAATATCTTTCTGTAGCCAACTTCTCATTCCATGTGCGTGACCTTCGTTTTCGGTGCCATTGTCACTCTCAAGGTTGCTTATTGTTATTCCCATGCCTCGAATTTCATTGATGTCCTCAATACCGAATTCTTTAAACAGCTCCAAACCGATTTTCTTGAATACTTTGGAGTCTCTGATCGCTGCGCCCCCCGGAATGCTAGCGCTCTTCGACAGGTTGTGGCATGAGCCATGACCAAGAAACTTACGGGCATTCCCAGCGCCTTCCTTTTGCTGCTTGATCTTCAAAGTGAGCCGCTTTCCCTTCATGGAAATTCCTACCATCCTTTTTTCAACTTCTTTGGCAAGGCCCTCCATGAAATGATCCAGTCCATACGGCCCATCGAATCGAACACCGTAGTTGCACTCTGCTCCTATCGTCTTGCGTTCTACCGGTGTGATAGATCTATCGTCTTGGCCTTGCGTGAAACGAAAAACCTTCTTCCCAGTTCCTGGTCCCAAGATTCGAATCAACTCTGTTTCTCCTCGAGAGCCTAGATCCCAAATATCCTGTACCGATACAAGTCCTTCCTCGATGAGTTTGTGTTCTGTTCGCCAGCCAACGCCATGCATGTCTCTTAATTTCAGACATTTCAAGAGTTCTCGATGATCTCGAACACAGTAGGAAGTTATTGGGTTTTGCTTTGTCCGTTCCCAGCTTTGCCAAGAACTTGTTACTTCCAACACCAATGGAAGCTGTGCATTGTGTCGTGTTAAAAATTTCGGTTCGAATGGATTCTGCAAGTCGAGAAGCGTTGTCATAAACACTATCCACGCCATGATTAGAATCAAAATTCAATTGCATGTACGCTTCATCGCAAGAGACCATCTCGACAACACCATAATGGTGTTCGGAGGACGCAACACGATCGAGAATCTCCAAAACTTGTTGAGACACTTCTTCGTATCCCTGGAAATCATAATCTAGGACGATGAGTTCCGGGCAGAGTTCTTTTGCTCGTCCCAAGAACATTCCCTTTTTTATGCCGTACTTTCGCGCTTCATAATTGCAGGTTGCACATTCCGAGTAAGAGTTCTTCGGAATATGTTTGAATGGCTGGTTGCTGGAATGATCGAATGGTGCGTGATTGCGTCGGCCATCGTTTTTGTTGTCGTCGGAGCTGCGTTTTCCGTGATGCGAAATCACGACAGGTTTGTTTTTGTATTGAGGAAAATTGCGAAGCACAACGGAAGCAAAGAAGCAATCCATATCGACATGAAATATAAGCTTGGATGCATGAGAGGAGGGCATATTTTTATTGGAGTGGTTGGTTGATGCTGCCCTTTGTTTGAAACTCCCGATGAAACTCAACCGTGAATTTTCAAAATAAGAATCGAGAAAATTTGGATCGGTTCCTATGGTTCTGACTTTTCCATTGATGTACTGGTTGTCGTTCGTTCCGGTCTTTTTCGGACCCTTTGTCGCTCCGAGGTCATCCTCCAGTATTTCTTGGATTGGAAACCGTGGCTCTGTTTGTGCCGATTTAGAAGGATACGGGTCACTATTCTGTAGAGATTCATTCGGATTGCAATCCCTTTGATGTGGGGGTATCTTTCGTTTGGCATAGGGGTTACTACGTTTCAACACAACCTTTTGCGGCAACAAAGACTTCGAGGAATGCAACATGTTGTTATCGTCTAGTCGTTTTCCGACTGCATCTTTTTGAAACATGGCCTGGATTCCCATCTGCTGCTGATCCTTTTCTTCGATGAGGAGGTACTTTCCGTGTGGCAACATCTTTCCTTCCCGAATGCTATCGAGGATCCAGGTTGGACGGCAAACTGGTCTAGGTCGCCTTGCTTTCTTATATAGATTGGCCTTCGCCATCTTTTAGTGGATTGTTCGATTACGTTGCAGCAGATGTCAAATCAATGAGTTTTTATGGTGTATGACACTCACTGTCTTGTGTCTCCTAGTGAATGGTCGCAGTCTGGGACGAACTCCTTGCCTCGCAAAATACTTACCGACAGTTGTTGCGCAATGATGTGTGTTACACGCTCCGTTTCGTATGTCTCCAGATCTCCTCCGTGTTTTTGTAGGAGCCGTTTGAGGGTTTCGTTGTCTGGGTTGGTATATCCGGCTACCTTTACAACGACTCCGTAAAAAAACAAATCCGGACGAGATTTTCGAACAGTGTTTGGTGAAAGGGTCGTTGCGTCCGTGGCCGATTCCAATTCTGGCGTGGAGTGCGAGCTACCGTCTTCATCCGCGTCCGGTGATTCCCAACCCGATGCAGCGGGGCTTCTTGTCTCTGTTGGCGCGTTCTGCCGAGCGATATCCAGATCGGCAATCATGCGTTGTGATTCACGCGACCCATCGCGGTTCAGCGATACAGGAGGATCATCGTCGTCGACGTCACCATCTGCCAAAAACATCCGAGCCAGTTCCGTCAGACCGTTTTCGGCCGTCGGTGTCGACGTTCCCTCGTCGGCTGCTACGATTGTCCGTTCGGTATCCATTTCTTGGTCGCTGCAAATCTCGTGGTCGGCGTTCGGTATCGGATCGTCACCAAACGGAGTGGTGGTGAGATCGTCGCCGTTTTCGTCGTCTGCCGTTGCGAATATCCTGGCCAGTTCCGTCAGACTGTCTTCCTGCCCGGCTGCTGGCTTGAGTACTTTCCGACTGGTTTCACGGCTTTCTGCCGCGTCTCCTTTCATTGGAGGCGAGCGGTGTGCCGTTTTTTCCCGTTTTGTCTTTCGTTCCAGTTGTTTGTTCCCCCGTCCGTGGCGTCGTTTCAATCG
Organism: Pseudo-nitzschia multiseries; assembly: GCA_037355745.1. NCBI lineage: Eukaryota > Bacillariophyta > Bacillariophyceae > Bacillariales > Bacillariaceae > Pseudo-nitzschia > Pseudo-nitzschia multiseries. Next base: position 11,489,327 of record CM074781.1, read on the forward strand.
ATGGATCAGTGACTCCATTGTGGATCTCTTTGTATTTGTTCCTTTCGTCTCGTTGGCACCATTCGAATTTCTCGTCGGAGGATTTTCTTCGGCAAAGTGCACCGAGCGATCGGAAGTCACGGTGGCGCAATCCGTGTAGGTGCCATCTTGGTGATTTGGGATTGATTCGCACGCGATTTCGATTGTTCTCGACGGCATTCGACGAGCAGGACGGCGCAAGTGACGATCGTCGTTCCAACAGCGTTGGCCTCTTGTAGAGAATACCGGCGCGACCCCGACCAAAACATCCCGTCCCGGCAGGCTTCGATTGCCGCGCAGTAGCAGTAGTCGATGGCCCGTACGACGAAGGGGTTCGGTTTCGTCCCGTCGCTGCTACGTGGGTTTCTCGTTCGGAATTCTTGGACGTCGGAGGCGGTTTCGTGTCCGATGCTCTCAATGGCGGTTGTGGTCGCGGTGGAGGAGGAAGCACCAGTCCGAATTGTTTGCGCTGTGTCGCAATCTTCACTGCCATGTAGTTCCGAAACGAGTCTTCCCCAAATGCGGCCCCGCTCCCGGTCCTTCGAATCGCCTGCTCCAGGTCGACGTGCTCCGGCTGCATTGATTTGGATGGCTTCACCATGGTGACGAAGTCGACAGCAACAGCCCGTTCCACCGAACGAGCGAAACCAACGAGGGAACGGATGAGAAGAACGGATTCGATCCCCGCTCACGGATCTATGGATCGATGGATGGATGGATGGATGGATGGCTTTTCAACCCCAAACAATCATTCCACGTTCGAGTCGTTCATCAACACAATTCCAATCGCCAAGGCATGCTTTCGGGCCCGGATCGCTTTCCTATCATTCGACCGGAGTATCCATTCTAGTATAATCGTCGGCGACAGCAGCACATTACAGGTCTTTGTTGTATCCTTAGTGTGGGTTGCCGCATCGAGTGTTGTTGTCTTCCATGATTGTCTTGTCGGTGCGAAGTCTGTGAATCAGTCACGTTTCCAGACAGTCTGCTTTTCCGAAAACGTTCTTTTGACTCGAGTGAATCAAAATCGATTCGAATTCCAGATTTTTTCAAACGACACGTCTCCGGTTCACGATCCCCGTCGTTGTGAATGAGTCGTTCCAAACGAGACGAATCCACAAACGACTGGACGACCAACGATAAAAAAAAAACCATCATCCATCACCCAACAAAACACTGTCTTCACACTCCATCGATCACCGATTCTTCTCGATACATTCGTCCACTGCTTGCACACCATCGCGGCACGAAACCATGATCTAAATAAATAAAACGAAGCAATAGAACGAAAATTGAAGAAAGATACAACAAGAAGCATGAATCGAATTGTCGCAACGGTGTGTTTTGTCCGGTCGGCATGGTCCGTCGAGGCGTTTGCTCTGGCTCCCCTCTGGCACGGAACAAGAAAGGGAAGGCCGCCGTTGGCGCATCATCGAACCGGTAACAGCTGTGATAATGCGGACAATAAACTATTGTGTAAACGGCATCACTCGGTCCAGCGATCGACCGGCGTTCTGTTTCTATCATCACCATCACCATCACCATCACCATCGGCAACAACAAGACAAAACACCGAATCTTCTCCCGCCACAACGACGACGACGACGACGACGACGACGACGACGACTCCGGGATGCATCGGCGACGAGGGTGTCCGTCGGTTGCTGTCGGTAGACGATTTCGAGTTCATCGATGCACTGGTTCGGGAACGATCGGAAGCTCGATCGCAAGGGAATTATACCGGTGCCGACGACCTGAAGAACGAGATCTCAACATTTTCGGGGGTGCCCGACGGATTCGAACTGTTCCTCCAAGACATTCCCCGCAAGTCGGGGGGTGGATCCCGGTGGGGTTTGGTCCCCTCGACACAACACACCCACCAGATCGACGAGGAATTCGCGTCGGGCACCCGAATCTTGCAGCTGGCGCACACCGCCATGGGGCTCGCCGTAGACGACAACCAACAACCGCGGACGCAGACGCAGATGCAACTACAACAACGGCAGCAATACCGAACGAAATCCCTCGAGTCGCTAGTGGACCAGGCCAAGGCTCGGCTCGAAATTCTGCTGGAGGAAACGAGAACCATGGAGAAAAACACCGCGGCGTTGGACATCGAGGTATCGACCAAGCAAACCCTGGTTCGAAACGAACTGGGCGGAAGGACGGCGGCGGATGCCGCGTTGTGGTTTGCCCTGGCGGGAAGCAGGGACACCGACTTGTTCCACGGATTGGCGGACATTGCCAGCTGGGAATTGAATCGGTTTGGACAACGACCGTCCTGTCGGAGCAAGAACATTTATCAAATTTTGGAGCGATTTGCCGCGGCCGGATTGAAACGCCACGAGAAACTGGAACGAATAGCCCACGCGTGCTTGCTGGAAAAGGAAAAGCAACAACAACAAGAAGAGGGTGGGGCGACCAAGGCTCCAAGCGACGGTGTCGGCGTCGGAATTCGGGACGACACCGGCACACCGACACCGAGTTATTTGAATCTACACTCGGATCGATCTCTCTTGCTCATTTGGAAGTTTGCAACGAAGCAAAAGAAACAACAGGCGTTTTTGCGCACCGCAAAAAAGAACTGGGAACAATATCGAGAGACGGAAATGGACAACGCAACAACCCAACCAGCGACGATGGCGGGTGCTATCCAGGTCGAGGGGAATACACCACACAGCAACGAACGATGTATTGAATCTCCCTACAACTGGGGCGGCATGTTTGAAAATTCGTCACGACCCCTGGTGGTCGATATAGGTTGTGGGATGGGAGTGTCTTTGTTGGGACTTGCTTCCACTACCGACCAACATCCTTCCGAAAAAGAATCCGCTCGGTTGCTTCTGGGACAAAACCTGAAATGGTCCGATTGCAACTTTGTTGGAGTCGACCTGGGTTCGTTGGGGATCGAGTACGGCCGAGGAGTATCTCACCGCTGGAACTCGGAGGGGAATCTCCACTTTGCCATAGATGCTGCGGAAGACTTCTGCCAGCATCTCCGATCGTATCCGGGAGAGATTCGGTGTTGCATGATTCAATTTCCAACGTGAGTACTATACCGTTGATTTTGCCAAGTCAAAAGATACTATGAAGTATGGTGCGTGTGTCTCTGTGTTTCGATGCTTCTCACGAACTTCGTTTGTCGCTCTAAAAACGGCACCCGCGCACAGGCCATTTCGGTTGCAAAACAAGGACGGAGGGAATTCTCAACTCCCTGCATCACAGCTCGAAGGTTTCATGGTAACCGAAAAGCTGCTGCGAACAATTCACTCCAGTCTCCACCCAAAACACGGAAAACTTCTGCTGCAAAGCAACTGCGAAGATGTCGCGGTCTGGATGCGCAATCTTGCGTGCCGAAGTATAGGATTTACGGCACTGGACGACGACAGCGAGGACCAATCCCAAGCTTCGATACCGCAACGAATGCCACAGAGAACCCAAGAATGGATAGCTATGGGTGGGGAGCGAGCGGAAGGCCGAAGTTGGTTTCGTAGAAATATTTTACATAGAAGAGGAGCAACCGAAACGGAAGCAACTTGTGCGATAAATGGAACTCCAATACACCGTTGCCTGTTAACGGTAGATCAATAGATCAGAAAAGGGATAATGACCGCACTAATAAAAAAATGAAAAATAATCCCGCAGTGAATGATCACAACGCACTATCGAAGCATCATCGTAAAAGAGGCAAAGATTGCATCAAGTCCTTCGTTACTGAAAGGCATCGGCACTATCTAGGCTAGAAACATCATCTTCTGTCTTTGCCTGTTTTCCCTTCGAGAATTCTCCATTCTTAAGCATGGGCAATAGGCCCGGTGATCCACTGAAAAGACCTCCAATCGGCTTCCCATCAATAAATATGTGGGGCAACGAGGATTGACCAGTCATGTCCAGGAGTGCTGCTCTCTTGATAGCACCGTTTTCTGCAATGAGTCCTGGTATCCATTCCTTGCCCAGAGAAATTTCCTTGTATTCTACGCCCAGTCTGCCAAGGAGCGCTGTCGTCTCCGAAGAAAAGGGCGACAGCTCGTACGTGTACACAACCACTGAGGTGCTAGAAACTTCCGCATCGATCTCTTGTTTTGCTTCTTCGAGGTTCTGTTTGTAATTACTATCGGCGTCCTTTTCTCCTGCCTGCAAGGGAGCCAGAAATCCAAATATGGGTTTGGCCAGCGACATCACATTGGTGGATGCCCACTCGAGTATTTCACTAGGGGGAGTCCAGAGTGCATAATTCTGGTACAAGTATTCCACAATATCTGCACTCTCTGGCATCGAGACCCCGGTGTTTGGATCGATGAGGTACGGGCATTGGGACGAACCCCCGGTGATCGACGCCAACTCCGCGCGTCGAGGAGACTCTTTCCCCGCCGAACGCAACTCGTAGGTGATGTCCAATTCTGTCAAAACCTCGCGCACCAGTCGACAAAATTGGTTTCCTTCGTACGAATAGAGAATCAACGGTTTTTCGGGGCGGGATGCCGTATCCGACGGAGAAGCAATGCACGGGGACACGCGATCCCCTCGTCCCAACCGCATCCATCCTGCTAGATACATACCAGCGAGTTCGAGTTTTTCCTTGGCAACGGCCAATGCATCACTCTCCGATGATTCCTGTGCATCACCGGCACGGACATTTCCGGATCGACCACCAAACGATTCGTCCAAGAATTCGAGAATCGCTTCTTCTCCCCGGATAGTTGTATACTCTTCTTTCACGGCATCGGCGTCGGCGTCGGAATCGGCGGCTTCCTCGCCGTCGGTTGTTGACGTGGACAACGACGCCACCAAAACGGGTGCTTCGCCTCCCGGCAGCGAAGCCGCGTTCTTGGAACCGGCTGCCACCGGTATCACTTGGTCGACCACGAGATCCAGTTCGGTGATTCGTTCCCGTACCGTGCGGCAGGTCCTTGAATTTTCAATGTCGTAAAGCTTGACGATCCGGGTAGCGGAATCCTCGATTGCTGTGGTTGACGATGACGGTGACGGTGACGATGTTACCGTCACTCCGCGGGGAAGGCAGAAAATAGACGCCAGTCCGGAGGTCAACACGTCGAGAGAGTTAGGAACGCTCATGTGGAGTCGCTGGGATAGTTGCCTGTTACTGCTACTTGCACTGGCCAAGGAATGATGTGCTCCCGACGAGAAGGCCGTTGTCACCATCGCGCAATAGCCACTCCCCAGAATCAACAGAGGAGAGGCGGTCAAATAATAGAAAACCATTGCGCTCTGGTAGAGAGCCATCATGGTTCACAGAGTTTCTTTGCCCACTTTGAATGTGTTACCAGCTAGCGATGATATACAGTATGTGAAGAGTAGAATCACGGCTGTCAGAGCCAAATATCTTCTCACTTCTTACAAATTAAGCTTTGAGCACGCATAAAGACGGCTTGGGTATCTTAGCGATCTTCCAGAGTTGCAGTAGATACTGATACAATTCGTATCGATAGGAGGTATCCTCACGGTACGTAATCTTACGTACAAGTAAGATTACTCAAAAATACTACTCCGTACTTCGTACAAAGTACGTACCGTAGGGTTCGTACGAGTACGAGTACAACATACGACAATTTTTCCGGGATGACACTTTTGACTCTTTGTCTGGTAATGCAACATACGTACTCCTGGTACGTATGATGAATACCGTAGTCCCCAGCCCGAAGCATCAATAGCCCCTGAAAAGCGACCAATAAGAAGACATCGTTACAATCAAAATTGCTGTAGTGATGGGTCCTGCCCGCCCAGATGGGTCGGGGGGCAGGTTGTACCGGTAGGGGGGTGTCACGAAGTTGTTTGAAGATCCGAGAGGCTTTAGTTTTCGCCTTTTTCATTTTGTGTTCCCTGTGTCCCAAAAAAGAACTTTACTAGCGGTACATGACTGACCGTGTATTTCCATACCGGTAATACCGTAGTACGTTTGTGTTTTCTCTAGAAAAAATCTTTGGTGCTTTTTCTTGTTTGGACCAGGTTTTGACGACCGACATATATATATTTCCGACTTCCATCTTTCCGAGGGAATGAACTTCGGTAAGATTACCGGGTAATTACCGTACTGTACGAACATCGTGAATTACCATTCGTGCCTCTACAGAAGAATGTATTCTGTGCACTTCACACCGTTCATTGGAATACGAGTACGGTAAACTCGTAGCTATCACAACTCTGACTGACTCTTTGTGTTTGATATTCGGATTGCAGAATAATTACAGGTTTGGAAATCACAGTAATAATAAGAACAATCATCAATCCTTCACGGAGAGAACAGAGATACAATCGCAGTTTCAAACTCTATTAGTTAGAGATCGGTAGCAATTATCTAAACCACTACAGCACAATACAATAGAACAAAGACAGATACGAACAAAACAGCAGATTTTCCATTACATCCGTCGGCAATGAGCGGAGATAGCAAAACCGCCAATACCGCGGGTTCCGCTAGACGTCCGAGCGACAAGCGTCTCGTATCCGTTGTGGGACCCGAAAAAATGGTACGTTATGTTTGGATCGGCACAGGTGTCGTCATCAGCGTCGGCATCAGCGTCGGCATCAGCGTCGGCATCAGCGTCGGCATCAGCGTCGGCATCAGCGTCGGCATCAGCGTCGGCATCGAGTGGTAAACACAATACTGGGGAACGAACACGCACTGCACCTCAAGCGTCTGACTATTGGATTCCTTCTTGCATTGTTCTCCACAAATGGATTGTATTGCATTGTATTGTATTGTATTGGTTCCAAACAAACAACGTTGATCGTGCCATCACATCAATTCGATGAAACAGGACGGAAACATCGAGTACAAACGCCAGTTGCTCAACTGCTCGGCCACCCGACTCGAGAAACTCAAGACACAAATGTCCTTCCGTCTGGACGAGGGCAATGGATCTTGCATGTATCGGATAGGAGTCGAAGACGATGGTTGCCACTCGCTGATCGATTACGAAGCCTGTTCCGAGACTGCAAAAGTCTTGGAGTATTTGGCGCGAGGTTTGAACGCGGTCGTGGTGGAGCGAAAGATGATCCAGAACGAGGTGGAGAACACGGCCAAAGGGGTTGCCGTGAGGAAGCAACACGGGAATAACAACAACAACAACAACAACACCATCGACATCAATGGTGCTATTGTGGTGATGGAAGACTCGTTGCTGGGAGACGGAAAGGACCAGCTCTTCGACGATCAACACTACCACGAAGAAAAGTCTGCTTCCGAGGAAGATGTAAACAACTGTTCCGGGAAGGAGCAGCCGATTTTGAACAAGGGAAATGGCGTGTACACGAGGTGCGATTTGACGATCCAGAGGGTGGAAACCCACCTTCTGGATCTCTCTCCGATGTTACAACAGAGCCAGAGCCACGGAACCAAAATACGGCAAAACGCCGACGAATCGAATGGTTCCCCGCCAAACCCGAAAGCAACCGACACCCCTTCGGAAGAAAGGCTCTCTGTTGGCGAAACGCTTTCTACGAGAAACATACGGGTGGCAGTGGTGGGAAACGTCGATGCCGGCAAGAGCACCATGATTGGAACTCTGATCAGCTCCTTGCTGGACGACGGCCGTGGGAGCAGCCGAACCTCTATCATGAAACACCGGCACGAGATCGAGAGCGGACGGACCTCGACGGCATCGACGCATCTCATGGGCTTCCGGTCCGACCGGACAGGCCATTGCGGGAAAGGACTCGGTCCGAGCCAGCCGTCGCAAGAGCGAAGACGAGATCGCTCGGGAGTCCTATCGTGTGATTACGCTGATGGATCTTGCGGGGCACGAGAAATACCTCAAAACGACGTAAGTCCAGAGTGTTCGTCCTTCGGGCATTAGTTTGACTAAGTTTTAAGTCCCGCAAGCGAGGTTTTGTTGACAAAATGATGTTCGTATGCTGTTGCTCTCTCTCTCTCTCTCGCTTTTTGTTTGACACATAGGATCCATGGGGTTGCGTCTGGAATGGCTGATTACGCTCTGATCCTTGTCAACAGTCGCCATCCTCCTACGCACATGACACACCACCATCTCAACCTCTGTGTGAGCTTTGGAATTCAGGTCATCATTGTTTTCACGAAAATCGATGGATGTCCCGAGCACGCTTTCAAGACTTCCAAAACGGAAGTTTGCAAGCTTCTGCGACGCCCCGATATCGGGAAGCAACCCTTCGAAATTCGTACCGAGGAAGACATCGAAACCTGCATGGGCAAACTCGGCACACTCGCACCAATGATATCCACATCGTGTGTAACGGGAGGTGGCATCGACTTGTTGCAAAAGATGTTGTTTTCCTTGCCCAAGCGTCGACGACACGAAAAAAAGCTGAACCGCAGTTTTGAGTATCTCGTCGACGATATCTTTAATGTACCAGGAGTCGGAAGCGTCGTTTCTGGTTTTGTCAATGCCGGCCATCTTGATGTTGGTCCCAACGCACATGTTTACGTCGGACCAACGGACGACGGGACCTTTATGAAAACCGTCGCCAAGTCCGCTCATATCGCCCGAATCAACACATCCCGTGTTACATCCGGTCAATCGGCTTGTCTAGCGCTCGCCCTGAGCAAGGACATGCGCAAGAAGCTTCGACGCGGAATGGTCGTCTTACAGGAATCCCCAACGTCCACGCGAGAGTTTGAGGCCGAGATTTGTGTCTTGAAGGGGGAAGGCACAACGATTCGAAGGTCGTACCAGGCATACGTTCACATCTTGAACGTGAGACAGTCTGCTTATGCCAAAAACATCGAAATCGTCAACAACAACGCACTGGGATTGTCGAGCACCCATTCAGCTTTGTATGGGGAAGACAATGAGATTGTATTGCGACCTGGCTGTCGAGCCAAGGTCCGATTTCAATTCGCCCAACGTCCGGTAGGTTTTCCCACTACGAATCGTTTATTTTCCAAGAAGGAACACGTCCAAACCCCTTTTTTTGAAATATTTTATTTTCATCTCACCGGTATTGTGTTTCATTTCTTCCTTGCTTGCCAAACTGAAATAGGAGTATGTGCGACCAGGCATGCGAATGTTGTTCCGAGACGGTCGAGTTCGGGGAGTTGGACTTGTTACTTCCATTCCTACTGTTGAACCTTCACATTAGTGTTGAAATAGGTGGAGAATGTCTACGTGATTATCTTTGTTTGGGGTAAAAGTGTTCACTGTTGAGGAAAATACGGTGATTTTCCTCGCTTAACCGATTGCATGTCAGCATGCAATCGTGTACTTTACATACTATAACCTTTACATATTATTATTATACTATTTTTGTAACGTTCGAACATGTAAAATGAACATGAATCGGATTCCTTGACATTTGATGCCAGTCCTTTTTGAGTGTTTACTCCTTATTGCTTTAGATCTTATTTCACTGACGACAGCTTCTTGCTTCGTCACGTTGTTTTTGTCCTCGTCAACTAGATGAACGGTACTATGACTACCTATTCTTCTTGTTGCTTGCTTCTTTTCCAGCCAAGTTTACATGATTCAAATGTCGAAGTCTTTTGTGAATTTTGGAAACAAATAGTTGTAGTTCTGTTCCAGTATCAACTCATTTTGATTCATTTCAACAGTTACTAGTAATAATAATATCAATACTACCAAGAATACCTTTAGGTAGCAGCAGTAGTTCTCCACTTTTTCTTCGTACTAGAACTACGAGTACCGGTACAGCAGCTTACTCTAGCTAGATTTGTATTTCGTAGTACCGGGTACGAGTACGAGTACTCGTACACGCAACGTGTAAATCTTACGTGCATTAGAAGAGGATGTACATTGCTGGCACCCGTAAACCAGTACCATGTTAAAGGTACTCGTACGGTACAAGTAAAACTTTCCAAAAAGGTGCAACAACTCTCGCCCCGTCCACACGGACAAAGTCTATCCTCGACAAAAGGGATAACTTGTAGAGATTGTTCGGAGGAAGGATTACATTAGCTCCCGGTTCAAACAGTATCGCATCATGGTTGCACTCGCCGATATTCCATTTGTTCAGCCGATGGCGGAATGGGTTTGGGGAGAAGAGGATGCACCAACATGCCTCTCAAAATTTCCGTTAATCGGCGCTTCGTGTTTTTCCCTGCTCGTGACCAAGGCTCTGGGGATCGCAATCATATTGGCATCGATGACGAATAAAGTGCCAATCATGGCCAACATGATGAAGGCTCAATCTGCAGCTGGGATTTCTCGCAATTCATTGTACGGGGAGGCCGTGGTGTACGCGAATAGTGCCTTGTACGGATTCTTGTCGGGGCATCCGTTTACGGCATAGTGAGTGTTTCTGTCTTCTTCGATGTGACAATCTTGTGTTTCAACAGCATTCTTTAATTATCTCGTCACCTCATACTAACTGTATCTTTGTCGAACCATCTTTGCCATACTACATCATGATATCCATACTTGCTGTTTTCCTTCACAAATCTCAATGCAACTTTTTACGAATATGCACTGTTTTTTTTCCTGATAGCGGAGAAAATGCCACACTCGTAGTTCAAAATGCGGCACTCGTCGTCTTGACGTGGAACTTCTTGAGCAAGGCCAGCACCCCCGTGGACTTGAAGGAAAAGGCGCTGGTAACGGTGGGATTCATGCTTTATTTCGTCTGCGTGCTGAAATTTCTCTCTGAAGACTATTGGCACCTGTTGCTTAGCTCAGCGTGGCCGCTCATGCTATACGCTCGTGGATCACAAGTCTTAGAGACATTTTCCTTGAAGCAAACGGGGTCCCTGTCTATCGTCACAACTTCAATGAGTCTAGTCGGAGCCATTATTCGAATATTGACAACTATCAAGGAAACCGGTGATATGGTGGTTGTATCTGGATATGTCCTGTCGGGATCTCTTAGCTTAATGATGTTCGTGCAGTATTGGATGTATTTGGAAAATACTACAGCTATTGCCAAAAAGGCAGAGGACGCAAAGAAAAAGATGGAGTAAATGAGGGTTCTAGCTGATGTGAAATATTGAGATCATATGTGTTCAAAGACTCTGTTTCAATTCTTGCAAATGAAAAGAAGAAAACAAAATACGAGACTTCCTCTGATTGAAACAATGCAATCGTCTTTGTTATAATTCATATACTGTGAATACAGTATTACGAAGTATCTTTGTTATCTGGTTTACTACACAACAGGAATGTGAAGTACGTTCCCTCCGCTCAGCAGCAATCTTGTTGTTGATTCTGTTAGAATAGGTTGAAAATGCGCTCAGTGTTAACAGTGTTCACTATTAATTAATTATTGTTAGAAAAATATGAGTCCTCTGACTGCTTCATTAATAGTTATTCACTCAACCCTTTGCATGTATTATCTCATTTATCTACAACTCTTCATGCATTTCATGTATTGGGTGATTCCCGAAATAGTCTGGGTAGGGGCCCAGATTTAATCTGGGTAGGGGCCCAGATTAAATTCTGTACCATTTTGACCCAGAAACTGGTCAACGTGAGCTCACGTCGACCAGTATCTGGGTCCCTACCCAGATGCATGGATTTTTTTTTTTTTTTGTTTCCTTCGCGCGCATGCTTACACTTAAGGAGTATTGATAACTAATTTATTTTATCCATGGATGAATTCCGTATTCCAAAAATGAGACTTTAGACACTGGCCTGCCAAAATCTGGGGATGGTGATTTTCATTCCCGAAATACAAAAATCTGGGCCCCTACCCAGACTATTTCTTCGGGAATCACCCATTCGTGACTCCATTGTTCTTTCTGTATGACTGAGCCTCTGACATCTGCATGTGATTGATTTCCATTGGCTTAGCTTGTTTGCTTCCATTTTGCTATAATTGTATATGTATACCTGTTGTTAATCAGATCCTAGACTTCTGACACAACCTTGAACTGAGATTTTACTTAGAACCACCACTCTTTCTACTGAAGTGAATCCCACTTAACAAGATTTGTCTCCATAAATCGACTCATTCGATTCATTCCAACACACTTCACTGTTTGCATGCTTAGCCAACAAGTTCTTGTCAGTACTTGTCAAACAGGTTCTTGGAGACATTCTTGGTATGACCATCTGCTGTGTTGTTCTCTCCTGCAATCCACCTTACATTGATAAAGCCTCTTTCTTCAAGCTCTCAGATGTAGTGCACTTTCACTCCAATATACATGGTTCTTCCTCCTACCAACCAATTATTTGCAATATCTACAGCACCTTGGTTGCTGCACCATAAAATCATTGGTAACTTCAATCTTAGCCTCGTTTGGATCAATATCTGGTATACAAACATCATATCCTGTATAATCAATACTGCTGAATACAATTTGACCTCTGTCATTGAGAATGCAACTATAGGCATCATCTTGCTGAATTGCTTAACCAGTGCACCCTCCAGATATGTGATTCCTGAATTCACACTTCTTCTGCTGGAATTTGCATACTCTGAGTCACACTTCCCAAAAATTTAAATAGCCTGTCTCGTTTACCATCCCAGCTTCCTGGTTCATCTGGTTTCAGCATATATCCAATCTCTTTAGTGCTAACCACATAATTCATCACTCGATACAATGCTCTATATCCCCTCTCTGAGGATTGTTGCATGTACCTGGAAAGTTCCCTTCCAGCATTCGACACTGTGAATTTCCTTTCAAAAGTGGCTGCAGAGCTGGATCAATCCAAAGGCAAAGAAGAAGAGCAACAGGAGCATGAGCTACAGGCCGGTTGAGGTAACAGCTGGACTGTTATGGTCCAATTGTTTTTTGGTATCTACTACAGCTGAACAAAGCTCAACCAGATCTATTCTAACTACCAACTTTCTTGTTGGCATAGTCATTAAGATTTTAGGTTTGTAGTAGTTCTACAATGGGTGCATGACACAGATTGTGCTGTCGGTCAAAAATACACGTACTCTACTTACGTACATTCCACAGGAATTATATCCAATCTACACTTGAAAAGTTACTTATACTCCTCCAGAGATAAAAATGACTTCAAGTATCCAGACATTTAGGTCATATCATGTGTTCTCTGTCTTATGACGAATTACACATGATTGACGACCGGTTTAGACATCCCTACATACAACACTAACACAGGGATACCGGTCGAATACAGTAAAATACACAGTAACAGAGCAATCTCATGATATGCTCACATCTCTTTAAATTTTAACATCATACACCTTTGGTCGATTTTTAGAGTAACAACAGGTTATAGAGCCCTTATACCTTCCACTAACAAGTGGATACCTTAAGCTACCTATCTCCGCCCCGTACAGCACCTCCACTGTCGGTTACAGCCAGAGTATACTTGGTACGGGACTCGGCGACGGGCTGTATCAATAGACCTCCCCGCTTCTTTCTTTCTCCTCCTCCTTACTTGCGTATCACGGGGTGTATACAGATCCTTCTACCAAGAATCTTCTTCTGTAATACACAACCAAGCGCACGTATCAAGGGGTGTATCTACAGAACATTCTACCAAGAATCTCCTTCTGTAATACACATCTAGGGACGACAATCAATCGAACGATTACGATTACGATTCCGCTTACGCTTACGCTTACGATTACATTAATACAAGATAAAGACCATCGCCGTCTTTAATATGAAAGCCCATTGCACCGGACACGCCGATTGCAATCCCCATCCTTTTCTTCCGCGTCCATCATCCTCATAAAAGACCATCGACGCCCATTTGATTGTGCTAAGCACCACTTCAAACAAACTACCAGACTGCAACTCATCCTTCGATAGTTGCTCTAACCACTACACCAAATCAATAACATTGACGTCGACGCCACATCAAACGATAGGACGCCGACAACTACAGCAACATCTACCCCGTTTACCTCCACGGCCTACAACAACGACATTAAGCCGATACTTCAATTTACTTCGATTGTTTCTCTGACGAACGTTCTCTCCGGTCACCTTCCCCGGCGAACATTCTGACGGTCTTTTCGGTTATTCCTGCACCTCCGCGGCTCGTTCCGATGATCACTCGAAAATCCAACCTCCAATCTACTCTGATTGTTCCTCTGACACTCGGTTACTCCCTTCACGCTTCTCCGGCAATCAATTATCTCGTTGCCGGCTATTTATCCGCGGTTAATTATTGTCATCGGTCTCGTTGACAAACGGACACCAAGGTTAATCATCGCCATCGCTCTTGTCGCCATAACGCGGACGATACTGATTGAACACCTCTGTGACTAACAACGACAAAACGATTCAATCAACGACGACGATTGATCGACAGTTCACACTTCCACATCCCAACACCGAGGGTCGATATTTCTTCGGTTCCTTCTTTGAAACATTCCTTCGGTCCATTCGCAGATCATCTCCTTTCAGCAACCGCGGATCGCTCTGCGGATCATTTGAGAGTCTGGATACACCCGTTTCTTGTGAGCCCGCTGTTGAACACCTCACCACCAATCTTCCTTCGGTCGATCATTTAACCGTCAATACAACTGTGAATTCCCTTCTCCCTCTGAGTCATCCGGAAAATCCTCTAAACTCCAACCCGCCACTACGACCTGTCCTTGATTTTCCACCATTTCTTTGTCTCCATCCCGTCATCGAATCACTTCTTCCTTTGCAGGTTCGACCATCAATTCCTTCGGTTATTTCTGCACCTCCGAGGATTGTTCCGCGATAATCCATCACTTGCTCTGCGCACACCGAGCCATTCCACTCAAACAGCCGGCAACCGCAGTAACATCCTACCCAAACCAGTCTCGCTATCGACAACAACGGCAAACACCAACCGCTTGATTAGCTGAGCTACCACAATCAAGTCCCTTGATTCGATTATCCCTTGTCGTCGATTCATTACATCATGCCAGTACCCGCCGTCAGCTGGAATGAAGTCCGTGGCATACATTTCTCATTCGGCCACCATTTTGGATGCGGCAATAAACAATGGAAACTCAATGCCGCTTTTGCGCAGACGTTGCCAAATATTGCCAGCCTGTTCATTGTTGACGAGGATGGTGTCGAGACTCTCCAACCAGATCCAATCCCTGTCCTCAAATCCCTCATAGTCGCAGCCATCGTGGATGAACTCCCTGCCTCTGAAGTATTTAAAGCCCACAAACAACATATTGCCTTGTTACTCTCCAATTCCGCCATCTTTTGCCATAAGAAAGACCATGTGAGATTCCGAGTTCGAGACAAACGTGGACTAGATAAGGCAGCCAGACGCGCAAATAATGGAGATCCAATCATCAGATTGGTTCTGACCATCTTCAGTTGGGAATTCCACAAAGATTGGTACCCATATGAATTTCACAAAGTCTACGACCCTGGGTATGGCGTCCCATTAGATGAAGCAATGTTGCAACACAAAACTCCCTTCCACACACAAACAAACAACGAGCTAAAATTCAATGATAAACTCATCGAACAGCTCAAACGCGAACAGAATGGTGAAACGGTCCAGCAAGTCTTACCTCCCAAAAGAAAGCGCCCTAAGACTACCCGTCCCGCAACTGGCGGCTTAAACCCCATCAAGCCTATTGAATCTGAGGTCGAACCAGCTATCAAAGTACCTACATACTGTGTGACCTCTTCTTCGGCTACCACTGCCTTGCCTACCATCAAGTCGATTGATTCAGATGTTGTGACCACTCCTTCCAATACCACAACAAGCGATACTCCCTCCGTCAACGCTCCCTGTTACATCTGGACCTGGACTTATTCTCCCCAAAGTGAATCGGTCTCCTTCCGTCGAGTCCGACCCAACTCCATCTCCTTCCGGCGTACCACTTCCTCAGGTCCCCATGTTCAACGTCAGGATAGGTCCACTGTAACCTCACTATCTGTAACGCCGTCCACATTGCCCGGTTCAGACCATCATTCTGCTCCACCTTGGAAACCAACCAACTTTGTATGGACCTTCAATCCTCAGAATGAAGTTGCAACATTCCGACGTGTACCAAAATTTGTTCCCTCACCACCATCTGAGCCACTTGCTGAGGTCACTGACCCTCCAAACGCAGCTCCTGCATACATACGATCCTTGCAATTCCCATATCGTAAACAGCTTTGCTCCAAGCCGTATTATCAACCTGTCCTTCGACTCTCCAAACGACATCGGAATGCCATCAAGGTCAAGCGGTATCATTTGTATGCCAATATCCTGTCCATGAATTGGTTTTACGACACTTTTGACTGAACATTGCGATCTAATCCACGATTTGTGTTCGATCATGCCCAACGGTTTTGTATCATTTACAACCATGGAATTCTATTGAACCATGGAATTTTCTTCTTTAAGTGTGAATCAAGGGGTGTGTACCTGAATCGTTCAACACTCCCTCCCTCCGTGTTGAATCAAGGGGTGTGTCACCGGTTCATGTAACCCCACCACAAGCAGATTCCAGAAATTTACTTGATATCCAGCATCGTCTCCCTACAACAAACCACACGACTTAATTTGACGATTCTGATTCTCCAATCTACCATTCGCTCCACCGACCAAATGATACATCTGATCCTGCATCTACGGCTATGAGTTCTCCTGTTCAAAGACATTCCTTTTGTCTCTCCCCTACTTTGAGATCCTGTCAATCAATTCGCCTCATCCCTAACCGGCTTTAGTCGTTTTGGCGATTAAATTGCACTATGGTCGATCCCTCCGCCACCGACCATCGTCTTCGACTCAATCGGTACTCAAGCTCAACCAATACACACGGCTTCGACTCCGTGTTATCATCCTTCGACGATGTTGATTCCCTGATCTAATCTTCTTTTCAATTCCGATTGATCACTCTTCTACCATCAATCAATCATCTTCAATGCTGCTCACTCCACTTCTACGATCGATCGATTCCTACGGTTCGTTTTCTACCATAGATCTGACCTCCAATTGAATTCTTTCCTACTTATCAATCGAATTCTACGATCATAACTTCCCCTTGGATCGATTCCTTCCCTTGCAATGGATTCTGGTTCCTCAATCTAATCTTCTCTTCAATTACGATTTATGATTTGATTCTACAATCATATCCATCTCTATGATACGATCAATCCATTGCTCTCTCCTAAGATGACCATTGATTTCCCCTCATCGGTTTCGCGACCACGGCATACATAGCATCTTCTCCATACCAAGTCAGAAATGAATTCCATCCGTGATATCCAATACGCTTCATCCAAGCACATCTCTTCTTCCCTCCGATTTTGGATTCCACTACGATTGATTCCTTCGACTCCGATTGTTTCCAACTCCGATTAACCCTCTCATTGATTTACAATTGGTTCGATTCTATGATTACAATCTGATTTGATATCCAAGCCCATACTTAAGTTTTTTCGAGTTCTACAAGATGGAGAACCGACTTGTAATTCAACACTCCTTCACTAAGTGTTGAATCAAGGGGTGTGCTGTCGGTCAAAAATACACGTACTCTACTTACGTACATTGCACAGGAATTATATCCAATCTACACTTGAAAAGTTACTTATACTCCTCCAGAGATAAAAATGACTTCAAGTATCCAGACATTTAGGTCATATCATGTGTTCTCTGTCTTATGACAAATTACACATGATCGACGACCGGTTTAGACATCCCTACATACAACACTAACACAGGGATACCGGTCGAATACAGTAAAATACACAGTAACAGAGCAATCTCATGATATGCTCACATCTCTTTAAATTTTAACATCATATACCTTTGGTCGATTTTTAGAGTAACAACAGATTGCAAGGCTTAAGGTGTATGTAATCAGAGCTTGAGCTTGCTGGGGAGCAAGGTTGCTCTCTTGTTGCTGCTGCTGTGTAGTGCACGCTGTATTTTAGGTGCTGTATTTTTGCTCGCGCGCTGGTTCAAGTTGCAGTACTGTATTGTACATAGTATGTACATACATAAGTAGCTCAGAGTACTGTAGTGTACTAGCATGTGGATTGGCATATATACGGAAGGAATTTAATAAACACAGCTGGCTGGCTCCAACACATCATGTGCAAAAGGATTCCGCCAGATCTAAATTTGAATTTCCTTGCCAGCTCCAGTGAATCTTCTGTTTCATTATTGCATTCCAATACACTTTCCAGCTCTACTGGTGTCTTTGGAGCTCTCTTGTGTGGACCTCCATTGCCTACCATGTCAAATTTGTCATGGAATCTTTGGATCTTCACTGGTTGAGTTAGTCTTACCCATTTATCAGTTTGATCAACCTGACAACCTGCACACTCTTTTAGTTCTCCTTCATCATTGCAATCAAACAGTCCTGTGAACTCTCCAATTGGCTTCTTCACCAATTTCTTGGGCCCTGATACACAGCAGTTGTCGACCCAAAGTAGGAGGAATACTACCAAGTATTCTTCTTCCCATTTGATGAAGACATATGGCTCAGCCTTATTTTGTTCAAACTTCATAACCGCCAATACCTTAACACACTCACAATAGTATTGCAATGCTGCCTGGACTATTTCATATTGCAACTCCATCAAATGCAAAACTTCCCAGCTGGGATATCACATCTTATAGGTTTCTGGAACCTTCATAAAGAGCTTGTGATCAGAGTTGAACTCGCCAGCATTCAGGAATGCTCCTTCCACATCCACAAGATGCTGATACCATCCTCCCATTATTGCCAAAACAAACACCACTTTGATTGCCACCTTGGTCACCACCGAGGAGGACTTATCCTGTCCACTAAAGTGCTTGCCATCAATTGCACAAACCCTCTTATGGCATTCCTTGCTCGATATTCCACTTGCTTTCTTCTTTGTTGCCCAAGTACTACTATGGAACAGCTTTGTTTGGGGTGGAAGATCTTTCCTATCCACCACATTGAAGACATGGCACTTCATCATTTTGTCATGTTTGACTTTGACAGCCTTTTCCCATTCCTTCTTATCTACAGTTACCATTGCTTCCTTGAAGTTCATGGTCTGCAACTCCTTGGTGTTTCTATAGTTGTGCCCGGAGGCGCTAATAAGATACATCTCAGAGTCTTCAGCCTGCATTACTGCTGCAACCAATCGATACTCCTTGTTTGTTTTTGTGTACCTATATCCTTCTTCAAGCCTCTGATACACCTTTTCCTTCTTGGGCGTGTCATGGAGTATCAGGCTTGCTGCATTGATTGCTTTCTCAAGATTTTCAGCGTTCAACAGATCAAATTCCAACTCTCCCAACTCAACTGTTTCCTCCAAGTAGTTGTCTTCTATCTCCGAGGATATTGCTGCCAGTTCTTCATCCATAAACAGAGATAGTCTGCAATGTTGATGTTGGGTTCCATCTGCTGCCTTTGTAGACCTTAATACTCTTCCACTTCTGGATGTTGTGATTGGTCCTTCTGGTTCATCATCTTCCTCATCTGATAGTTTTTCTTCAGATTCTTCTGGAGGAATTGATTCTTCTCCTGTGGACCAAGAAGCCAAGGATTATCCGTCCATTTGCTCCTCTTGGTTCTCTAAGTCCAGTAGACTGTCGAATCTCATTCCTTCAATCCTGATATGGGCAACTACTCCTTTCCTTTCAGTATGATACATTCTTTCCAGCCATAGAACATCTCTGGACTTCAGAAAGGTTCTTACCTTTGGATCAAACATAGTATAGCAGGAGTCTCTGGCGTGGTCTTCTAAATAGTTGGTAAATAGACAAGTCTTTCTTCTGAGTGATATCTTGGATGTGCTGGTTTGGTGTGTCTTTACAACACCGGCCATTCCTGCAATCTGCATATTCTTTATCCAATCGGGATTCTTATCCACCACCCACTCATATCTTGTTTTCTTTGCTCCCTCTATATTGTCCACATTCAGCATATCACTTGGTGACACCACTTCAAGAAAGCTGCATACAACACATATCTTAATTGATTCTGTATCCCCGCGGCCTCCAAGGCTACCCTTGTGAGACTTCACAGATTGAATATTATTGTTTCCACCCTCGAATTTCTCTGTGGGGTTTTAGCTGTGAACTCAAACTGTATTCCAAACTGCCAACTGGCTCCATTCATTGCCTGTTGCAACTTGGTGTTTTCCCTGTCATCATCACATCTGATCCGCTTCAGTTCCTTTCCAGTTTGTTTCATGCATGATGTTGAACTTTGAACAGAATTCATCAATGAATCCATTCTTCTTGCTGTATTAGCCCAACATAGCTGCTCCAGAGATATGTTTTACAGCCACCACCAGACAGTTATTTGTTGGGAAATATATTGCTCCTTTTGGATTCTTTGGTTTATTCAATCTCATTCCATTGATATACCAGAGTTCTTCAATCAAACTTGGTGGGTTGGTTTCTCCTTCTGCTAGGTTCTTCTGTTGGGCATTTCCCCTTGTGCAGGTTTCACACTTCTGGAAGGGGCTTCAGGTTAACAACGCCCAACCCAAATGGTCGGCAATTTGCTTGGTCCTTGTGATGTTGTTGTGTCCACAGAATGTGTGAATCTTTTCTGCTGACATCTTGCTTGGTGTTGCAAGGACAGTCTCTGGAGTTTGTGGTTCTGTTTCCTCACTATCTAGATACATTGCCCAGAGTGTGCCATTGCCTTTGGTTCAGATTGAGATATTGAAGTGTAGTTCTTGAGTTCCCTTCAGAAGTTTTATTCCAGTTGAGTTCCCCCTCATCTCTCATCCCTCATCCTTGGCTTATCATCTTGGTTTCGGCGCACAGATTGAACTTACACATACCATTCTGACAGTCAGTGAACTTGATTCTGTTCTTCTGCTCACCATCTTTGCTGTATTGGACTGCAGCTTTATCCAAGATCTTAGTAGTTACTTGTAATCTTGCTCCATTTGCAGCTACTTGTGGGCTGAGTAGCTTTAGCTTCAATTTTGAGTCCTCATGTTTATGGTTGCGCCTGTATCTACAACCCACAGTTGATTCATATACAACAATTTTGTCCCGTTAGCCAGCAGGATGTATTCCATTGCTTTCTGTCTTTTCTTTTCATTGGGCACCGGAATGGTCATGGGCATAAGTACACATTCTTCTATCCCAGGTTCAGTACCATTAAAATGGTCTATTGAGATAATTCAGAATTCCTCATCTGTGAACTGTTGGTCACTTTGAATTTTAATTTCCACTTTCTTCTTTGCATTCAATGAGGAGCCGGGATTGCCAGATTCTGGTTCCAGTTTATGTCTTTCAGTTTCTTGTGGATCAATTCTGCGTTGAACTTTCCGGTACCCCAATCTTATGGGTACCAGTACTTATTACTTACATTGTCTTGCAGATAGTGTGACTTTTCCATTTCCACAATGGATGGAACAGCTAGCCACCCGTGTTCTTTGGTTTTGAGGTAAGCTTGTCCATGTTTCTTTCAAAACTTGTTAAGTTCATTCTGCTCATAATTTCTATTCTGGTTGGATTTGAAAAGGATATTCATTACTTCCTTTTTGTTCCTTACTTCCTTTTTGTTCCTTCTTTCCAAACAGTGTCGGCAATGGCCCCCCTTCTGGTTCCCCTTCGTTCTGGGGTTCCTTGGACTTATTGCCACATCTCCAGCAGCCAGAAAGCAATACTCCTCTTTGATTACTCTGACTGCTACACTCTTGTCTGAGTCACTCTATCTTTTCTTGCAGTCTTTCTTCTGCATCCACTTTGGTTTGCTCTTGGGATTCTTTTCCCAGCAAGCCTTCTCTTTGTGTCCGGAATTTCCACAATGGTGACACTTTGTCATCTTATTAGTTTCATTGCAGTGTCACTTCATGTGACCCTTCTTGCCACAGCTGTAACACCATATATCCTTACCCTTCTTCTTGTACTTGTAGCCCTTGGACTTGAGCATTCTTCCTTCATCTTCTGATTTGGACTCTCCAGCATACATGACAACTTCATGATCATGTTTCTCTCCAGTTTGCTTGTTTTGACTTCCATAAGTCAAACATGTTGAGTTGAAGTTCCTTCATGGTGGGGGCTTCCAAGCATCATTCCTGACTCTCAAGATTGCTTCTTGGTATTCATTTGGTACTCTCTGCATGATTGTTGATATCTTATCTTCTTCAGATAGAGCCATCACTCTTCCCCGATACTTGATATTGATCGCTGTTATTTGGGTGAACAGAGTTTTGGGGTTCTCATTCTTCTTCATTGAGATTTTCCAGAGATCATTCTTTTGATCTCCTCCCTGTCATGTTGTTGGGTGCAAACTTGTCCTTCATCTCTTTGACTACTAGATACAATTGGCCGCTGGGCTATTCATCTGTCCTGGACTGTTGTATCCAGGTGGCATAGTCTTCGTAGTCTTGAAAGGCTATCGTCAGAGTTGCTATAGCCATTTTATTTCTGATAACAGCTTCCTCTTCACTTGGAGTGAAGGTCTGTTTAATTTCTTTACCATCCCCATCCCCCTTCTTCTCAGCTTTTGGAAGATTGGGGTCCTTGACTTCATGCAAAGCTTTGTCAAAATACTTCTGGAGGCCATACTAGGCCTGCATCATTGCCCACCATTGTGGGTAGCTTGCTGAGGCTTTGTATTTGGGGATGTATAGTTTGATGTCCTTTGGACTGGACATCGTGTAAGTTTTCTTGGTCTTTTCCTTATGGCTCTAGATTGATCAGATCTTGAATTCACTTACTTTCAATGTTTACGATTCAAGCGCTCTTCAAAGAATGTTAGAATACTAGGTTGAAAATACGCTCAGTGTTAACAGTGGTGTTCACTATTAATTAATTATTGGTAGAAAAATATGAGTCCTCCGACTGCTCCGTTGACAGTTATTCACTCAACCACCCTTTGCATGTATTATCTCATTTATCTACAACTCTTCATGCATTTCATGTATTCGTGACTTCATTGTTCTTTCTGTACGACTGAGCCTCTGACATCTGCATGTGATTGATTTCCATTGGCTTAGCTTGTTTGCTTCCATTTTGCTATAATTGTATATGTATACCTGTTGTTAATCAGATCCTAGACTTCTGACACAACCTTGAACTGAGATTTTACTTAGAACCACCACTCTTTCTACTGAAGTGAATCCCACGTAACAAGATTTGTCTCCATAAATCGACTCATTTGATTCATTCCAACAGATTCTCCCACTAATTTGTTTCATTATTGGCCAAATAATATCATCATTATTTTTCACAATTATTGATGATTTTTTATTCATCAAAAAGTTATACATTACAGCATGAGGCACTGCATGAAAGAACAAGAAGCAATGAGTGAAGGGTTTCATAGAAACAACAACATGATACAGTACTACAGTAATGCAGAATCGTCTCGTATGTTCGATTACGTATCGTATGTACGACCTGTATGATTTACTGATAGGATTATTGTTTGCTCTGAACGGTGAGCTCAATAATTAGCATATTACTTCGTACAACATATTACGTACCGGTACGTACTCGTACTCGTACCTTACCCTTCCAGATGTGTATTCACTAGTGATTCGTTGTTCCAAATTGCAAATTATCATAAGTTATCCTCATACAATATTAGAGTACTCTATGAATACTCTAAGGTAGGTTGAAGTGTTTGATACGCAGACGTCATCGGCTTCTGTAAATAGTACGCATGGCGCATCCATAGATGCTCTTTTGCCGGAGGAGGAGGAGCCGCCCCCCACCAGCACCCGACCATGCTACAAGTTCGGTTTTTGGATCGCCCTTCTTCCTCACATCGCAGTTATTCTTTATTCTTTGTACGTAGTTGAGAACGAAACAATTTATCCGACCATGGCACCTTTGATGAAATTGTTTATGTTGGCCATCACGGCCAGTGTTGCTGTTGCCTTCACACCCACATCTACGTCGAGAGTGCAAAAGCTCCCTTCGTCCACACAACTGTACGAAGATTTCGGACTTGGTTTGGGAGAAGCCACGTACGAGAACCAACCCGACCTTCTGAAGGGAGAACAAGAATACAAGCAATATGTCAACCGAATCAATGACAAGAACATGCTTAACCGCAAGGTAAGATCTTGGTACTTCGCGTTCATGACTAGAACCCTATTTGTAAAAGTTATAAATGGCGCTGGGGACTCTTAGGACCGGGGGTTCTAACAGAATCATCCTTGCCTTTTGTTCAACGTTATTTCGTTCCCTTCACCGCGCACAGTACAACGTTGTTCAACGTGTTCGTGAACTTGACCTGCTTCAGGCTACCGTTGACAACGGCATTCTCGCCAAGCTTGAGAAGAACGGCCTTGACTTGGCAACTGTCGAGAAACTCCTGCCCCTTGCTGAAGAATACGGCCTTTTGAGTCTCGCCGCCAACAACCAACAATTGTTGGTGAACTTGGCTGCCCCACTACTTGTTGAGGGTGCCCCTCTTCTCCTTCCTATTGTCGCCGGAGCCCTCGAGGCTGGCCCATCCGCCTTCTTCATTGGAGCTGCTGCGTTGGCTGGAGTCGACTTCGCCTTGATCGCCAATAATGTCGAAATTCCTTTCCTCGGTCTCTCCGCTGGAGTCACCCTCGGTCTCATCCTTATTCCGTTGGCCGCTGTATTGGCAGCCGTCGGTGTCGCATTGGGAAGCTTGAAGAAATAAGCAAGAAGCCTTCTAACGGACTTGAAGCTAGAGAGTCATTTACGCGCTGGAAATTCCGGGGTTCGGTTGAATTTCATTTTTTCATGGAGTTTCAGCTTGATGTGTAATATTATAGATTCAGTTAAAAACTTGTGCTTTTGAGCCACAAAGCGATGCGGACAGAAGTTCGCTGAAGCTTCAGGTTGGTCTTATGATGACTTAGTCTTCCGGAAATGCGTTTTATTGCTGTATAATTAGGGCATCAGCGGAACTGTCACAGAAACAACAGTCAATGAAAGGAAATTGGGTTCTACTGTATTCATCTTGATTTGGAATACACAGTACTCATACGAAACTAGTGTCATCCTAATATTCTCTTTTAGGCCTAGTATTGTAAGACTTAGTCGCACACTCGACGGACCGCCGCCTGGGACCAGAAATAACGTCCGAATAATTTTTGGACTTCGTTGTATTAGTTGTCTTATGACGATGCTTGCCTCTCCTATCAGAACGCAGCAACAAAAGCTTTCATGGAATGCTGGGGTCTGCGTAACTGTTATTTTTTTGTTGTTGTTGTTGTTGTTGTTGTTGTTGCTGTTGCTGCTGCTGCTGCTGAACAGAGATTGCACATGATCCTATTGACTAGTAGAAGTAATACAAATAGTACGGAGTAGTAATTACTGTAATTCGAATTTCGTATTCATTACGGAGTACGGTGTACGTACTCGTACTTCGTATCGTACACGTACGTACTGTATTTGAGATGTGAGCGGAACAGAAATCTGCCACGGCTCTAGTCGCGTTTCACTGCACTTGAAGTACGATAAATACGGTACGTACAACGTAAGGCGTACGGTACGAGCATACGGTACGAATAGCGTACGTACTTAGTAATGGCTCCTTACATACGGTAGTATGTTCTGCAGTTACTCGTACTCATCGCTGCTTCCTTTTTCGATCCTTTGCCGTCGATAGTGGATACCGGTTTTTCGAAATCGTACGCGAGAGTCCTCCCGTCGACCGTTCATAGAAAATACTTCGCCAATCAAAAGCAATACACTCGTTCGATACCACTTCTGATTTGGCTCCTTCCGGCACGGTACAGCATTGACATGAAACATTGGCACGAATTAATTCCAGCCCCTCTCGAAGTGTGTACGGTACCGTACGGTACCCGTTACGGTTGCATCTGTCAGGTCGTCGATCACCCATCACCCATCAGTTTCTGCTCACCAAGATCTTCGTACGGTACCGTATTATTACTATTTTTGACAGAATTCGGTTCTGTTGTATTCCAAGCACAGGCAGCTACCGGTATTGGATCAGGATTGAGAATTCCAATAGGATTGAGAGTACGATCTGTATCTGTTCGTATTTTACGCCTCCACTGACGTCAAAATATGGCATTTCATTTTTCTGTACTACTAGTAGTACAAATTTGTTCGACGACGTATCTGTGTTATTTTGCGGATGCTTTCTTGTCCGGTGTGAACAATCCCGCTTTCCGCAACGTGAAAAACGAATTCGGCGGAAATGTCGGAGTGAGCGATCGGTCGATCAGTCTATCCTTACAATCTCTCTCTGCGATACCTCGGTACGGTCCTCCCGTGTCTCCAGAGGGAAGTGAAGAAAATGATCCGCTTCAATCGCCTGGAGTAGAATCACCGTTTGTTGCTAGTGGCACTGGCACCAGTAAAGAGGAGTTCCGAGGATTGGTCGAACAAGTTATGAAAACAACCAAGTCAGAACACGTTCCGCGGCTCTTGGTCAACAACATTGAATTGATTCTTGGCTTACAAGGAGAAGATGGTGCACAAATAATTAGCAACATACTGGAAGATTCCAGATCAGAGGGAGAGACAGATGATGAAGATGACAAGGACAGTGTTTATACGCAAACCCTTCAAACAATTGAAATAATTCTGAGTTTTGCGGAAGACTTTGTTCAACAGGCACAGGATATGGATAGTAACAATAAAAATCTTCTGGGAAAAATAATCAAAGCAATGGTGAAAACAGAGAATGACACATCTATTTCTGGAGGAGAAGGACGAAGTTTAGGGGAAAATGACATGGCGAGCAAAAGAGAAGAAGCACTAGACAAAGTGATGAAAGAAGAAAAGAAAAAATTCTCGACCGGGTTCCTACGGCATATCGAAGGTGAATGCGATCGAATCGCCAACCAACCAAAAATGACACCGGAAAGTGCCAGGCTGCTCGATATTTTGCGTATGATCCAGACTCGAGTCGTGGAGGAACTTGGTCAAGACTTAGGAGAAGCCGCCTTAGTCTTAGGACAACTCATGGGGTATGAAAAAGAAGAAGAGCTGCTTGGTGTCCTCGAGGCTGGACTCACAGTACGGGGCAATGAGTTCGCATTGGAGATGGCGGGTCTTACGGAAGAAGCATTGGATGGATTCAGCAGAGTCCCTGGTGGTGTCGATCCCGATCTCGTCGAGAAAGTAAGATTCATCGATAGAAGGCTGCAACAATTTCTGAACGAAACTAATGAATTTCAATAGATTCAACGAATTCTTCGACATAAGATTCTCATGTTAACGATAGATGTGTTATTGCTTCGTTGTAGTCTCTTCAATTATCTTATCCACAATCTTCTGCGCATTATGATCGATCCCATCCAAGCCATTGAGGACAACATGGTCAAATTCGACAGGTGCAAATTTCCAGTCACTGTTATCTTTTTCGTCAACGATCAAAAGTGAATCGTCACTTGGTTCCGATTCCTCAGCAGCTATCTCACCCTTATAAAAGTGTCCTTCTCGTTCATTGATTCGTTTTGTGCACTCTTCTTCACTGGTATCGATCAAAATCCACTCTGCTTTTGGAAAACGAGACCTGAATATGTCTCTCAAGTCCGTGTTTACGAAGCTGAATGATATGATCGTAGTAATGCTTTCCGGTTCACCCTCTTTCTCGCAGAGTTTTGCAAGTTCTTTGTCGACGTAGTCGCATGCATCCTCAGCAAACACTTTCCGTTCCTCCAGTGTTGGGTACATTCCTTTGCTGAAGTTGTCGCGCATTACTTGCGTTACGCAGACGTCGAGGTCCAACGCAACACACTTTTGTTTCTCGTTGCTATAATTCGCTTCAGAAGACAATAAATCGAAGGCCCTATTTGCAACCGTAGTCTTTCCTGACCCAGGACGACCGAATACAACGAACAGTGATTTATTCACGGGTTGCAAGCCATCAACCTTCGTTGTGTGTTTCAGTGAATACACCGATCCCAAAATCAACACAAGGAGGTACGTTAGTGAAAAATTCTTCATTCTTATTTTGTAGGTTCTCAATGTTTTGGGTGTTTTGGTTTGCAATCTGATCCAAGGGTGCTCTTATTTCATGAACGCTGTAATGTTGCATAATGCGTAGAGACAAACTTGGATGTTCCGATTAGAAGATATCGGCCTGTCGACAAAAGAAACAATCTCAAAGGATCTCACATCATTAGTACGAAGTACTCGCACCGGTACCGTACGAGTATCGTACTATTGAGAGTTTTGCGTGAGAGTCGTACGTACTTCGTACCGCACCTTCGGCTGTTTTCGAGTTTGTCTCTAAAAAAAAATTATGTTCAATCTGCGGCTTCGAGAAAAATTAGCATGATACCGGTACCCGTACGGATTTGATTCTTGTCACCACCCTCTGTCGTACGCCTCTAAAAAGGTACTAAAATAAGGTTTATGTATTCGTTAAAAACTAAGATTGAGATTGTGAGCTAGCTCTGTCAACTACTCCGAGGAGCGGTTGAAAGGCTTGTAACAGTAAACAGCCGTTGAATCGAAATTCAACGTACAGTTTACATAGAAGATTTGGATATGTTCTTCATCCAGTCTTCAATATTGAAGACCGGCTTGCTTTTCAGATTTTCTTGAATCGTGGGTAATTTCAATCGTGAGCGTTGGAATACCACACTCTTCTCCTTCTCGCAAAAGTTCGATTGGTGGCACAGAATTTTTGTTAGTCGTGTGCGACCAGTATTGCTTAGATAAGAACTTTTTAGTTGGTGTGATATGGTTTCAGGTTTCGAATGTTCATGCGTTGGATTACTTGATTTCGTAAGAGAAAGGAAACTGTACCATTCGTGTGGATTTGCTGTATGGTGTAGGGGCCTTTGCTTCTTGCTTCAAAAGCTCCAGGGATTTGCTTTTCATTTTTCACCATAACTTGATCTCCTACACTGTAATCATGAAGCTTCCTGTGGCTGTTCTCTTTCATAGCATTCTTGTCGATTTGAGCTTGTCTTTTGTTTCTGACCATGGCCAAGTCAGTAATTACTGGAATCGGTAGGAACATATCTCTGTGGAATGCAAGGGCTCCGGGTGTAATTCCAAACGTTTTGTTGATGGTTGATCTAACTGCAAACTGGGCAGAAGCAAACACGCTGTCGATGATGTCAGTGGCTTCCTGAAGAGTCTGTGGAGGATTAGTATTGAGTTCGGTTCTCATTGCAGACTTCATGGTGTCATGGACTCGTTCAAGTACAGCGTTGGATTGTGGATTCCGGACTGAGCAGACCTTGGCTTTGATTCCTAGGTTGGCAAGGTGGAGTTGAAAGTCGTTGCTCATGAAATTGGTTCCTTGGTCGATAATACAATTTACTGGTTTTGGGTATCTGGAGAGCCAGCCATTGTCGAGTGCATGGACTGCCATGAGGCCGGTTGGATTTACTTGCGGAGCTCGGATGATCTCAAGGAGGTTGGTGCACATGTCCATGATGGTAAAGCCATTGAAGGAGACTGTTCCATGGCCAGGGATCTTGATTTTCCAAGGGCCTACTCCATCGATTGCAATGGTGTCCCAAGGAACATATTGGTGTTCTTTGGTAGGGAGCTGTCCGTGGCTTTGGTGGCTATTCTTGTATCGTTGGCACGTGTCACAAGTCTTGCAGAAGGCGTTGATTTGGTCCTTCAGGTTTGGGGCATATACAAATTGGTTGATGGTTCAGTACAATCTTTCTGCGCCGGCATGGCCAAGCACGTGGTGGTAGTATTTGATTGTGGCTTGCACTCGGTTTGGCGGGAGTACAATTTTCTGTCGACCGTTGGAGTCTACAACTTTCAAGCCGGTGCCGTTGAAGTTTTCAGTTGTGTACCGGGGATTGGTAGAGATATCTACATTGGCTGCTTGATCTTGGGCGAGTTGGTCAAAGGCTAAGGGGTACATGGGAATGTCTTCTGGGTAGTTAAGGAACAGTTCTGAAATAGAGAGAAGGTCAGAGTCGGTTGAGTCAGTTGAGAGGTCCGAGGTGTCCATTGGAACTGGGGTTGGAGGACCAAAGAACTCCTTCTTCTTCTCGGGAGGGTCTTGCTCGATGGGAAGCCGGGAGAAAGCATCAGCAAGGCCGTTTTGTTTGCCTTGGATATACTTGAATACTGGGGAAAATTCTTCAAGGAGCATTCTCCAAGTCATAATTCGGTGGCTTGTGAGGTTTTGTCTGGTTAGGTTGATATGGTCAGTCCATACTATGATTTCAGCACCCCAAAGAATGGTTCGAAATTCTTTGAAGACTTCTACAATACAGAGCATCTCTTTATCGATTGTGGGGTATTTCCTTTGGGCTGAGTTGAGTTTGCGAGAGAAGCAAAGGATGATTCTGCCATCTTGTTGAACAATAGCTCCGAGTTGGTAGTCAGAAGCATCAGTGTAGACATGGAATGGCTTGTTTGGATCAGGAAAGGCAAGGAGGATGTCATTGGCGATGAGGGACTTGGCTTTGTTGAAAGCTTCAAGTAGTTCTGGAGTTGGAGAGATTTTGCCTTTGGCTCTTCCAGAGAGGTCGGTAAGGGGTGCAAGGACCTCTGCGCATTTGGGGTAGAAGTTTCGGTAGAAGTTGATCATCCCAACAAAGGATCGAAGTTGGGTTGTTGTTGAGGGAAAAGCAAGTTTCAGGATAGGAGCAATCTTGTTTGGATTGGGCCTAATACCATCGCGCGAGATAATGTGTCCAAGCCATGGTGCTTTCGATTGAAACCAGTGGCACTTGGAGGGCTTGACAGAGAAGTTGTGGCACTTCAGTAAGGACAGAACTGAGGAGACTGATTTGCAATGGGATTCGAGGGTGTCTGAGAAGATACCAATATCATCGATGTAAACTTCGATGTCCTTCAGATGCGAGAGCATTTGTTCCATACAGCCTTGGGCCCAACTTGGAGAGTTGAGGAAGCCCATTGGCAATCGGAGCAGTCTGAACTTTCTGAATGGGGTAACGAGGACACAAAGCCAGGTGGAGGCTTCATCAAGTTTGAAGGTGTGGAATTGCATGCTGACATCGATAAGGGTGACATATTTGAATCCTCTCCTTCTGTGGAAGATGTCTTGGAGCTTTGGTAGTGGATAGTGAAGTTTCTTGGTGACCTTGTTGAGTTCCCGGAAGTCACTGATGAGTCTACAGGAGCCATCTGGTTTTGGCACTACAAACGTTGGCATTCCCCATTCAGTTGCATAGCACCGTTTGAGGATGCCAAGTTTCACTTGTTGATCGATTTCTTTCTTCACTGCTTCTTGTTGGTGCAGTGGAATGGAATAGGGTTGTTTTACATGATATGGAGTTGTGCCTTGCTGGAGATCAATGTGGAACGTTTGATTAGGGAAAATACCTAATTCTTTGTCATTCAAGCCTTCAAAAAGTTCTTCGTTTTGGAGGAGTATTGGTAACAAGGCTTGTTTCTCTTGGTAGGAGAGATGGTTTTGGTCGGTGACAAGCTTGTGGAGATCAGTTTTCTCGTACTTGGTGGTTCCATCTACATAAGATTGTTGGATTGATTGGTTGGAGTAACTTTCTGCAACGGCGTGTGGTTCTGCAGACATAACCTTGTGGAGTAAGGACTTGTTGTCAAAGTAATTGCGAGGATGGAAGTCCATAGTCTTCTCATACCATTCGATGGTGCAAGTCTCGAAGTCCATTTTCATTCCAAGATCTCTCATGGTTTTCCCTCCAATAAGGAGGTGGTAGTTGATATTCTGAGAGACCACGAAACATTTGATTTGTAGGACTTTCATGGAGTATGATAGTTCTGGGAATATGGTGTTCTCCAAGGTTACGTAGTGGTTGCAAGTGGTTTTGCCGTTTGTGGTCTGCATTTGAATTGGTTGGTCTAGAAGGTTCTTCTTGATTCCAGAGGGAATTGCTGATTCCACTATGAGGTTGTCGGTTGATCCAGAATCGAAGAGGGTTTTCAAGTAGTACTTCCCAAGGGATCCGTTGATTGAGTTGCAGACACTTACTGTGGTTGGAGCAAGGTCGATGTCGACGTTGTCCTTGCTAGGAGCAACATCTTGCCTGTTGTTGTCGGAATCGGTCTTTTCAGAGGGAAACCTTTGAAGATCCGAGTTGTAGTATTCTTCATCGATATCCATATCTACATGGAAAAGATCCGGCCAAGGAGTTGCAGGGATAGTAGTTTCTTCTGGTTCGTTGATGAAGACACACATGTGTTGTTCTGGTTCATGGAAGTTACTGCCGTGGGAAGAGGTAGTGGATCGATTGGTGTTGTTGGAATTGCTGCTGCGATCATTCACATGCAAGTCGGTGTTGTCCCTAGAGTTGTTATTAGACTGATTGGAGTTGCTGCCATACTTGTTGGTGTAGCATTGACCCCAAGTGTGATTGGTACCAGGATGGATAGGACACGGTGAGTCATTTGAGATCCTAGTCGAGCCTTTGTTGTTGTTGTTGTTGCCTTGGTTGTTGCTGCGTTGATTGTTGTTGTTGTTGTTGTTGCGTTGGTTATTGTTGTTGTTGTTTCAGTTTCGATTGTTGCGATTGTTTCGGTTGTTGCGATTGTTGTTGTTTCCGTTACGGTTGTTACGGTTGTTGTTGGCATTGTTGTTGCTGTTGTTGTTGTTTTGAGACTGGTTGTCTGATTTCTTGTTCTTTCTATTCTGTGCAGATTGGAATCTTTCAAATCTCATCATCATTTCAGAGAGAGAATCTCTATGGGGAGAATGATGTTGTTGATAGATGTCTTTCCAGTCCTCTGGCATCGATTCGAAGACTAGATTCTTGAAGTCTCTTTCGTTGATCTCTGCATCTTGTGGTGGGTGTCCCGGTAGTAATGGGAGGATAACATGGTTGTGGAAGTTGACTTGCGCTACAAATTGGTGTACAGTCATGGAGGTTGTCTTCTTAATGTTGGTGAGGAATCTTTTATGATTCTGATAGGCATCAAGGTTGCTGTTGAACTTGAAGTTGATGAATGCTTCCACTGTCGTCTGGAAGTTATCCACAGTTCTCTGTGGGACGTTGGCTGACACATAGCTGTTCCACCAGCTACAGTCAGTGTAGTCTCTGAGGAGATCTACAAACTTGTCATAGATTCTTGGTCCTGTGGTTAGATTGAGGGTCTTCTTAGATCTAATGAACTCATTGATGGTGAAAAGAATTTGTAATTTGGTTGATCCTGCAGTAATCAAAGGAATTTTGATCTTGGTAACTTCTTGAGATCCATTGACTTCTTGTGTGTTCTTGTATTCAATTTTGTCAATAGAATCTTGATCAAAGTCATACTTGAAGGGAATGACTGAGTAAGACATACTGGTCGATTTCTTATTGTTACTGGACAATCTTCGGATCGGTTGTTCGTTTGTTAGCTGTGTAGTAGTGGTAATTTTTATTCGTGTGGTAGTTGAAGTAGTCTTTACCGGTAGAAAAGGGTTGAAGCGGTTATTCGACTGTTTAAACAGTGTCGTACGCCTCTAAAAAGGTACTAAAATAAGGTTTATGTATTCGTTAAAAACTAAGATTGAGATTGTGAGCTAGCTCTGTCAACTACTCCGAGGAGCGGTTGAAAGGCTTGTAACAGTAAACAGCCGTTGAATCGAAATTCAACGTACAGTTTACATAGAAGATTTGGATATGTTCTTCATCCAGTCTTCAATATTGAAGACCGGCTTGCTTTTCAGATTTTCTTGAATCGTGGGTAATTTCAATCGTGAGCGTTGGAATACCACACCCTCTGTCGTATGCCTCTAGAAAAAGGTACTAAAATAAGGTTTATGTAATGGTTAAAAACTAAGATTGTGAGCTAGCTCTGTCAACTACTCCGAGGAGCGGTTGAAAAGGCTTGTAACAGTAAACAGCCGTTGAATCGAAATTCAACGTACAGTTTACATAGAAGATTTGGATATGTTCTTCATCCAGTCTTCAATATTGAAGACCGGCTTGCTTTTCAGATTTTCTTGAATCGTGGGTAATTTCAATCGTGAGCGTTGGAATACCACACTCTTCTCCTTCTCATAAAAGTTTGATTGGTGGCACAGAATTTTGTTAGTCATGTGTGACCAGTATTCCTTAGATAAGAAATTTTTAGTTGGCGTGATATGGTTTCAGATTTCGAATGTTCATACGTTGGATAACGTGATTTCTTCAGAGAAAGGAAACTGTACCGTTGGTGTGAATTTGTTGGATAGTGCAGGGGCCTTTGCTTCTTGCATCAAAAGCACCAGGAATTTGCTTTTCATTTTTCACCATAATTTGGTCTCCTACACTGCAATCATGAATCTTCCTGTGGCTATTCTCTTTCATAGCATTCTTGTCAATTTGCACTTGTCTTTTGTTTCTGACCATGGCCAAATCGGTGATTACAGGAATTGGTAGGAACATGTCTCTGTGGAATACAAGGGCTCCAGGTGTAATTCCAAAGGTCTTGTTGATGGTTGATCTAACTGCAAACTGAGTTGATGCAAAGGCACTATCGATTATGTCTGTGGCTTCCTGAAGAGTTTGCGGAGGGTTGGTATTGAGCTCTGTTCTCATTGCCGACTTCATTGTATCATGGACTCTTTCAAGTACTGCGTTGGATTGCCGATTGCGAACAGAGCAGACCTTGGCCTTGATTCCGAGGTTGGCAAGGTGGAGTTGGAAGTCATTGCTCATGAAATTGGTTCCTTGGTCGATGATGCAATTAACTGGTTTGGGATATCTGGAGAGCCAGCCATTGTCGAGGGCATGGACTGCCATGAGGCCGGTCGGATTTACTTGTGGGGCTTGAATGATTTCAAGGAGGTTGGTGCACATGTCCATGATGGTAAAGCCATTGAAGGAGACAGTTCCATGGCCAGGAATCTTGATTTTCCAGGGACCTACTCCATCGATTGCAATAGTATCCCAAGGGACGTATTGGTGTTCCTTGGTGGGGAGTTGTCCGTGCCTTTGGTGGCTATTCTTGTATCGTTGGCACGTGTCACAAGTTCTGCAAAAGGGATTGATTTGGTCCTTCAAGTTTGCGGTGTTGTCGGCGAAAAAAAATACGGACTGTTGTCGGCATCAAATTCGATCGGAAAAGCCGACAAAACGAAACGACGACCGAGGTGCGGGAAGACGATACGAGATACGAATATTCCAACGATCAAGTATTAGTATCAAACACACCTCCATTACGTGAAATCCTTAAGTGGTAAAAACGATTCCACCTAAGGCTACAAACAAAAGAGGGTAATCGGTTAGAAACAAGAAATATCCAAAGACCTGAACAGTAAGTAAACACTTGGAATCCTTAAGCACATTCAAAAGAATATACTTAATATCCCGTGAGGAAATTACTTATTGCAATCAAGAAAATCAATACCGATTCCGAATGGGCCTCATTTATCTCAAATACCACGAACAAGCATACGCCCCATCGGATAAAACACTTAACCTCGTATACGACAAAATGACCGATACAGTAAGACCAATACACGACACTAATACAGCAACAGCAACAGCAGTATCGGTACGACGAAGATAACAGTAACAGATAACCGGGGAAGATCTCTACCACGCAGAATACAGCAGAGAGCCCCGATACAGTGAAAATACATAGTAAAAATAAGAGCCTCTCTCTGAGCTCACTTCTCTTTAAATTTCAATTATCCAATACCTTACCGGTCGATTTTTAGAGTAACAACAGGTTATAGAGCCCTTATAACTCACACGATTGCTGCCCATCCGTAGGATCGTGTATACCTTAAGCTATCTATCTCCGGCCGTTCAGCACCTCCACTGTCGGTTAACTCCAGAGGAAATTCGTAGTGACGCCCATCCGTGTGCTACGCTTCGGCCTCCCCCCATCTCTTTCTTTTCTTTCTCCTCCTTACTCGCGTATCAAGGGGTGTATACCAGATCCTTCTACCAAGAATCTTCTTCTGTAATACACGACCAAGCATACGTATCAAGGGGTGTATCTACAGACCATTCTACCAAGAATCTCCCTCTGTAATACACATCATCGCTTCAATAACGTCGACGACGTCACACACACACATAACGACGATCGACAAGTACGCTCGAACACGTAATTAATTTCACCGCGGAATAATCCAAGGACGGCACAGAAGGTTGAATCGAAATCGCTCCGGACGACGTATGCCACCAACAATCAATTGTTTCTCCATACGTATCAAGGGGTGTTTCTACAGAACACCGCTACAAGAACGCCGACACACCACAAGAATCTTCTCTCCTTAACGATCATTCGTTATTTCGACAACAACGCTTAATCCTCGCCGCCACAACGGTTATCGACAGTAGTGACGACGACGACCGATTCGCCACCCACCATGGTTCCTCCACCAAACGCATACGATTGGTCCAATGTCTATGGGATTGAATTCAAATTCCAAAGTGACAATAACCCCCAAGAAGTCCTTTCTCTCAATGGCACCTATGCAGAAACTGTCCCGCTCACAGCACCCGAGATGTCAACCCTCTTCACATCGGACGCCAATGACGAAGGCGCTAGAACCCTTGGTCCGGCCCCAGTAACTGCACTAAGAGAAGCCTTCTGCAACAGCATCACCTTGGAAATGCTAAACATCGATGAACTAGAAAAGGGACACATAGCCCAGCTCCTTGATTCATGCCCCGTACGATTTGTCAACCCTGGATTATCAAACCAACGGATCAGAACCCCACAGGAATTTGACTCTGCAGGAATAGAAGCCGTCAGACGTGCTGAAGCCGCAAATAACCCAAAACCAGTCGTCACAGTAATCTTCAACATCAACCAATGGAAGTTCAGAAGAAACTGGAAGACAAATAACCTTGGCAACTATTTCAACGGCATCTATACAGGTGAAGTTCAACACGACGGTGATGGTGAAGATGAGGCCAACAACGATGCAAATGCCACAGCTCCAAACCCGGCGCCCACTGCAACAGGCACCGACATGCAAGAATTGACCAACCTACTCCAACAATTGGTCAACAACGGCAACAACAACAACAACAACGCCACCAACAACAATACCGGCGCCAACCACCAATCTCTTGACCTTCCATGGAATCCAGCAACATTACCACCACCTGTGAAAGAGCGATATTACAGGCGAGATGAATTCCTCACCAAAGATGATATGAAGGATTTCCCAATCACCTACACTGACTCATCGGGAGATGAAACAATTGTCAGGCAAAACTACTACCTACACAACCTAGGCAGTGGCAGAAATGACCAGCGCCTGATCACCAGAAGTGGTGACTGCTTTGATCTCACCAGAGCCTATGACAAGTCTAAGGAAGCCGCTAGAGACAAACTATTCCTCTCAGGATTTCCACAACTACAGGATGCAACGGACCCTCAGGTTAGGAAATGGTACAGAGAAATCACAGCTCACTCACAGCAACACCATATTTATGTCCACCCATACTATCTCTTCAGGCGCGAAGCTGATCACCTAAGAGGATTCACCATTGGCGATAACTTTCCACATGATTTACCTTTAAGATATGAATTGGCCATCAATGAATGGGGAAACCTGATTTACACCGCACTCAGAAGCGACAAAATCATCCCTGATTCATGTGCAAGCATGAAGGCAACCATCCAGAGCTTTGAAGGAGGACAAGGTTATGAAGCGCTATACACAGTTATTTCTCAGACACATCCCAACTCAAAAAGACCATCCAATGCCAGCAGAATGGTCCGAAATCCTCCAAACCAAAACGCAAGTGAATCCCTTGAAGAATACTACTTCCGGTACAAGGATTACTTGAGACTCAGAGTGTTCCTCCAAAACCAACCTGGCACTATCGGTTCAACAGAAGAAGTTAGCAACCTTATTGCAGGAACCACCCTCTCAGAAGAGCTCTTCAAAAAAACAGAAGATGAACGCGACTCTGATGACCAATTCAAGCGAGACAAATACAAGGCAGGTAGGCTCCTACAAACCCTCCAAACATATGAACAAGAGATCAAGGCTGAGCAAAAGTACAAGAGGAACAACTCCAAACCAATCCAGCCCAAGCAATTGAACGTCTCAGGAACCAGACCAGGTCCCCGTCGGAATGATCGGTTTCAAAAGCGCACTAGCAACAGTACTGTTAGAACACCTTCTACTTTGACATCTCACTCAATCAGCCTGATTGAATCACTTGGCTACCCGGAGATGGATGAAGAATCTGACGACCCCTTCCTCCACCAAGCATATTGCAATGCCATCACGGCATTCGATAAGCAACCTAGTCTTTTTGACACATCCAGAAAATGTATTGTTTGCCACATGTCTGGTCACAATTTTGATAATTGTCCTGCATTGCAAGACATTGAGTCCCTGAAGAAACATAGGATTGCTGCGGCTGTTTTTCTGAACAAATCCAATAAACAGACCCAACAACTCTTAGATTCCACCCAACAAATCTCTCAGATCAACATTGGCAATGAAAATCAAGATGAGGTTTCACCTGATGCTACAGTAGAAAACCAAAATTTTTGCAATGGCCAAGAATAGAAAGTCTTTCTTGGAGCCATACTATGACATCACCTCAAGATGATCCTCAAGGATTTGACAACATCACAGCGTCCCAAGTGCACAGCTTATGCCCCTCCTTGGACTCCAGCAGTGTCAGCTCCTATGAATCTGTCATAATTGGTGCCGTCGACCTCCTTCCGAAAGACAGCCTCCAGTCATCTATACCAATTGATGTCTACTGTGACATGGAATCACTCAGGGCTACATCCCCTACATTGGAATCACACCTGAAGACCAATGAGGATCCCAATTTCGATAGGGACAACCCTACTCCAGTTGATACATACAATGTGCAATCCCTCGTCCCACCGGACCCTATTGCAGCTACAGCCTACTTCCAACAGGGTGTCCGGGCTCAGATTGACACCGGTGCAAAGGTTTCCTGCACAAACCTCAAACACATCCTGCACGGTTACAAATCTTACACCAAGATAAGAAAATGTCCCGTCAGGCTTACAGCAGCAATAGGAGGCACTGCAGCCACCTGCATCCCTGAAGGCTCAGGATATTTGCATATCCCAGCACCGAATCACATTGGATATATCAAAGTTTTCTTCTACTATTCTCCCTCCCTGTCAACAACATTACTGAGTGAGAACGATATCTGTGGAATGACATCCCGTACGCGATGTCAGTTCAGTGGACAGTCCATCCATAAATCATTCACTGAGAACCATGACTCATCTGCTCCACAAAATGGCAACCTCACCATTATTTGTCATCACAAGCAGAACACTGCCTGCAGCATTGTCCTCCATGGGAGCATCATTGATGGTCAATGCTATACACACCCAGTTCTGATCCCAGATGTTGATATTGCCTCTCCATATGCAAATTGTGCAACATCGTCCGCCTATGCCTTAGCGACTGACATGCAGTTCAAGGAAGCTTGTGAACTGGCCTCCAAAGAAGCAATTAGCAACTACAGGTATGATATATACACAAACCTTGTCAACCTGCAGACATGCACTGAAGCAGCAAAAGCTCAGTCTGATACCAGTGTCATACCAAGGTTTGATGCCAAACTGTTTTTCACCAAAATTGTGGACAAAAATATCCCAGTCCAAGCCATCAAAACCAAGACATCGAAACTCCTGTGGCACCAAAGGTTGGGACACCCATGCGATGATTTTCTGTATCAAGCTCATAAGCACATCATTGGAGTCCCAAAGTTCAAACGGCAAACCAGTATTCTTGACCAATGTCCAACTTGCATACAATGTAAGCAAACCAAAACACCTGCTGGCTCACATTCCACACGCAAGGCCACACAACCGTTTCAGGGTTTATCTATTGATTTTGCATTCTCAGGTACCAAATCCTCCAACAGCAAACGCAAGCGCGATTATGAAGGCATTCATGGAGAAACTGCTTGGATTCTCATCACAGATCACTATACTGGTATGAAATATGGAGACACGCGAATCTCTAAAGCAGCGCCACTACACTGGTTAGAGCATTTCTTCGCCCAGCACAACCCAATTTGTGCCGACAAGTATGTTTCAGTTGATCAAGGTGGAGAACTCTATCACAACCCTGACATCCGAAACCTATTCTCTGCCTTTGGATATTCCATTTTCCCCACTGGCGCGGATGCTTCACACCAGAATGGCACAGTTGAAAGAGCACACCGAACTCTTGCTAACTCCATGAGGACAATGCTGTCTGGTGCTAATTTGCCCATCAAGTTCTGGCCCTTTGCTTTCTACCATGCACTCCGGTTGTCCAATGCATTCCCTGAAGGCACCCAACTACATTCGCCATTGGAATTGGCAACTGGCCGTAAGGAAAACCTTGCTGATTTCCGAACCTTTGGTTGCAGAGTTTGGGTTAGACCTCCAGGCAAGAGATCAATCAAGCTCAAACCCAATGCAAGAAAAGGCATATTTCTAGGTTTTGTACCCTACACTACCAGAAACATTCTGTGGTATGATACTGAGACACACAGAGTCAAGATCGCCACTCATGTCAGGTTTGATGAAGGCATGAATGATCTCCCACTTGCAGACCTCCCCACTAATGTCAAACACCTGCTCCGGACAGATGACAACATTCCACTTCCTGCGGAAACCACTGAGGTGTCATCCAGTGATTTTCAATTCTCTATCTCCCCCTTTGCCGATCTCACACATCTCAGGCTCACTGTCTCCCCATCTTGTACTGATCAAACATTTGGCCTCCGGTATGCCAATGATTCACTACTTGGCAGAGCTTACATCACAGATATCCTCCCAAATAGCCCTGCCTCAAAACTTTTCTCCTCACACAAGAAATCTCTCTCCAAGCTACGAGGTGCTTATATTGTATCTATCAATCACAATCGTGTCTTTACTGCTGCTGATGTTACTACAGCTTTACAGGCCTGCCACGATCGAGGGGTGAGGGATTCTTCAATAGATACACCAATTACCTTTGCACTTGAAGAGAAATTGTCTATGAAGGAGGTCAGGAAACACTCAAATGAATATGGTTTATTTGCTCCCAATACCTCCTGGAAGGAACCCACTGCTGAAGAAGATCCACCATTCTTGGACCGGATTTCCTCCATCAAAGCTATCCAGCGCATTGGTACAAAATACAAGCAGATGATACAATCAAGAATCAACCAGGTCGATAGCACTGAAGCACTCCATGCCTCCATCCAAAAACACTTGGCACCAACTGAAGACGACATGGATGTTGTCATTCCTACTATTGATATTGCATCCCTCCGAGCTATCACCAAGCTTCATAAACCAGGAAATCAAGCATTACCACTAGATGCAGATTCACTACCAACTGAAGAAATTGAACTCTTAATCAAGGCCATCAATTCCAAGGCAACTACACCTGAAGAACAAGCACTAGGGCACTTCACTCGAAGGAATCTCAAGCCTTTATCTACATGGCCTGAATGGCAAGCTGGGGAGCGAAAACAGCTTGATCAGTTTGAAGATTTGGAAATGTTTGGATCACCAATTCAATACCCTAAGGACCCAGACGCGATTATTCTCAGACCCCATTGGCAATACAGTGTCAAAAGGAATGGTGTCAGAAGAGCCAGACAATGTTGCAATGGAAGCAAGTATGCAGCTCCAACTCTGCATGCCATAGCCATGTCATACTCATCATGTGTTGAACACCCCATCCAAAGACTGTTCTTTGCCATTGCAGCAAGTCTCAATCTCAAAGTATATGGGGGGGATGCGGCTGACGCATATGCCCATTCTCCAGGGCCCAACATCCCTACATACATGACTATTGACGATGCTTATGCAGAATGGTACAGACACAAGCATGACAAGGACATAGACAGACGATTGGTGCTTCCAGTCCTTCGAGCACTTCAAGGCCACCCAGAATCTGGAAGACTCTGGGAAACCCACATCAACAAGATCTTGAAAGGTCCCGATCTCAACTTCAAAACCACCACACATGACAGGACGATCTACACGACAGTTTTTGAAGGAGAAACGGTTTACATGCTGAGACAAGTTGACGATTTTGCACTGGCTTGCACATCGGAATCCATATCTGACAAGATCTATGACATTATAGGTGCAAGGCTGAAGCTCCCTAGAGAAGATGCTGTCCCCTTCACAAAAATGGGTTTGCTTGAAGACTTCAATGGAATTGATGTCAAACAGACAGCTGACTACATTGAACTGTCCTGCGCCAATTACATTGACCGGATCATGACATCCCATGGTTGGGAGACTGATTCTAAGATGAAACCCCACTCCAAACCATCAGCGCCGTTATCAACTGAAGTACTGAGCCAACTGCAATCACATACGAATGGACCATTGGAAGGCACCAAGGAACACGCTGCATTACAATCCACATCAGGGTTCTCCTACAGAACACTCTTGGGTGAAATGATGTTTGCATATGTGAGCTGCCGGCCAGACATTGGCTATGCAGTGACCCTGATGTCAAAATACAGCTCCAATCCCACTGCTTTCCACTATTCCAGTCTGAAGAACATCGCTCGATATCTCAGAACAACCCGATCCTGGGGTATTAGATTCTATAGACCGAATGCAGAACCATCTCTTCCATCAGGGGAACCATATAATGATGTAGTCCAAGATGGATCACTCCCAGAATACCCTGCAGATATCAAGCATAGCAAGTTGATGTGTTTTGTTGATGCAGCATATGGAAATGATCCAAAACATCGCAGGTCCACCACAGGATATGTGTTCACTTATGCGGGTGGAGCAATTGTTTACAGATCCAAAGCGCAATCACTCACTGCACAGAGTTCTACAGAAGCAGAATTCATTGCTGCAGTCACAGCGGCCAAAACAGCCAGATACCTCAGATTCGTACTCAAAGAATTAGGATTTGCCCAAGCTGGTCCAACCCCTATCTATGAAGACAATGCATCGGCAATTGAGATCATCAATGCTCAGAAGCCAACTGAAAGAACCAGGCATATTGAAATCAGGTTTTTTGCCATCCAATCATGGAAGGAAAACGGTGAGATCAAGATGATTCATATTCCTGGCGTTATCAACCCGGCTGATGATCTAACCAAACCATTGGGATGGATCTTGCACGCCCGACACGCAAGATACATCATGGGACACTACCCAGGTTAAATTCACCTTGAATGACTAGATCGAACGTTCGAATCGAATTACGTGAACAAGTCAAGGATCACTTTGATTACCATTCCGATTCGATCCAAGTGCCATTCAGATTCATTCCGAATTGGACGACACGACGTTGATTCGATATTCGGCTTGAATCGATTCAAAGCAAAGGTGTACACCGACAGTAATCCAACATTGATAGCGTGTTGGATCAAGGGGTGTGTTGTCGGCGAAAAAAAATACGGACTGTTGTCGGCATCAAATTCGATCGGAAAAGCCGACAAAACGAAACGACGACCGAGGTGCGGGAAGACGATACGAGATACGAATATTCCAACGATCAAGTATTAGTATCAAACACACCTCCATTACGTGAAATCCTTAAGTGGTAAAAACGATTCCACCTAAGGCTACAAACAAAAGAGGGTAATCGGTTAGAAACAAGAAATATCCAAAGACCTGAACAGTAAGTAAACACTTGGAATCCTTAAGCACATTCAAAAGAATATACTTAATATCCCGTGAGGAAATTACTTATTGCAATCAAGAAAATCAATACCGATTCCGAATGGGCCTCATTTATCTCAAATACCACGAACAAGCATACGCCCCATCGGATAAAACACTTAACCTCGTATACGACAAAATGACCGATACAGTAAGACCAATACACGACACTAATACAGCAACAGCAACAGCAGTATCGGTACGACGAAGATAACAGTAACAGATAACCGGGGAAGATCTCTACCACGCAGAATACAGCAGAGAGCCCCGATACAGTGAAAATACATAGTAAAAATAAGAGCCTCTCTCTGAGCTCACTTCTCTTTAAATTTCAATTATCCAATACCTTACCGGTCGATTTTTAGAGTAACAACATGCGGCGTATACAAATTGGTTAATGGTCCGATACAATTTTTCTGCGCCGGCATGGCCAAGCACATGATGGTAGTATTTGATTGTGGCTTGCACTCGGTTTGGAGGGAGTACAATTTTCTGTTGACCATTGGAGTCTACAACTTTCAAGTCGGTGCCGTTGAAGTTTTCAGTTGTGTACCAAGGGTTGGTAGAGATATCTACATTGGCCGCTTGATCTTGGGTGAGTTGGCCGAAGGCTAAGGGATACATGGGGATGTCTTCTGGGTAGTTAAGAAACAGTTCGGAAAGAGAGAGAAGGTCAGCGTCCGTTGAGTCACAGCCGATTGTGGAGCCGGTAGTATCAAGGTCGGAGTCATCATCTTTGGGATCCGGGAGTGGGAGGACCAAAGAACTCCTTCTTCTTCTCAGGAGTGTCTTGCTGGAGTGGGAGCCGGGAGAGCGCGTCAGCAATGACATTGTCTTTGCCTTTGACATATTTGAATACTGGGGAAAATTCCTCAAGGAGCATTCTCCAAGTCATGATTCTGTGGCTTGTAAGGTTTTGCCGGGTTAAGTTGATGTGGTCTGTCCATACAATGATTTCAGCACCCCAAAGAATGGTGCAAAATTCCTTGAAGACTTCTACAACACAGAGCATCTCTTTATCGACCAGTTGGGTACTTGCGTTGAACTGCGTTGAGTTTTCTGGAGAAGCAAAGGATGATTTTGCCATCTTGGAGGATGGCAGCTCCGAGTCAGTAATCAGAAGCATCAGTGTAGACATGGAAGGGCTTGTTTGGATCAGGAAAGGCAAGGAGGATATCGTTGGCAATGAGGACTTGGCTTTGTTGAAGGCTTGGATAAGTTCTGGAGCTGGAGATATTTTGCCTTTGGATCATCCTGAGAGGTCGGTAAGGGGTGCAAGGACTTCAGCCTGCTTGGGATAGAAGTTGCGATA
This sequence comes from Pseudo-nitzschia multiseries, assembly GCA_037355745.1. NCBI lineage: Eukaryota > Bacillariophyta > Bacillariophyceae > Bacillariales > Bacillariaceae > Pseudo-nitzschia > Pseudo-nitzschia multiseries. The sequence continues at coordinate 11,533,865 of CM074781.1, forward strand.
GAAGTTAATCATCCCAACAAAGGATCGAAGTTGGGTTGTTGTTGAGGGAAATGCAAGTTTCAGGATAGGAGAAATTTTGTCTGGATTGGGTCTGATTCCATCACGAGAGATAATGTGGCCAAGCCAAGGAGCTTGGGATTGAAACCAGTGGCACTTGGAGGGCTTGACAGAGTAGTTGTGGGACTTCAGTAAGGAGAGGACAGAAGAGACTGATTTACAATGGGATTCAAGAGTATCTGAGAAGATACCAATGCCGTCGAATGTATACTTCAATGTCCTTCAAGTGTAGGAGCATCTTGTTCCATACAGCCTTGGGCCCAACTTGGAGAGTTGAGGAAGCCCATTGGCAATCAAAGCAGTCAAAATTTTCCAAATGGAGTAACAAGGACACAAAGCCAGGTGGAGGACTTTGTCAAGTTTGAAGGTGTGGAACTTCATGCTAACGTCGATAAGGGTGACATATTTGAAGCCTCTTCTTCTGTGGACGATATCTTGGAGCTTAGGAAGTGGATAGTGAAGTTTCTTGGTGACTTTGTTGAGTTCACGGCAGTCACTGATGACGAGTCGGCAGGAGCCATCTGGTTTTGGGACTATAAAGGTTAGCATTTCCCATTCCGTGGCATAGAATCTTTCTAGGATGCCAAGCTTCACTTGGCGATCGATTTCTTTCTTCACTGCTTCTTGTTGGTGCAGTGGAATGGAATATGGTTGTTTTACATGATATGGAGTTGCGCCTTGCTGGAGATCAATGTGGAGCGTTTGATTAGGGAAAATACCTAATTCTTTGTCATTCAAGCCTTCAAAAAGTTCTTTGTTTTGGAGGAGTATTGGTAACAAGGCTTGTTTCTCTTGGTAGGAGAGATGGTTTTGTTCAGTGACTAACTTGTGGAGGTCTGTCTTCTCATACTTGGTGACTCCATCTACATATGATTGTTGGATTAGATTGGTTGGAGTAACTTTCTGACTACATGAGTGTGGCTCTGCAGACATGACCTTGTGGAGCAAGGACTTGTTGTCAAAAGTAATTTTGAGGGTGGAATTGCATGGTTTTCTCATACCATTCAATGGTGCAAGTTTCAAAGTCAATCTTCATTCCAAGGTCTCTCATGGTTTTCCTTCCAATGAGGAGGTGGTAGTTGATATTCTGAGAGACTACAAAACACTTGATTTGTAGGACTTTCATTGAGTACAACAGTTCCCGGAATACAGTGTTCTCCAAGGTTACATAGTGGTTGCAAGTGGTTTTGCCATTTGTTGTCTGCATTTGGATTGGTTGGTCTAGAAGGTGCTTCTTGATTCCAGAGGGAATTGCTGATTCAATGATGAGATTGTCGGTTGATCCAGAATCAAAGAGAGTTTTCAAGTAGTACTTGCCAAGGGATCCGTTGATTGAGTTGCAGACACTTACTGTGGTTGGAGCAAGATCGACATCGGCGTTGCTGGGAGCAACCTCTTGCCTTGTTGTTGTCAGGAATCGATGTTTTCAGTCGGAAATCTTTGAAGATCTGAGTTGTAATATTCTTCATCGATATTCCATGTCTACATGGAAGAGATCTGGCCAAGGAGTTGCAGGGATAGTAGTTTCTTCTGGTTCATTGATGAAGATACACATGTGTTGTTCTGGTTCATGGAAGTTACTGCCGTGTGAGGAGGAGGTAGTGGATCGATTGCTGTTGTTGGAACTGTGATCATTCACATGCGAGTTGGTATTGTCTCTGTTGTTGTTGGACTGATTGGAGTTGGTGCCATACTTGTTGGTGTAACATTGGCCCCAAGTGTGGTTGGTGCCCAGATGGATAGGGCATGGTGAGTCGTTGGAGATTCTAGTCGGGCCTTTGTTGTTGCCTTGGTTGTTCTTGTTGCGTTGATTAGTTGTTGTTTCGGTTGTTGTTGCCATTGTTGTTGTTGCTGTTGTCGATTTTGGTTGTTTCGATTGTTGCTGATTGCGGCGGTTACTTGTTGTTCTGATTGTTGTTGCCATTGTTGTTGCTGTTATTGCTGTTTGGAGATGGATTATCTGATGATTTCTTTTTGCGAATTTTGTGCATATTGATATTGTTCGAATCTCGTCATCATTTCAGAGAGGGAATCCCTATGAGGAGAGTGGTGTTGCTGGTAGGTGTGTTTCCAATCCTCAGGCATTGATTCAAAGATTAGATTCTTGAACTCTCTCTCCTTGATCTCTGCATCATCTGGTGGATGTCCAGGGAGTAGTGGAAGGATGACATGGTTGTCGAAGTTGACTTGTGCGACAAATTGGTGTACTGTCATGGTGGTTGTCTTCTTGATATTGGTGAGGAATCTTCTGTGATTTTGATAGGCGTCAAGGTTGTTGTCAAACTTGTAGTTGACAAATTCTTCCACTGTGGTTTGGAAGTTATCCACAGTTCTCTGTGGAACGTTGGTTGATACGTAGCTATTCCACCAGCTACTGTCAATGTAGTCTCTGAGGAGATCTACAAACTTGTCATAGAGTCTTGGTCCTGTGGTTAGATTGAGCATCTTCTTGGACCGCATGAACTCATTGATGGTAAAAAGGATTTGTAGTTTGGTTGATCCTGCAGTAATCAAGGGGATCTTGATCTTGGTTACTTCTTGAACTCCATTGACTTCTTGTGTGTTCTTGAAATCCACCTTGTCAATAGACTCTTGGTCAAAGTCATACTTGAAGGGGATGATGGAGTAAGACATTGTTTCTCTTGTTACTGGACAATCATCAGGATCAGTTGGTCGTTTATTAGATGTTGTAGTGGTAATTGTATTTATTCCCGTAGTTGAAGTAGTCTTTACTGGTAGTAATAAGGTCGAAGCAGTTATTTGACTGTTTAAACAGTGTCGTATGCCTCTAGAAAAAGGTGCTAAAATAAGGTTTATGTAATGGTTAAAAACTAAGATTGTGAGCTAGCTCTGTCAACTACTCCAAGGAGCGGTTGAAAAGGCTTGTAACAGTAAACAGCCATTGAATCGAAATTCAACGTACAGTTTACATAGAAGATTTGGATATGTTCTTCATCCAGTCTTCAATATTGAAGACAGGCTTGCTTTTCAGATTTTCTTGAATCGTGGGTAATTTCAATCGTGAGCGTTGGAATACCACACCCTTTGTGGTATTCAAACCCTCACGATGGAATTACCCACGATTCAAGAAAATCTGAAAAGCAATGCCACACCAGCCTGGGCTTCAATATTGAAGTCTGGATGAAGAACATATCTAATTCCTCTATGTGCAATGTACATTGAATTCCAATTCAACACCTTTTTACTGTTACAAGCTTCTTCGCAATGGCTCCTCAGAGTAGTTGCCAAAGCTAGCTCACAATCTTAGTTTTTAACCAATATATAAGCTTAATTTAGTACCTTTATCTAGAGGTATACGACACTGTTTAAACAGTCAAATAACTGCTTCGACCTACAACTACGACTACTTCAACTACTCGAATAAGAAACACTACTACTACAACTGCTAACAAGCAACCAACTGATCCTACCGATTGTCCAGTAAGAACAAGAGGAAGACAATGTCTAGCTACTATTCCATCATCCCTTTCAAATTTGACTTTGATCAAGATTCTATCGACAAGGTGGAATTCAAGAACACACATGAATTCAATGGAATGCCCGAAACAACCAAGCTCTAGATGCCCTTGATTACTGCAGGATCAACCAAATTACAAATTCTTTTCACCATCAATGAATTTATGCAATCCAAGAAGACACTCAATTTAACTACAGGCCCAAGACTATATGACAAGTTTGTAGACCTCCTCAGGGATTACACCGGCAAGAGTTGGTGGAACGACTACATATCAACCAATGTTCCTCAAAGAACTGTCGATAACTTCCAAAACACTCTGGAAGCATTTGTTAACTACAAATTTGACAACAACCTTGATGCATACCAAAATCATCGAAGGTTCCTTACCAATATCAAGAAAACAACCACTATGACAGTTGCCCAAGTCAACTTCCACAATCATGTTATCCTTCCACTGCTTCCAGGACACCCACCAGAGGATGTAGAAATCAAGGAAAGAAAGTTCAAGAATCTAATCTTTGAATCCATGCCCGGTGATTGGAAGTACACCTAGCAACAACACCATTCTCCTCACAGAGATTCTCTTTCTGAAATGATGATGAGATTTGAGGGATATCAATATGCACAGAATTGTAAGAAAAAACCGGATAATCCATCCCAAAACAGCAGCAGCAGCAGCAACAGCAACAACAATAGTGGCAACAACAATTGCAACAATCGAAATGGAAACAATTGAAATCACAATCAAAACAATGGAAACAACAACAACAATCAAAATGCAAACAATCGCAACAACAATGGGAATAACCAAAATTGGCAACGCAACAACAATTAAGGCAATAACAACAACAACAACAACAAAGGTTCAACAAGGATCTCCAATGACTCACCATGTCCAATTCACACAGGTACCAACCACACTTGGGGCCAATGCTATGCCAACAAATTTGGCAAAAATTCCAATCAGTCCAACAACAACAACAACAACAACAACACCGACTCGCATGTGAATGATCAGAATTCCAGCAATAACAGCAATTGATCCAGCAATTTCTCTTCCTATGGCAGCAACCCGCATGAATCAGAACAACACGTGTGGGTCTTCATCAATGAACCAGCAGAAGAAACCATTCCATCAGCCCCTTGGCCGGATCTCTTCCATGTAGATATGGATGCCGATGAAGAATATTATAATTCAGATCTTCAGAGATTTCCCACCAAAACCCTCAATTCCGACAACAACGATCAAGATGTTGCTCCCAGCAACGCAGACGTCAACCTTGCTCCAACCATAGTAAGTGTCTGCAACTCCATCAATGGTTCCCCTGGAAAATACTACTTGAAAACCCTCTTTGATTCCGGATCCACGGACAAACTCATTGTGGAATCAGCAATTCCCTCTGGAATCAAGAAACACCTTCTAGACCAACCAATTCAAATGCAAACAACAAATGGCAAAGCCACTTGCAACCACTACGTAACTTTGGAGAACACCATGTTCCCAGAGCTATCATATTTGATGAAGGTCCTGAAAATCAAGTGCTTTGTTGTCACCCAGAACATCAACTATCATCTTCTCATTGGTAGAAGAACCATGAGAGACCTTGGAATGAAGATGGACTTTGAAACTTGCACCATAGAATGGTATGAAAAGACCATGGACTTCCATCCTAATAATTACTTTGACAACAAGACCGTGCTTCAAAAGGTCATGTCCGCAGAACCTACATGCTGTTGCAGAGAGCTATTCCAACCAAGCCATCCAACAATCATATGTAGATGGCACCTCCAAGTATAAGAAGACAGACCTCCACAAGTTGGTCACCAAACAAACCCATCTCTCGGACGATGAGAAACGCACCTTGTGACCAATACTTTTTGAAAATGAAGAACTTTTTGAAGGCTTGAATGATAAGGAATTAGGCATTTTCCCTAATCAAGAGTTCCACATTGAGCTCTAACAAGATATAACTCCATTCCATGTGAAACAACCATATCCAATTCCACTCCACCAACAGGAAGCTGTGAAGAAGGAAATTGATAGGCAAGTCAAACTTGGCATCCTCGAACGCTGCTACTATGCCACTGAATGGGGAATGCCAACCTTTGTAATTCCAAAACCAGATGGCTCCTGCCAACTTATCAGTGACTTCAGAGAACTCAACAAAGTCACCAAAAAGCTCCACTATCCACTACCAAAACTCCAAGATATCTTCCACAGAAGAAGAGGGTTCAAATATGTGACCCTTATCAATGTCAGCATGCAGTTCCATACCTTCAAACTTGACAAAGCCTCCACCTGGCTTTGTGTCCTTGTTACTCCATTTGGAAAATTCAGGCTCCTCAGATTGCCAATGGGCTTCCTCAACTCTCCAAGCTGAGCCCAAGGCTGCATGGAACTGTTGATCCTCCACTTGAAGGACATTGAAGTATATATCAACAATATTGGAATCTTCTCCAATACTCTTGAATCCCATTGCAAGTATGTATCTTCTGTTCTCTCCTTACTCAAGGCCAACAACTTTTCTGTCAAGCCCTCCAAGTGCCACTGGTTTCAATTGCAAGCACCTTGGCTTGGCCATATCATCTCCAAGGATGGCATCCATCTGAACCCAAACAAGATAGCTCCTATCCTGAACCTAGCCTTTCCCTCAACAACAACCCAACTTCGATCCTTTGTTAGGATGATCAACTTCTATCAAAAATTCTATCTGAAGCGTGCAGAAGTCCTTCCTTGCTCCACTTACAGACCTCTCTGGTAGATCCAAAGGCAAGCTCACTTCAACTCCCAAGCTCATCAAAGCCTTTAGCCAAGCCAAGGCTCTCATTGCCAAAGATATTCTTCTTGCCTTCCTGGATCCAAACAAGCCCTTCCACATTTACACGGATGCTTCAGATTATCAGCTTGGCGCAGTTGTCTGCCAAGCCGGAAAGATTATCCTCTGCTTCTCTCAAAAACTCAATGCTGCTCAAGCACAACTACCCAACAGTCAATAAAGAGATGCTTTGTATTGTCAAAGTTTTTAAGGAGTTTTGAACCATTCTTTGGGGTGCCAAAATTATTGTGTTTACCGACCACATCAATCTTACCTGCCAAAACCTCACAAGCCATTGCATTATGACTTGGAGAATGCTTCTTGACGAATTTTCTCCAGTATTCAAGTATATCAAAGGCAAAGACAATGTCATTACTGATGCGCACTCTTGGCTCCCCCTCCAGCAAGACTCTCTGGAGGAAAAGAAGGAATTCCCAACGCCAACAGCCTTGGACATTGCTCCAACGCACTCAACTGCCACTCCCAATCCAACGGACAATGTTCTCTCTCTTTCCAACTTTTTTTTCAACTATCCGGAAGATTCTTCCATGTACCTCTTAGCCTTCGACCAGCTCGCCCAAGACCAAGCAGCCAACATAGATATCTGTACCAATCCATGGTACACAATTGAAAACTTCAACATCCCCGACTTGCAAGTTGTTGAGTTCACCAATGGTAGCAAGAAAATAGTACTCCCTCCAAATCAAGTACAAGCCACAATCAAATATTTCCACCATGTGCTTGGCCACGCCAGCGCTGAAAGATTGTATCAAACCATTAACCAATTTGTATATGCCGCAAACTTGAAGGACCAAATCAACTCCTTCTGCCAATCCTATGACACATGCCAGAGATACAAGAATAGCCACCAAAACCATGGACAACTCCCAACCAAAGAATACCTAATATGTTCCTTGGGATACTATTGCAATCAATGGAGTAGGTCCCTGGAAAATCAAGATTCCTGGCCATGGAACTGTCTCCTTCAATCGATTCACTATCATGGATATGTGCACCAACCTCCTCAAAATAATCCGAGCTCCACAAGTAAATCCAACCGGCCTCATGGAAGCTCATGCCCTCGACATTGGCTGGCTCTCCAGATATCCCAAACCAGTAAATTGTATCATTGATCAAGGAACCAACTTCATGAGCAATGACTTCCAACTCCATCTTGCCAACCTTCGGAATCAAGGACAAGGTCTGCTCTGTCCGCAATCCACAATCCAATGCAGTACTTGAAAGAGTCCATGATACTGATGAAATCAGCAACGAGAACCGAGCTCAATACCAATCCCTCCCCACACTCTTCAGGAAGCCACAGACATAATTGATAGTGTCTTTGCATCTGCTCAGTTCGTTGTTAGATCCACCTATCCACAAGACCTTTGGAATAACCCCAGGCACCCTTGTCTTCCACCGAGATATGTTTCTATCAATACCAGTAATCAGTGACTTGGCCATGGTCAGAAACAAAAGACAAGCCCAAATCGACAAGAATGTTATGAAAGAAAATAGCCACAGAAAGCTTCATGATTACTGCGTAGGAGACCAAATTATGATGAAAAATGAAAATCAAATTCCTGGAGCTTTCGAAGCAAGAAGTAAGGGCCCCTATTATCCAGCAAATTCATATCAACAGCACAGTTTCCGTTTCTCTTAGGAAATCATGTCGTACAACGTATGAACATTCAGAAATCTGAAACCATATCACACCAATTACAAATTTCCTATCTATGGAATACTGGCTTGCACGCGACCACCAAAATTCTGTGCCACCAATCAAACTTTTATGAGAAGGAGAAGAGTGTGGTATGCAAACCTCTAACGATGGAATTACCCACGATTCAAGAAAATCTGAAAAGCAATGCCACACCAGCCAGGTCTTCAATATTGAAGTCTGGATGAAGAACATATCTTATTCCTCTATGTGCAATGCATGTTGAATTCCAGTTCAACGCCTTTTACTGTTACAAGCTTCTTCGCAACGGCTCATCGGAGTAGTTGCCAAAGCTAGCTCACAATCTTAGTTTTTAACCAATATATAAGCTTAATTTAGTACCTTTATCTAGAGGCATACGAACACCCTCCTGAATCTTCTTCTGCCACATTGAAATGCACAGGTCAATAAATACCATGTTCAATGTGTCTAGATGTGATCTGGACCAAATCCAACTATCTCTCGGAAAATTGCACTGATTCCTGTCAACGATTTGGTCGGTGTGTCGTCAGTTGAATTGATGCAGAAGACCATCATGTTTTCATCATGGACACCATATTTTCAGACAAAGCAATCAAAATTGGTGGTAATGTAATTATGTCCTTTGACTGAGATGTCTTATGATGGGAGCAGGTTCTTCTGCTCCTTGATTTTTAATTTTGACACAACAAAGCCAATAACTGGTTGAGTGCACCGTGCAAGCCTCAGAAAATGCATTGAGGACATGGAACTTCTTTTTTCTTATAAACATGCTGGTGGTGTTATCTGAGGGATCCAAAATCTGTTCCTACAACACATGGATTGAAAATTGATTTTTCACTACTATCTAAACAATAATATGTAATATAAGGTGAAAAGCCTAAAGGAATAATCGGCAAGTAACGCAGAACTTCATTCATGCTGCTTTGCGGTAGGACTATGTTAAAGGGTTGACGAAGTGTTGGACCTTCTTGTCAGCTATGTGAGGGAAACTCGCAGTCCAAAGAGATGGTAAAGCCAGCACAAACTACTACTAAGCAGTTCTTTTGAAACCAAGGCTAGGGAATGTGGTTGAACTAAAGGATACAATTGGCGGAGACAGACCAAGATATTGACGATGAAGCAAGGAAATGCTATGGAGGAGCTTGTTAATGTACATAACAGGCTAAATATTGGCGGCGTTGATAATTTTTCAAGATGAAAATTATGGCTTTACTCAACAAGAGATAATTCATGTTCTCTCTATTCACATTACTACAAGCGGCGGACAGCTGATAGGAATTTTGTAGCATCACCAGTCATCAGATGTTTCATATCCCCCCCGATCTTCCCTTCTTGTGACAATTCCAAGTACTTCCAAATTCCCTTTTCGTTCGTAGTCAATTCTACCGTGAGTGCCACTTTCATACAGCTGCTTTTGATGATTAGCCCATACTTTCAGAGACGGTGGAATAGTTGTGTCTGTTTCGTCGTACTTTTTTCCGTTCAGGGCATCCACCAATGCGTCGTACTTTCGTCGCCAGTGCCATTTTTCATAGTCCAATGGAAATTTCAAAACCTGGAGACGTCTCCATCTACCTTCTTCCCGCAAAGTTGCTACCCTGTAACCGGAATGTATTTCTCGAAAGATCTGCCTTTGCCTCGATACCCAATCGGCAAACTCGGGTTCGACACTCCAGTGAATGGGAACTCCGGAGTGACCATAAGTCGAATGGAATTCTTGGAGTCTCCAGTAATTCTCGTTCCAAGAAGCATCGCTTTCAAACTTTTCGCTGTGCTGCTCGTAGATCTCCCACTTTTGGTTGTCGTATATGGTATCATTCTGCCGGAGCTTCGTGGAAGTCGACGAGTTCGTCGCTTTCCCCTCGCTCGGGCCGTCCGCACCGAGAGGCAAATTGGTTTTGCTTCGGCTCTTGTCGCCTTGTTCGTTCTGGTCCGTGTTAGTGTTGTCGCTGATTCTCTGCTTCTTCTGGGCGCTCTTCTTGGCGTCGCCGGTTTTCTTTTTACTCGTAGCAGACGCCGCCGCTTTCTTTTTCCCGTTTTTTTTTGTCGTGCCTCCCCCCTTGGCCTTTTTTGCCTTCACCTTGGTCGACAGTGCCTTGTGCACGGTTTTCACCTTCGTGCCTTCACCGTCGGTGGCCTTCATGGTTGGTTGACGCAAGACTCGAGCGTGTGTGTGTGTGTGTGTGTGTGTGTTGGGGGGGGGGGGGGGGGGGGGGTCAAGTGTTACTGTGTGCCAGAGGGGTTAAGGAGAAAGATATTGCTGAAGCTGAGCACTCGTGGAAAGAATCACAGCTATCGTCGATGATACGGTACAAAATCGTTTTCATGCCGGTGCTTTCAAATTTCGGGCTTCCGTTGCTTCCATTGTGATTGGTGAAGCCTCTCAAGATGGATGAAACATGATTCGTCGTTGCAGAACGAAGGGAATGAGAAGGAATGAAGAATGGAAGCATCTGGGATCGGGGGTCATAACTCATACAGAGTACGGAATACGGAGTAACAGTTTTTGATTCATCATACGTACGTACTTTACGTCCGTATTGTAATCTTACCTTTTACTGTGGCCTCCGTACTCAGTACTACGTTACGTACCGTACACTTTTGATTGTAGAGGTATTTTGTACGTACCGGTACGTACCGGTTCTTACCGTATTTAGCCATAAGATTACCGTACTCGTACTGTAAGGTAGTGAATTACGAACTCGTACGAACTCATATTAAGAATGTGACGAGACTTTTTCTGTAACTAAAAAGTTAATCACGAATAAACGATGAATGAGTCAGTCAATCAGCAATCGTTCCAACGTGAAACGCGAGACGAGATTTTCGAATGATCTGAATATTTTTTGTTGCATCATCAATCATCGGTGAATTTTTCCATCTGCATCAGTGCTGGGACCTTCTTTCCGTTTCTTCAGAGTGATGATTGATGATACGGTACATGCATTCCTCTGACAACTACGATCGAAGCATACAATTTTGGAGAAACCAGAGTAGGAATAATAAAGCAGGGTAGGACAACGCCACCGCAACGCTTCCGACATGCTTCGCAATAGTTTTCAGGTTCTCGCTTTGCTCGTCACAACGACGTCCGCGTTCGTTGGAAATCCCCAGCGAACACCGAGAACTAGGGGAGGTCGACACTCCAGCCTTGCTTTGGAAGCCTTGTCCAAAACGTACGATGAATGCGACGTAGCGGTCATGGGAGGAGGGTTTGGCGGACTTTATACGGCACTCGCAATTTCTCGGGAAGCGAAGAAAAAGGGAAAGAATGTAGACGTCGCCCTTGTAGATCCCTCGGATCGGTTCGTCTTTTTGCCTCTTCTGTACGATCTGACCATGGGGACTGCTTCGGAAAGAGAGGTCTGCCCAACCTACACGGAACTCTTGCAGGGCACGGGCGTCCGTTACGTAAAGGCTTCGTTCGATGGATTTTCGGGAAACTCTTCCGATGGAAACGGGCCTTCCGAGGCGTTGTTGACAATCGCACCCGAACAAAAGTATCCACGGGAAGACGAAGAGGGCGATTCCGTGTACCTATCCTTCGATGCAGCGGTAGTTGCCGTGGGTGCGACACCGCAGTCTATTTTGGCTTCCGTGCCCGGTGCTTCCGAATGCGTTCAGCCATTCTATACCAAAGAGGACGCCTACGCAACCCGTGAACTTGTTGTTTCGAATGGAACAAAAAGTGCGGCAAGGAGATAACCCCAGAATCGCTGTTATCGGAGGAGGTTACGGAGGTGTTGAACTGTCGGCATGTGTAGCCCGTAGATTGCCAAAGGCTAGTGTTACGTTGATGAGCCGGGGGCCGCCCATGGCTGGCACAAAAGCCGAGCCGCTGGTAGAGCAGGCCTTACAGAAATTAGGCGTCCATTGCGAGACGAACGAATGTTTTGAAGATTCAGAAGGAAGAAAACAATAAATTTACGATCCAAACAGCGGTTGTAGGCGACAACAACAGCGATAGCGATATCAACGCCGAGGATGATGACCTATGGGACGCTGTCTTGTGGACAGCCGGGAGCGGCCCAGCGCATCCCGTGGCAGATGATATGGGTGGCGAACTTGCTATGTCTCCCTCGGGACGCTTGCAAGTTGACAAATCACTCCGGTGCTGTTTCAAAGAGACTACTAAGGATGATACATCTCCAACACCCAAACCATATCCCTCGGTATGGGCCCTTGGTGATTGTTCCGAAATTGTGCCCGACTTGCAACCAGCAACTCCAAGGACTGCTCAAGCCGCTATGCAGCAGGCCGATGTTGCCGCGTCGAACGTCCTCGCAAGCCTATCCAACCGGGAAGTAGATCCGAAGGTTTTCAAGTTCCAAGATCTGGGCAGCGTGCTTTCGTTGGGCGGACCAAATGCCGCAATTCTCGGACCCGGTGAAGACAGTGACATAAGTTCGTTGTTGATTCCAATCCTTGATACAGCCCGAGTCGGGCTGGGTGTTGCAGACAGCATATTCGCGGAGATCATCAATTCCCCCCAAATAGACAAAAACGGTGATCTAAAACCGGTTGTGGAGAATTTGGGTCTCAGCTTGGGTGGATACGGTCTTGGCGTCGACCCGGAAACGACACCGGGAACACTATCCGGTACTCTCAGTGGTGCCGGGAGGAGGGCTGTGTATGCCTTGCGGATGCCAACGAACAAACAGCGGGCATATGCCGGGGCATCCGCTTTCTTATCCTCCGCTTTGGCATTGGCAAAAGAGGCATCAGATCAGATAGAAAAAAGCAACGAGAAACGATCATAATCATTCCGAGCATTTGATATTAATACAAATATGAAACAAATTATGAAGTCACTGTTTGCTTGTCGATCCTAATTTTGCATGAAGTTGTGGATAGAACATACTGAATAGGAGCAGGACAAGTTCTCTCTTTCGACAATGTTTTAGAATAGTTTATCATCGGAGTCTCGTTGAATATAATATGTCTAAGTTGCTCTTTTATTGTGTCTGTTACACTATTGTACAACTGGCTGTTCTTGTTTGTTCAGGCTCTGCTTGTAAGCCTCAAGAATCCCACCAACGTTTTGCTTCCACAGATGAAGCCTTGACTGAAGTGCCTTCCATTGATCCATATCAAATTTTCTAACAACACTGCGTTCTACCATAACCTTTTCTTGCAATTGGTCCATTTTGGCCGACAAGAGTCCGGAGGAAACGGCAGCAATCACCCACTTTTCGACGTCTGCGGCATCGGTCTGTAGCGTTTCTGCCACAACAGGGTAAGGGATTTCTTCGTGCTGGGCAGCAAGACTGCAGAGGCTCAAAATGCGCATGTGTCGAGAGCAGTCCTCGGCTGATAAGTCATACTGAGCAAGAACGGAATCACCCCCTTTCGACTTGATGTAAGAATTGTAGTCGTCTAATTTGCCCTCTTGAAAGACCTTCAAAAGTTCATAAAGTGGTGCTGCGAAAAATGATGAGTTGCAAACATCCAGCAAGTGAGAAACCCAATTCAGATCACCAAACCAAGTTTCATTTATGGCAAACAGATACCCGCAAAAGGATAAAAATGGGCACATGGACAATTTTCTCAACAACAGTAACTAAAACCCACCATCGTTTTTCTCCAAAGCCTGTACGGCAGGAAGCGACATAATCTTTCGTTGTTGGGCAAACAACGATACGGGATCACGGATAGCTCCAATGGCTGCCTGCTTTGCAGCTCCCAATCCGGCAGCATCAACATCCGATTTCGAGTACGTTTCCACTACCAATAGGGTGAATTGCTGCTTAGCTTTGAGAGATTTCTGGGAAGCTTCGGCGGCAACTTGGTAAAGTTCCCGACGACCAGCTGGGTCGATCTTCCATTCGTTCAGCATCTTCTCGACCTGAGTTGGGTCCATCCACTTGCCCAAGACCGAGCTTTCGGACTCCAACATGTCACCCGATGCTACAGCAAGTCTAATCATTTTGACCAATATTCCTACCTTCTCCGTCGGATCTTTTCTCATGTTGTACAAAGTTGCCAACAGAGAGATTGCCTTAGAACCGGCACCGTTCACGGCACTGGTCGAAATGATCGAATCGGCAAGTTGGTTCAACAGAGAAGCGCCACTGTCTTGGACTCGGTCTAAGCACGCGGCGAGAAGGGAGATTGCCGAGACGGCCTCGTCATCCAGAGAAACAAGAGCTGCAATAGCCCCTTGTTCAGCTATAATCGTCTTCAAAAACCGGGACGAATCGCTGTTTACAATGCAGGATTCGCAATCGCTGACAAACGTTGGGCGGATCGATCCTGGTACGGCAGATTCGTCGAGAAGGGTGACCAAACTAAGTTCTGCGCCGTCAACAACATTGACGAGCGCAGAGGAAGCTGTAATGGGTGCCATGATAGTACCGGTGGTAATTTCTTTCTTCTATATATCAGATGTTCGGAATGTGGTTAGGTGTTGTCGTTTTTCTTTCGAACACAGAAGAGAAGGAGTACTATTTGCAATACCGTCCAATTGTTGTGACAAGAAAATGCCGCGGGTTGCCCTCCGCCTGTCTCCGACTTACTGCGCTAGTTGCTGCAACCATAGCAAACTATTCCATACGAATACCTTTTTCCTGGTAGTGAGTGAGCACAAGCATGTTTCGACGAGCGTAGTACTCGTACTAGTATTGAGTATTGATCTCTCCATCCATTTTCCTAAGGCTCATTACCTGTTGAAAAAATTGGGGGGGACAGAAAAGGGGTAATCATCAAGTAATGTAATTCCATGGGGTCATTCGGGTATAACGGTCACGAGTACTACCGGTAATTTTACTCGTACCGGTAGGTGGCAAAACGTTTACTGTAACCGTACGGTACAGGAAATACAGAGAGCCTGCCGAGTTGCGGAAAAAAACAGCTTCACTTTAGTTGTCACTTTCATTCAGTTCAGTGCCGTACCGGTATTATGATATCCTCTCTCAATCTGCTCTCAAAAATTTAAAAGAAGTTTGAAGCATGAGGTCAGACAAAAGGTGTCAAAAGTATTCATTTTAGATGATGGTGGTCAGTAACGGTTTAGGACTACGTAATATGGTCTACGGATCCGAATCTGATTCTTATCTTCCACTTGTGTTTATTTTTCGCTAGAATGAAATGAATGCTGACTATGCAAAGTTGATTGATAGGATGTGTGAGCAATTATGATGCGTCTGCTATTATCAATTGAAAAGGGTTTTAACCTCTTCTCTTTCATTACGTATACGTATACGTATACACGTACAGGTACAATATACGCTAGTAGTCACATTATCTGATTTGTTTGTTCACCAATCCCTTCTCACTAAAAATACCATGGCTAGGGGAGGAAACATTGGACACTGCGACGGGACCTGTACATTGACAAAGAATGGATGGATTCGTGAAAAATTTCTTCAAGCCCTTGGAATACAAGCTTTCAGCTAATTTAGTCGTCAAAGCATTTTGAACATCTGCACCATTCATGCCATCCCGATTTTCCTCAACATTTCTTCTACGAGCACCTTTCATATCATAGTGTGCATTCGTTCTCACCAAACTTTCGTCTCCCAGACTTTCGATATTCGTCTGTAGAGTAGATGATACTGCGATTGATTGAATTGTAAAGTCTGTTGTAATTGTATGGACCTCGATTGGAACAGGCGGTTTTTCAGAGGAGTCGTCAGAACAGTAATCGTCGCAATCTTCGTCATTATAACGACTATCGTTTTCGCCGCGGTCCTCTTTCGAAGATAATGAAGCTGACGAGGCCGATTCTAAATCTGACGAATTGCCACTGAGATCACTTGTCACTCCGAAATCAAATTGGTCATGCTTTCTGACATTCGATGCAAGCGGAGTCTCCAAGTTGCAATCGAGGCGTGCGTTTGCCCATTGAGTCGAATCTAGATATATTGGTTCTTCACACTTTCCTTCCATTCCATTGTTTCGAATGTCATGAATCATAGATGGTCCGGTCTCCAAAGTTGTAGCTGAGCTAACTGTTTTCACTGCTGGCATTGTCTTTTTGTTGGCATCTGCCATAATTGGTTTTACGGATACTTCTCCCTCCAAAGACGTTTCATTCTCATTTTGTAACGCTTTTTGCCATAATGGATTTCCTAAGATCATCATGTCCAGCTTTCTTTCCAGTGCCTTGTTGAAATCGTCGTTCTCGTTCTCGGCGTCTGCGTCTGCGTCTGCGTCGTCGTCATCGTTTACCACTTTTGACTCATCGCCTTGAACAGAGGCTGGAATTGTTGCATCATTATTTTCAAGAATTGAGATTTCGTCTATATATTCATGTGTCGCAGTATTCTCCACTGACGCCTCAAGATCCAAGAGGTCGGAAGAATCTTCCTGGTAGCTTGTTGCACCCAAATATTGCTCCTCGGCAATTCGTGAACCCGGCTTTCCGGTTCCATATTTTCCTGAAGAAACGACCAGCCTGTCTGAGCTATTTGAGACGTTTACCGGTGCATTAGTGTTTCCTATTTGCGCTAATACGTAGCCTCCAGTGTGTTTTCTGGGGGAATAGTGTTTTTTAAACTCAATACGGCCTTCCGTTGTTTCTGGTTGCTCTTGATCCACTGACCCCAGCGTTCCGGTTCCATATTTTTGTGGAGAAACGGCCAGCCTGTCTGAACTATTTGAGATGTTTACCGGTGCATTAGTGTTTCCTATTTGCGCTAACACGTTGCCTCCAGTGTGTTTCCTGGGGGAATAGTGTTTTTTAAACTCAATACGGCCTTCCGTTGTTTCTGGTTGCTCTTGATCCACTGAACCCGGCGTTCCGATTCCATATTTTTGTGGGGAAACGGCTGGCCTTTCTAAGCTATTTGAGATGTTTACCGGTGCATTAGTGTTTCCTATTTGCGCTAACACGTTGCCTCCAGTGTGTTTCCTGGGGGAATAGTGTTTTCTAGACTCAATACGGCCTTCCGTTGTTTCTGATTGCTCTTGATCCACTGAAATACGTCTTGAATTCTTAGCTTCTCCGAGAGTAGGAAATCCACTATCTCGAATTTTGATATCATCAAAACATGGAAGGTCACTTGATGGGGCCGCGTTCTCGTTGTGAACTACTCGATTTTGAGTAAATGACTTGTCGTGCTCTGTATCTTCCTCGAGAGAGGGGCTTTCGCTCATTTTTGTTTTAGCTTCGTACCTCTCGTTCTTGTTTACGGCACAATTAGCAGTGCGTGATTTATGATCTTGTCGTTCGGCCAATAATGCAGCTAGCACTGGTCTTGCATTTAACGACGAAATCTTTTCACGAGGTAACTCATTTCCTGCGACCGTAGAAAAAAAAGCAGCGTCTTTCTCGAAGATAGCTTGACTGGTATCAGAAGATATCGATTGACGTCGATACAATGAGGATATTAATTGCGTTTTCCTCGTTACGTACATTGCTTTCCCCCCGGTGTTGTCATTGCACGTTGAAGTTGCTTCGTACGAGGGAGAGTCATCGGAGGACGTATCGTTGCTTATCATGGGTATCGAGCTCTCTCGACTACAAAAACTGTTGTCATCGAACGGTTCTTGGTGAACAGGACGACGGGTGGTCATTTCACTCGCGTTGGCATCGGCTGTGGCGCTAGTAAATCTGTCAAACGATGGTGGAGATGAATTGTCTTCGCCTTCGTAGTTGTTCTTGAGTACCTGGAAAAGTACTGATCTTTGAGCATCCTGATATTTCGACATGGCCGATATGAGCAGGTTCCTACGAATTTCTAATTCCGCGAGTCTCTCTTCGACATTGTCATCGCCGCGGATGCATGTACCATCGTGGTTACTGACGTTCATTTGTTGTATATTATGATCACCAAAACGCGTTTGCTCTCGGTTGCTACTGGCTACTGGATTTCAATAGATGTTCTCGAACGGGGGTCTTTACCTACGGTAGGAGAGGTATGGATTATCAAATCTTCGCTTGGTACCGGTAGACTTCTTGTTGAAAAACGTTTCTAAGGTACAAGATACCCGACATACCGTAACCGAGTGGTTTAGAGATAAAGTTGTTGGCGACGAGCTGCTGTGCTATCATACTCATACTCAAATTCGTTGTCAGTTTGGTCTCATGACATTTTTTTTCTTCCGTTTTTTCAATTTTAATTTTTTCAAATTGTCGTTGGCCGGTTCAAAATTTGACTCATTCGAAAGAAATGCACATGCGGAAAAGTTGTCTCATCAAAGTGTTTTTAGGGCTCTGTTGTGTGTAGCGGTTACAGACCCGGGGTTAGTATCGTGACAGCTTATACTAAAGGGTATTCCTCGGGAACGTTCCTATTTAACGGGAATATCAATGATATATCCAAATGATTCTTTCAGTTCGTACTGTATTTAATTCTCGACAGCAAAAAACAAAAAAGTGCATGCACTAAACAAATTTTGAGCGAGCAGTCTTACGGTACGTACTCGTACGAGTACTTCGTACATGTGACCAAAATTCACACGATGGTGATACCGTCCGAGCATGGTACAGGTGATCGTTTTGTTTCTTCATTCATTCAGTAACTTAACACATAGACTACGCTTTTCCTCTAATAGACATCAAGGCAAACCAAAAAAAATTAGTACGACTCAAGAAGGCAAAGACATCTCTTATGGACTTGTATGCTTGAAACATGACAATACAACAACCACTGTGTAAAATATTCGAAGGACAAAGCAATTATGAAACAGAAACACATAACCAACAAACGCCGGTGTTCAACTTGTGGTATTGAGACGCACAAAAAAGGAGGGCTGTTGGGTAAAAGATCGATTCCAATCACGGTTGAGGGGAAAGTGTATCAAGGACGGTGTTTAGCATGCGATCCCTTTCCGACTTACTCTGATACTTTTGAAGCACCAGCTGCAGTCGTGACTGCTGATGTTCGTCCGACACAACGGGTTCAGGAGGAGCAGTTCGCTGTGCGTGCCGGCAGTGGCAATGGCAATAACGATAATGTTGATGCCGGAAGCAACGATGATCGCAATCATCTTAACTCCAATATTTTACCGGTAACTGCCACAATGAAACCAGTAGCTGCTATCGGGACGAATGCAGAGCGAAGAACTTTTCGGTTGTCACAGGAACAACAACAGGAACAACAGGAAATGCATCACGAATCGGGAGACAAGTCCAATCGTGGTCAAGAAAGCGGCAAAAAAATAAACCACTATGCACCAAATGCCACACAGCCGAACCGTCATCAAAGTATCGGGGCAATGCCTCCGCTGACCGCATCAAAGTTGCCTTCTTCTCGCATCGGTTACTCGCGTCGTCACAGCGTACCGGCGTGCACCATTGCCAACGGTGTTCCAAAGACACTAGAAGTGATTCGTCCCGAACCGTCTCGCTTAGGCAGTGCCAACAACAATCATACCGGAGACGATTTTTCTGTTGTCAGTGCCATCACGATGGATGTTCATCTGTTTCAATCCATGACCGTTAGAGATAACGCTTTCGATCAAGATTATGATGATGATGATGAAAAGGACGACCTTCCACCAACTACCTATTATCGTCGCCCGGTACTGAAACGTGCTATTAGTACGAAAAGTAAGAGAAACAATGGCAACAGTAACAGCACCATCACAAACAACAATAGCAGTACTCTTGATCAGTTTGAAAAGATTCCACGTCACCGTAACAGTGATAATGCTAACGGCACTGATAATGGTGACGGCCGTCACAGTCGCCACCGTTTACTGCCAGATGTATCTAGTGGTTTGTACCCAGTGAATATTGAAAATGAAATAGGATTCAAAAAAAAAATTGAAGGCAATGAACTCATGGGATCGACATCGAGTAATGAAGATACGTATTTTTATGACAAAAAAGTTGTTGCTGACACGAAAAGAAACACCCAAGAGATTGAATTACAACCAGACGAGAACGACATCAACACCAGGCGGAATCGCAGTGCAGAAACACAACAATGTCTAGAAAATGAAATTGAAAATAAAAATAAAAACAATAAACAGAATGGCAACCCAGTACAGAATGAATATGCACATGATCCCCCTGATATACCGACTATGGACAATGATAACGACGATTTTCCGTCATTCATAATGGACGATTACGACTACAACGACGACTATGATCACAATCAAAACGTATTACGACTACAACAGCAACGTCAATTTCAACAACGTCTGGGCTACAATCAAAATACTTCGCCGGGACCTCCTGCTACATCGGTATCGTCTTCGCCTTCTGGTACTATGCATGGCAATGCCAAACTCAAGCGGAACAATATGTTTACACCAATTTCGAAAAAGGACATAAGTGACACACAAGGCATTTTGCACTGTCTGAATTTAGAAGAATGCAATCCAGATGTTAGAGAAGAAGCCTTGTGTAAACTTTTCGATACTCTACAAAGCACGACTCAGCATGGTGACAAACAAATGCGTGAGTTCATTTTAGAACATAACGTGATCGAGGCCGCAACGAAGTCAATTTGGGTAGATATGGCAATCGTGGAAGTACAGGAAGCAGCTATGAAACTACTATTACTTATAGCTGCTTCTACTACTACTACTTTTGGTAGAGAGAGCGATCATCTACATGATCAGGGTTTAGGCGACAGCTTCACCGATGGAGGTAATCTGCTATCGAAAAATGAGTCCGTCTGTGATTCTATTCTATTTGCAATGCAAAATCATGCTACAGAGCCGGGAATCCAATTGAACGGCTGTCTTCTCTTTGCCTCTCTCGCGGGCAGCTCATCTGATAATAACACTTCTGGAGTTAATTCGGACGGCAGCCTGTCCGGTGCAATGGACATGATTTTGAATGCGATGAGCAATCACGGAGGCTCGCGTTCCATTCGAAAGGCTGGCTTACAGGCCCTACACCATCAGTGTTTGTTCTCTGTTCATTCAGAAAGGAACAAAAAAAACCTAATTGAAAGCAAGCTTGATAATGATATGGCAGCCATTGATTTAGTGATCTATGCAATGGAGGAGCTGCAACAGGATTTAGTTGCAATAGATTGGGCCTGCCAGTTGTGCTGGTGTTTGACATCAAGCGAAGTCTTACTGAAACAGATGGAAGATTTTTCATTGCACGAAGTAATTGTATCCGTATGCCAGCATTACATGTCAAGACCCGCCGGCATTGGTTTGGTCGAAGCAAGCATAGGAACAATTGGAAATCTAGCATATTTAGACAAAAAACGGAAAGAGCTCATAAAAAGTGGTGCAGTTGGATTGTTGCTTGATGGCTTGCGTTACCACAGCAATCAGTTTGGGATAAGCTACGAGGCCACTTTTGCAATGGAAAACTTGTATCTTCACTCGAACACAGGAGTTTCATCATCGATAGTTGTGAAAGACGACGCCGTGCAGATGCTGATAAGAGGACTCAAAACATATATTGAGAGCCCTAAGTATGTTATTCAAGGCTTCCGTGCTCTGTCTTGTATGGCAAATCAGTCTCACCTAGCGAGAGAGCTGATTTGTGTAGAAGAAGTGATAACTCTCGTCCTCGACTCGATTCAGCAGCACACAACACCGGAAGTAATTGCAACCTGTTCTTATTTCATAGCTATTCTTGCCACCGGGGAATCAGTAACTGGAAGTGAAGCGATGATTGAGCACGGAGTGATTGATGTGTTGTTCCAAGCTATGGAATTTTATACCGAAGAAAAAGTGCACGATGCCGTATGTTTGGCTTTGCGTAATTTATCGTGCCAAACTCGAGAGTCAGATCTGCTTCTGAAGAACAACAAGATGACGAGACTCATTGTGAACACAATGGGGTTACATTGGAAGTCGGTTTCAATACAAACGAGCGCTTGCTGTATATTTTCAAATTTACTGTCGAAGACGAAGAAGAAAGAACTCGCGTTCAACGCAAAAATTGTGACGTCCATCACCAAAGCGATGCAATCCCACATAGAATCGAGCGACCTTCTAGAGCTAGCATGCGGCACACTATGGGAATTTGTCGACAGTTTTGATGACGGTAAGGTGTTCGTGGGCAGCGAAGTTATCGATGTAGTAGCCTGTGCAATGGTAATGCACCCCAGGACTACTTCAACTCTAGAAAATGCCTGTGGCTTGCTATCGCATTTGAGTTCCAAGCAATCACTTGCCGAAACTATTGCAAATGCTCAAGGTGTCAATATCGTCGCTGAGGTTATGTGCAACAATGGTAGCTCCATTTCCTTGTTGGAAGCAGGATGTTTGACATTGAAGAATATAACGCTCGCATGCCCCAGCTTCGCTCACGATGGATCTGTTGCCGTTTCAACGCTGATCGGTGCAATGAAAGAAAACATTAACTGCACGAGCTTTGTCAAAGAGGCATGTGAATTGCTTTGGGTCTTGGCATCAGAAGATGAGAACATAAGGTCCAAAGTTTTGGCCCTAGATGGTATTTCTATTTTGATGAAATGCCTCGAAGAACACAGTAGCAACCCTGCAGTGGAAACAGCTGCATTGGGGGCATTTAATCAACTGGCAAGATCGAACAATTCTAATATCGCTTAGAACCAGCATACAAATAGAGATGCTGAACGCATTGGAGTGATTGTTTGTTTACATGGACATGTAGAATCAATTGTGTGTTAAGAATTTAACTAAGCACCAAACCCTATGAAAAGTTCGTACTTTTATCATTATTATTTTTAAAACGAGGATACAGCGCAACATACAAATGCAGAAAGTAAACGAAGCAAAATAGAAAATATGGCATTCAAATCTGCACTAGAATGACAATGCCTACGAAATGATTATTTTTTCATCATATTGGGTCATTCCCGAAAACACAGAATATCTGTGTCCCATGGCATCAATGTGTGTATTCGGGAATGAAAATTGTTGACACAGATATCTGTGCGCTAAAAACTCTTCCCATATTCATGCTCATTTTTGGAATAAGGAATTCGTCGATACCCATGATACAACCCACAAAAATTGGTATCTGCCTCCTCTTTCTCCGACTAAAAAAGGTAGTACGAACGGACTAAAAAAGGTATCTTTTGTCGGTCGTGTAATGTGAAATTTTCGATGTTTATTTCCCTCTCTTCCGATGGATTCTTGTCCTTGCCGTCGCTCTTAACAATCCTCAATCATCATACTTAGCAAAATTTCACTATCATGGCAACACTTGAGATCCTTTCCATCTTCTGTATGATAGACGACGGCGATTCTGAAGATGAAGAAGATCCTTTCAACAGGCGTCTAAAAGACAGAAGAACACCAAGAATAGCCATTCGCCGGCACTGCCAATCCTCCTTCACTTATCTATTCAACTCTGGCAATGAACAGGCTCTTCTCAACTGCTGTGGTGTAGACCACAAGGTCTTTCGCGATCTCCTGCACCTCTTCCAACCAGTATTCGATATGTACACAATCGATAAAAAAACGGAGCGTATCCGCAAGCTAACCTTTACAAAGAATGGAGTACCAAAAGGAAGAAAAAGAGAGGCAAATGCAACATGTTGTCTTGGGTTAGTCCTTTTTTGGTTCCGAACAAGAGGATCGGTTGCAAGAAGCTTCTCACTGGCTTTTGGACTTACATCTACTGTCATGTACAAATGGATTAAGTTTTCGCGGAAAGTTCTTTTGTGTGTATTACAGAACCATCCGGATGCAAGGATTACACTTCCAAACAAAGTAGAAATGGAGGAATACATTAGCGCAATTGGTGCAAAATATCCGGCACTTCATGAAAAAAGAGTATGGGGCGCTGCCGATGGTCTGAAACTCTTAATACAGCACTCTGATAATTGGTTAATACAGAGCCAGTACTACAACGGTTGGACATGCGACACTTACGTGAGTAGTGTTTTTGTTTTTGCACCTGATGGGAGAATCCGCATAACTGCTTTCAACTGTCCGGGTTCTTGGCATGACAGCACCGTTGCAGATTACGGCGTTTATGACCAGATGCAGGAAATGTTCGATGAGTATGCCGCAACGCTTACCGTTGATGCAGCATTCAAAGTAAGACTTTCAAACTATCTTATCCAGAGTTCGCAAGCCGATCAAGTTGGTGCTGAAGCTCTCGTGTTGAATCGTGAAGCAACCTCTCTTCGGCAGTTATCAGAGTGGGGGATGCGAATGATCCAGGGGCAATTCCCGCGATTGAAAGACAGGCTTCTTTTAGAGGACTTTGGAGATCGAAAGGTCATACTTAACGTGATGATGCTTCTGTACAACTACCAAACCAGTACTGTCGGCCACAACCAGATCCTGAATGTTTTCATGCATAAGAAGAATGGATACTTCTCTTACGACACCGAGCCAACTGAAGATGCCAACGGCATGTTCAAGTAGACAGCAGCCGGTGATTGTTGAGCCGTTGAGCCGTTGAGGAGCTGCGCGAAGCCGTTGAGCCGGTGATTGGGTGATGGAAGTTCCGCTGGACTGATGGAAGTTTCGCCTTCTAATTTCGCTTTGGGTGGTTGAGTAGATTGTCGGTTCTGATTGCCGGTGAGTAGATTGTTGGTTCCGATTGTCGGTGAGTAGATTGTCGGTTCCGGTTGTCGGTGAGGAGGTTCCTGTTAGGAGGTTCCTGTTCCAACTATCGATTCTCCATGGTCGAGTAGAAGAAGTAGATTCTCCATGGTCGAGTAGAAGAAGTAGATTCTCCATGGTCGAGTAGATTCTCCATGGTCGAGTAGAAGTAGATTGTTGAGATCCCCCATGGTGGTGGTAGTAATTAGTACTAGTAGTAGTATCGTGTTCTATTTGTACATAGCTTTCGCTGTTGCTAGGTTTTTGAATTATGAGCTTCTCGAGTTACAAGTAATACGAGTAATACGGGGAGTAGTTTCGTTCAAGATGGAAGATGGAGTAGTTTCGCGTTTGGTGTTCGGGTTCATAAAAACCGCACGACTCCTTCCGAGGGGTTCAACTCCTTGAGAGGGGTTCAATCCCATCAGTTTTCCATACACATGGAAATGGGAATGGAAATGGGAATCGTTGGTCGGTGCGTTGATTCCCATCGAGTTCAGACTTTCATGTAACAACTTCACCGACTTCACCATTTTGCAGGAGTTACTAGTAGTTACTACTAGTAGTTCATTCCTTTCCAACTTGCAAAGCTCACTGCAACTTGCAAAGCTCATAATTCGTTTTCTTGAAAAACCAAAAGCAAAAGCAACTACTAGTACTACTAATCGTTAAACTACTACTATGATAACTACCAAAGAACAACAAGAACAAGAACAGATTCTTCAGGCTCTTCAACGGCGACTCCGGGAACAGAATGTTAAACATCAACAACAGATTGCTGAGATTCTTCGGGCTCTTCAAGCGAAGAGTGCTGCCCGAACCAATCCACTCGCTGCTGCCCGAACCAATCCACTCGATTCGAACCCATCTTCATCATGGTTATTTGGCGATTCGGATTCGGATTCGGATTCAGATTCCGATTCGAAGGATGAAGTTATACCAAATGCGGAACTACCTCTGCTTGCGATTAAACAGGAACCAAATCCTTAAGTGGAATTGCCGATTCTTACTCCGACTCATTGCTCCAGCAGTCAACACCAGATTTTGTGGAAGAATGGGAATCGGAGTCGTCTTTGGCGAAATTGTGCCTGTGCTTCGCTTTTGGATTGGCTTTTGGTTTCTTGTTGAAGTCCAAGTCGGAATCGGAATCGGAATCTACAGCACGTTTGTTCTTTTTGCTTGCACTCTTCTTTGTATTATTTGCGAAGAGGCTTGCAATATCCACAACAACCTTGGATATGGTGGTGACAACGGCCTGTCTTTCTTCCCTGTTCATCTCAGCGTGCTTCTCCAATTCTTTCCGGTTCATATCAGCTTGCTTCTCCAAGAATGACATCAGTTCTTTGTTCATGAATTCTTGTCTACTGACTCTGTCGCTGACGTGGGATCTGTACGATCTCTTTCCTGGTGAAGGGGTCATCGACATCGGCACACCAGGTAAGACTTCTCCTTGCGTTGATGGCTCTTCTCCTTGCGTTGATGGCTCTTGCGTTGGTTCTTGTGTTGGTTGTTGAGTAGGTTGACCAAGAGGAGGAAGAAGGGGAAAGCCGTCATCGTCTTCGCCAAAAAGGTCTTCCTCTTCAATAGAAAGAAAGGTATTCTCCTCATAACCTTGTGACATGTCATACTGCTCGTGTCCATCGCCACCATTTGCCTTATAAAGCATCCTTGCCTTGATTGCCTTTGCTGCCCTTACTTGCCAGGGACATATTGGATTGCCCGTTGGAATTTTTTGGCGATAGAGATTGCTAAGTTTGCGGCGGATGGATTGTCCTTCCCTTTGGGAATCAGGATAAGCATCTCTATGAGCTTCTATAACAAAATTCCATTCCTCACTAGAGACAGGGTTAACACGAAATATCTTCTTCAACAGAGACCTGAGTTCGTCTGAGGTGTAGTTCGTTGAACCCCTCTTTGCTGGCGGCATGATGAATGTATGGGGAACTGGCGATATGGCCTACTCTTCATCGTGGAAAAAACATAATTACTTGATAAAATGTTGTTGTTCCGACTTTTCAATTTTTGGTGTCGGTTGTACGTATGATTGAAATTGGCGAGTTGGACTGTGACTGCTGGACGTTTTTGTTCTTTTATGTGACTTGTCGTCCGTTGGATTACTAACAAGGGAATGAAAAAAGTGCAGTCATGGATTCCAAATGGAGACACAGAATTGTGTGTAAATCGATGTTTACGAGGGGCCTCGTAAACACTTAAAAACGGTAATGTGAGTAAAAAAACGGAAAACTGAGTAACAAAACACACACAATCGTGCACGACCTAGATTACACAGATATTCTGTGTTTTCGGGAATGACCCATTATCATGCATGCAAGAAGATGAAAAGAAAGTCGTGGTATTCAAACCCTCACGATTGAATTCCCACGATTCACAAAAATCTGAAAAGCTGATGTCAGCAACAATGCCACGCCAGCCGGCTTTCTACATTGAAGGCTGGATGAAGAACATATCTAATTCCTCTATGTGCAATGTGCATTGGATTTCAAGTTCAACGCCTTTTTACTACTGTTTAGCAAATAAAGACAAGCTTTCCTCAACGCTCTTCGGAGATGTTGACAGAGCTTGCTCACAATCTTAGTTTTAGCTCAAAATTTCAATCATACGTACCCACTAGTTGTATTACTATACTACCTTATGTAGAGGCATACAACACTGTTTAAACAGTCAAATAACTGCTTTGACCCACAACTAGTACTCGAGTAAACATCAACAAGTAACCTACCGCTACTACCTGATTGTCCAGTAAGAAGAATGACAGCCTACTCTGTTATCCCTTTTAAGTTTGACTTTGAACAAGAATCTCTCCTGATGATAGAGTTCAAGCATACTACCACTTCCAATGGAGTTTCTGAGACGACCAAGGTCAAGGTGCCACTGATTACTGCAGGAGCATCCCTCTTACAAATTCCTTTTACCATCAATGAATTCACTCTTGCCAAGAAAACGCTTGGCTTAACCACAGGTCCAAAGCTATATGATAAGTTCTCTGATCTTCTCAGAGATTGCGCTGATCGGAACTAGTGGAATAACTATATAGCAACCAATGTTGCAAACCGAATGGTTGACAACTTTTCAACCACCATCAAAGCCTATGTCAACTTCAAGTTCAACAACAACTTCAATGCATACAGAAATCACAGAAGGTTCCTCACCAACATGAAGAAGACAACCAACATGACACTACACCAATTTGTCTCCCAAGTCACCTTCCACAACCATGTGACCCTCCAACTGCTTCCAGGTCACCCACCAGAGAATGCAGAGATCACCAATGATGAATTCAAGAATCTGATCTTCGAATCCATGCCTGATGAATACAAGATAACCTATCAAGAACACCACTCTCCTCAAAGGGACACCCTTCCTGAAATGATTATGAGATTGGAAAGATATCAGAGTACTCAAAACATGAAAAAGAAAAACAATCAAAAGAATTCCTTGCAAAACAGGAATAACAACAACAACAATAGCAACAACAATTGCAACAACAATAATCCTCGCAATCGTAGCAATCACAATGGAAATAATCAAAACAACAGAAACAACCAAACAAACAACAACAACAACAACAACAATGGCCAAAACTGACAACAAGGCTCTAACAACAACCAAGGCAACAACAACAACAACAAATCCTCAACAAGAATCTTCAATGACTCGCTGTGTCCAATCCATCCAGGTACAAACCATACTTGGGGTCAATGCTATGCCAATGCCTTTGGAAAAAACTTGGACCAGTCCAATAATGACAACTTCACCGACGCGCATGTGCATGATTGGAACAACTCCAATAACAACAGCAATAACAGCAATTGCTCAAGTAATTCCTCTTCCTATGGCAGCAACCCACACAAACCAGAACAACACATGTGTACCGTCATCAATGAACCAGAAGAAACTCTTCCATCAACACCTTGGCCAGATCCCTTCCATGTGGATATAAATTTAGATACTGAATATTATAAATCGGATCTTCAGAGATTTCCTATTGATGAAGGAAAAACCTCCGATTCCGACAACAACAGGGATGATGTTGCTTCTAGCAAGAACAAGGACGTCGATCTTGCTTCAACAACAGTCAGTGTCTGCAACTCCATCAACAGTTTATCTGGAAAATACTATCTGAAGACCCTCTTTGATTCTGGATCCAAAGACAACCTCATTGTGGAATCAGCAATCCTTTCTGAAGCCAAGAAGCACTTGCTCACCCAACCAATTCAAATGCAAACAACCAATAGTAAGGCCACTTGCAAACACTATGTGATCTTGGAGAACACCATGTTTCCAGAACTATCCTTCTCCATGAGAGTATTGAAGATCAAGTGTTTTGTTGTCACACAAGACATCAATTACCACCTCCTCATTGGTTGCAGAACCATGAGAGACCTTGGAATGAAGATGGACTTCAAAGCTTGCACCATAGAATGGTATGAAAAGACCATGCACTTCCACCCTCGAACCAACTTGGATAACAAGGCCCTACCTTGTGAAGTAGTAATCATGTACAGTAGTACGGTATGCTATTATTATCATCTTCTATTGCTTATTTGTTTCAGGTCCGTTATACCTAATGGCGTTTCCTCGATAATCAGTTTAGTATGAACATGCGACCACAAAACATTCCCTGAAAACACTATCATAATAATATTATTTTTATTGTTTTTACCAGAATCGAGTATGTAGTTGTCAGACTGTCTGACAGACCTCCCTGTATATCCGGGTTTCTTTTTCACATGGTTGTCAGCGCAGGTTTTGTACTACCATCACTCTTAGGTTTTGTACTACTATCACTCATAGGTTTTGTACTGCCATCAATTGATCCCGGGGTGTATATCCAGGTTACTTTATCACATATCCGGGTTCTACACATGTGGTTGCATTTCATTGGTTTGACTCAATCCCACATCGAATCAAACCCACATGGCGTGCACATGCGCACATATGTGTGCACATGCGCATACATGATACATGATACACGGTTCAATTTGATTGGTTGGGTTTACTGTAAAGTGGTTATTTTAGTGTGTCAGAGATTTCTACCATTACAGTTAAATCATGCACAAATCACTTAGAGAGGAGTCCAACACTGCTCTGATATACTAATAATAATGTCCAAATATTATACTGAACTTGGTACAGGGGTATTGTTCTTCCTGCTTCCTCCCATCTCGTACCGGTTATTAAATTCAGCGTATTTCGGAGCACGTGATGCTACTGAAATATGTGAACACCTTAAAGAACAAGGTTAAATCTAACTGCGTAATTATTTTATATCATATTAGTCAGATAAAATTAAGAGTATGTGCCAACAGAAAAGTTGATGATGCACTTGTCTCATTTCTGCATCGGCGCATGATATACATTTGTTCTTCCAATTATACCGGCTGGTACATTTTTTACCTTGCCCCATGTTTTTAGTAGCCAGGTAATTATTTTTAGTAATCTGGTAAATGGTGGCGCTGCCACCATCTGTGCTGTGCTCCAACACACTCCTGGGACGAAGTGACATAAACAGACAATAAGACGTATATCTTGGATAGCTCAGCCCTTGGTGGTACTTGCTCGTATTTGCTTAATTGTTTCAAATTCTGATTTGTAGGCTATGTAGTCCTTCTCATCAATTCTGAGGATTCTATTTCTAAACTTCCAGAACAATAAGCCCTGTAGAGGCTTGGTGAATACATCAGTCAGCATGTCTCCTGTTGGACAGTACTCCACTGTAATGTCTCAACTCTTCGCGCGACCAGTCACCATGAAGTATCTGATGTTGATATGCCTAGTTCTCCTTTTTGTACTGGAACTTTTCCCATTTGCCTCCAAACGAATTGAACTTGTGTTGTCCTGGTATAAGATATTATTTTCCCCCAGGACTGGCTTGTTGGGGTTGTTCGATTTAACAGGTTGCATCCTTTTTACATGGTATACTTGCCATTGAAGATAGTATTGACACCATAGGTTGAAAGGTAAATGATCATCCACACCTACAACCTCTAGTTCGGTTGAGCTCTTCGTGTTGATCTTTTGTTTGGTTGACAGAGATAGTACGGCTCCCTGGCCCATTGTTAGAACTGCGCCTGTGTGGCTTCTCATGTCAGAGTGAACGGCAAATGATACATCAACATACCAATAGCAATTCCCTGTCCCATCCCAACCCAGGACCAGTGGGAGCATGATAGTGTCCTGTAGGTATGCTAAACCTTGCTTTAACTTCTTCTGATTGGGCTTGTTGGGCTTTTGCACACGTGTACAGAGGAATGCAATAGCTGTTTGTATGTCTGACTGAGCCCTTTTGGTCACAAATAGGAGCTTGGCAACGTATGAGTGGAAATTCTCCTGCTCAGGGTCCTTAGCAACGACGTGGCTTCATCAGACACATCAAACAGATGAGATGCTGCTGGGGCCGGTGATGTTGCGTCATCCTTCAATTCTGTAGGGAGATTCTCCAGGACCTCTGCAATATAGTCAAACATGCTGAATTTCACCTTCACATTTTCACTGTAGTCGATAGTCATCCCCATGTATTCATGCACTTTCCAGCAGGTGACCAATAAAGGTTTGATCTGTCCAAATTCACGGTTCAGTTTTTCTAATATGGTGTCAAAGGCGTCTGCATTTTGATGGAATATTTTGAGATCATCTACATGCCAAATAATCCTCATCTGGTGTCCATCGATGCAGATGTCATATGGGTTAGCTTTATACCCCTCTGATTTTAGAATGCCACTAGCTTTTCCCAGAAGAGTATTGCTGCCCAGAGTGTCCCATAAATTTCTTTCTTTGCTTTTACAAACATTATCTTATGAACATTCCAATTCACAAGGTTACTTCTTGTAAAATTTGGGTCAATCCGTGCCAACAGTTCAGCCATGGTTCCATCTAGCCAAATGAACACTTCCTCCCCTTTGGGCATTGTTGTTTGTAGGAAAGCACTCAGGATGCCGGCTGTGGCCACATCCCTTTCTTCTTTGATTGCATCAATGAGACATGAGAGCATCAGAGCATAGAGAGACACAGTTGGTGATGGAGCCTCGTCTTTTGAGACGAAAACAAGTTGGAATCTTCCATCTGTAGATCCTCTTGCTTTTACCTTTACACACCGTTTTTGTTTTAAAAACATTAGGTATTGTAGGGACCGTTGAACCTGTTCTTTGGTCATATTGCTGGGATGAATATGTGCTACAATCTCCATGTTGTGCATTTGTTTTAGCTCACTTAGTATGGCTTCCTCCACTCCAGTTTCCCCAAACATTTCAGGTCCTTTCTTGACGCCACAATGTTCCAGTGTCGATGCTACCAGGACAATAGTGTGGTGTTCTTTTTCCAGAACCTTCATGGGGGAACAAAATCCAGCAGAGAAAAAGGATCTGTGGTGAATGGTATGCTCATAGTATCTGTCCCCTTTGTAATAAATGTACAAGAGATTCCAATATTGGACAATTGACTATCCCCTTGGAATTGCCAACATTTGTAGGGATGATATGATTGATGTAGATGGGGCTGGAATCAAACTTGAGCATGCCAACAAAAAGATGTGGAAGTGTTCGCTTTGTGAAAGTTTGATCCAAAGTAGAGTTTGGTTTTGGTGTTCAGGTTTCCTTGCATACATGGATTGATGGATTTGAACTTGGATCAATTTGAAGGGAAAGATCACCATTGTGGAATTGATTTCGATGTGGATGGATTTGGATGGAGGAGGAGGAGGATGGGAACCACCCTCATGGTGGGTGAAAGAGAAGGAGGGGGGGAGGGTGCCATGGTGGAGATCATGCATAGATTCCACGTTTTTGAAGTTTACCAGTTTCAAAGTTGTTTCTTGTTTTCAATCTTTCAATCAAAACCAAAGGAACTCCCCAACTCCCCCCCTCCCGGGAGAAGTCTTTGCTTTTGGTGTTCGCTTTTTCTTAAGAGGGGTCTAACTCGTCATACGATTACTCCTCATACTACTCATTGGTATGGGACCAAGCGGGGTGAAGTTGATCCCATCACTTTTTCAATACATGGACACGGGAGTCAGCAAAGAGGTGATGATCAACTTGTACAAATCCCACCAGTTTGCTTATACATAGCGTTTGATAACTGTCTTGCGACCCAACGCAACCAGTTGAAAGCTCTATTTTGATAAAATCTACCCAGGTTTTGAAATTTGCAAGGCTAATTTTTTAAATTCTCGGGTTATGTGGTCAAGAGTTTCAACCCCCCTCAGGTTGCGACAAAAACTCTCCCTAAGGACTCAAAATGTCCCTTGAACTCTCATTTTCAACTCACTAGATTTAAAACATCTAATTCCCGCTACCAAAGTTCCTGACCTTAAACCAAGATATGAAATAAAAATATTTTAATAAGTGTTCATGTGCTCCGTTGCAGTAGGTTGAAAGCAAGAGTTGCATGTTGCGTCGTGTCTTTTTTTTCATGTTGTGCCATGTCTTTTCATGATCGGTCCAATAGAATCATGCTCATTTTCATCATGTTCATTCAACAACATCAAAACCACTCTTCCCCTCCCCGCTGCCAATAAAACAACATGCCAAAACCTAGTAAAAATCCACATCACTTCAAGAAGGGTTGTTTTACAAAAATAACCAAATCATTCCTATGTTGTTGCTGCATTGCCCAACAGGGCAAGTCCAAGACATTCAGTGGAAGCAGACAAGATTCCTCTTCCCATTTCACATACTGATATGTCTCACAAGGCCTGTCCCGTCACCTTGATTCAAGAGCTTCGTGCCATGCCTTCTGTGTAAACCATAACCTAATGGAATTTTCCTCATCTGCAAAAGAAGTATCTGCTACAGCTTGCCATTCCCCTTCACAATATGGCCTGACAATGACCAAGAATGGTCCAATTCCACCTTCTGCCTTGGCTGCTGCTACTCACAATAACAATCCATCCTCTAATCAAAACTTCAACTCAGTACTCAACAGTCAGGTAATCCACAACTTATTTCTTCCACCATTTGATAGAAATGTCATTGAATCACAGTTGTTTCCATCAGAAGACAACAACAATGATGACATGGAAATTGATTAAGAAACAGAAACTTGCATTCCTATTCACAACTACAATGATATGGATGCCGAGGGACCCACTGCATCCCAACCAAACATCAATGAAAGAGAACAATTGATCTGATCCCATATTTATTGTTCACCTCCAAATAGGCTCGTTGCTGAAATAAAGCTCATGAATCTAATGACAAAACACAAGTTACCTCTAAACACATTCAAATCTATTTTTCAATGGGCAAACAAATGTCAAAATATTCATGGTGTTGACTTCAGCACGACTTCCCCCGCCATAGAGATGCAATATTCAGCAAAATCAAGTCTAATTTGGGTATTTCTGAGACCAAGTTCGAGCCACACATAATCAACTGGTTACCAGGCAATCTACCAACCCAAATCTTTGTTTGATCCATTATGTCGTATCACATCACATCATATCACACCCACAGGGCAAAGACCAACATGACCAGGTGCCCATTTCAAAAGGCCACCAGCTTGTGCACCTGGCAATCCCCAACCGGCAGGTTGCCGCTGCCCCGGTGCGTCAGGAGCTCCTTCATAGCGATCTCAACGATCGCCACGTACAGAAAGGTCCCAACCACCACCGCCCGGACGAACCCTACCAGGACTCCCTCGTTCTCGCTCACATTTGCATTCGCACTCGCGTTTCCGTTCGCGTGTCGAACTATGGTGCGCTCCAGGAGCAGCCTGAGTGCCACGCCTACGATGCTGCACGCCCCAAAGACACACCCCAGCACCAGCATGTGCGACCATTTCACGTGCCCTGCCACCATGGCAGACCCGAGCGCGTACCCCACAAAGACCTTGTGCACCAGGACGGCCAACACAGTCAACTCGACGGTTCGTCGGGTGCTTGCCGCGCCAATGGCGACCGCCTCCAGCACACTGTGTTGCAGTGAGAGGAACACCAGCAGCGCGACGGATAACAAAAGGATGCCGTGGGCGTGGTCGGCGAGGTGCTCCTTGTGGTAGTGGACGGGGTGTTCGTGCCCAAAGCTCTGGTCCCGCACCAAGTCCAGGAGGCCGTGGATGTGGCCGTGGCCGCTCCGGGTGCGGTAGAGGAGTGTACGACTTCAGGTTGGAGTCGGGGTTTGGGTCCTCTTCCTATGGTGGCAACCACGAGGCTCCGGTTGGATGACCAGGTGCTGGAGGAACAAATGTACACGGAGTAGTTGTTGGTGTTGCTAGTGTTGTTGGTGCTGATGTTTCTGCTGGCGTTGTTGTTGCTGATGTTGTTGTTGCTGTTGTTGTTGGTGCTGATGTTGGTGCTGATGTTGTTGCTGCTGCCGGCAGCCTCGAATGGTTCGACGAGACATTCCTGCAGGGTCAGATCATGCGCCACCAGCAGAGAGCTCGACTCATGGGGCGGGAGTGGTGGTGACGGTTCCGCCGCTGCTGGTGGTGGTGGTGGTGGTGGTTCGTGTTGGTTCTGTTTCTGTTTCTGTTTCGATTCCTTTTTGAACCCTAACCCGTGGTGGTGGTGGTGAAAAGGATCCGGTGTACCTGTATCCTCCATTCACGTGTGGAGGTATTCCTCCAGCATCAGAAAAAAATAAAGGCGGAGCCAGCCAAAAAGGATGCCAGGGGAAAGTCGGTGTCAAAAGACAGTGCCCCGTCCGGGCGCTCGGCGCTGTCTGGGAGCTGGTGGACGAGACCGGCAGCAAACAAGATGCCCACCAAAAACATGTTCCCGAGGCTAAAGACGTAGTCGTCATCTAATGCCGATCACCGTCAGCAGTGCAGAAGCGGACGCGACGCTGATGAAAAAGATCCCCAACGCAACAAAGGTCTTGGTCGTCACCAGGGAATCATAAGCATCATTTGAATTTGTATGGACGCCACGACGAATCGATTCTGCCGACGTTTCGTCGTCTTCAATAAAGGCAAGGAGCAACATGATCTAATTGAGTGATTCCCAGCAATAATAAAGTAATAAAAGTTCGCGACCAAAGTAATAAATCTATTCACATAGTTAATAGATCTATTAACTATTGAATAGAATTTAGCAGTCGAGACTGCACCGACTTGCAAAACTTTATTAACCGAATAAAAACAGAATAAACTTGAACGGAATCTTAAAATCATACTAAAATCAAATATTTTAGTCCCCAACGCACACGAATCATGTGGTGCACCTCTTGCACCTCTTTTGCTGGGCATGCTCGCATGCTATTTTTGGTGATCATCGCCAATTTTGCTGAGCTGAAAAATTGCAGTCTGAAAAGAAAAAAATTGCAGTCCGGAAAGAAACAGCATCAGCAACAACAGTACGACTTGTCTCTCCAGCACAGCATTAGACGCGGCGGCACCACCGATGTCCTCCTACACCCCTGCTGCTCTCGTCGTCCTTGCTAGATTACTACTAGACGAATTGTTAGTAGAGGATCATGATCAATTGCCGGATGATGAAGATTTCAGATGTTCACATAAGAAAGAAAAGACAACAATACCATCGATCGTAACAATCATGCCCTCCACCGGAGGCCGGAAACCCGGCATCGGCAACTACACCAAGGCAGAGTTGGAGAACATGTTTGCTGCCATTAGAGCTATCGTACCATGTGGAGGAGATGACTGGGAAGATGTTGCAGACCTACATGCTAAAAAAATTCCTGGAAGGGATTCTGATTCGATTTGAAGCAAATTCAATCGATTGCACCGGAAGAAGGCGCCAACAGGCAATCCAACCATGAGATGGGACATTAAGGAGGCAAAGGAACTCTTCCGAATGATAGGAGACAAATCACGCATTATAGATGGAGAAGATATGTATGACATTGAAACAGATGAGTTTACTCCTCCTTGTCCTCCTCCTCCTCCTCCTCCTCCTCCTCCTGATGCTTCAACTCAACCGGTACCACTTCTACTTGGTCAACCAACTCAACTAACTCAACCAACGCAACCAACGCAACCAACTCAAGAAGTTATGCAGTTCGAAGAAGTTAGTACCATTAGTACTAGCAGGAAGAGACATTACAACAATCGCAAAGGAGAGGAATTCAAGATGATGAATACAATCGCTCAAGTATTGAAGCTTCAGCAGCAGGCATTGGAACAACAGCAACGATATCAGGACCAACAGCAACAATATCAGAAAAAGGCAGATGAAGAGAGGAAAGTGTTGATGCAGGCAGTCCTTGCAATTGGTGGTAGTGGCAGTGGCGGTGTCGCTGGCACCGCCGTCGCTGGCACAACATCTACTCCTAGTACTAGTGTTAGCGCCAGTGCCGTTGGTGGTCGTGGTCCTAGTATTACTCCACAGATTCTTACTACTCCCCAAGTTACTAATGTTACTGGGAAGCTCAAAAGAAAAGTAAACAGTCTCCAGCATCGCGACTACAGCAGTGACCACAGCAGCAGCAGTGATTCGTTGACATCAATTAGTTAGGAGTCGAATTGGTTGATGTAGACGTCGATTAGTTGGTTAGGAATCGAATCGATCAATTAGTTAGTTAGTTAGGAATTGAATCGATCGACTAGTTAGTTAGTTAGTTAGTTAGTTAAAATAAAGGAATCGATTATTAGTTAAACTCAACAACAATACCACTCTTGCTCCAGACAGAAACTTAGGCTACAGAGACCAGAAAAAAACTCTATTGCAACACCTTAAAAGAGGGATCGAAAACCACTAGAGGTGCGCTGGAGCAAATTTGTTCGAACGTGTTGTCGACTGCTCTAAATACGGCTGACTAATCTAAATCGATCAATCCGACGTGTTGAATCTAATTCGTAATGCTAATTTGTAACTACTACTATTGATTATCTAATTTTCTAATGTAATCAATCAACTTGTAATTGATCGATTGACTCTAAAATACATCGTTTGCCGTTTCAATTGGCACCAAATTGTACGAGAAGAAGCCATACGACTTGAAACCTTCAGTCTGACTCATGTAGGTGTTGAGTATGGTGTTGATTCCAACCTTAGCTGTCTGGAAGTTGTACAACAACACGACAAGCTTCAGAATGATCCTCCTGTCTCCCAATTCTTCCAGCAACATGTTATCTTTGAGTCTAGGGAACCCACCTTGGATCTGTCTCATCCCCCATTCCGACATCTGTCTAACGCTGGTTGCATCTCTGTTCACTGCAATAGCCTTGCAAACAGCGCGCTGTTTCATTGCTGTGGCCTCCTCGATAGGTGTACCCTCAGGTATTTCTACAGGAGCTGTTAGAGGGTCATATTGACTACTTCTAACAAGGTAGTCGTTTGTAGATAACTTAAACGCCGAATCGACAACAACCTTTACCATATACAGCTGATACATAAGCTGCATCTTTTCATAGAGCCCATAGTCAGCTTGAGTACTATCATGCCAAGATCCAGGACAGTTCAAGACACATGCCCGGATCCTCCCATCCGGGCAGAAAAGAAAGACGCTGTGGACATATGTAGCAGACGTCCAACCGTTGTAGTATGGGTTCTGTTTGGTCCAGTCGTTAGACTGTTGGAGATGCAGTTTAAGCCCATCACAAGCACCCCACACTCTGTGTGGACCAAGAGTTGGATACTTTGCGGCAATAGCATCGATGTATTGTTGAGTCTCTTCTTCATTTGGCAAACAAACCTTTGCAACAGGATGGTCTTGTAATGCAGCAAGAAGGACCTTGCGACCAAATTTCAGCCATCTGTACATAGGAGAAGCCGTTAATCCAAACGCTATAGCAACTGCTCTTGCTGCTGATCCTCTGGTTTGGAACCAGAATAAGATAAGAGCAAGACATCCGGTTGCATCAAATTCTCGACATTGAACATAATTCTGTTTCTTGTATTCCTTTAACTTTTGAATCGATCCAGTCTTCTCATCATACATGTATTGATTGAAGAATGGTTCGAATACATCTAGGAGCTTGCTGAATACTACGTGGTCCACTCCACAGCAATTGAGAAGGGCTTGATTGTTGCCGGATTGGTACAAATACATGAAAGCAGATTGACTGTATCTCTTAATCGCTATCCTAGGAGTTCTACGATCCCTTCTTTTCTTATCTTCCTCGCCAAGCAGTGGATTGTTGTAATCGGGGGTTAAGTAGTTATCCTCATAGTATTCTAGTAACTCCAGGGCCATGGTGATTGTCGATTGTGTTTCGCGAAAGAGTATTCGGAGTGTTTTGCGGAAGAGTGCTTTTATTTGCTTGCTGGAGAGCAACTTAAGTGTTTTAGTGAGGATAGCAAATCACGTGTTGTTTTAGCGAGGATAGCTACTAGTAATTTTTATCAGCAAAGCCAATCGATACGGTACATAGAAAATTCTGAAAATTTCAACTGCCGGCCAGTCTCGAATACTTAACAGGCTTGCTTGCCAAAATAGGCCGGTAGGTGGCGCGGGCAGTGAATAAACAGACGTAAACAGACAGTTACTGTTTTGTACTTAGAGATTCCAAATTCCAAATCAGTCAGTTAATAAAAATATTCGTCGGTTGGGTGAACCAAAAAAATTATTCATCTATTCACTCGTGAATACTTTTTTATTACTTTGGTCTTTTATTACTTTATTATTGCTGGGAATCACTCATTATATCAAAAAATTAAGGGCACGCACAAGCCAGACAGCACACAGAAGAAGTTACTATGGTGCACAGAAACTGTACACATACACGAAACCGCATACACACGTACTTTACACACACGGAACACGAAACACCGTACACACACGAAACACTGTACGGTACACGCACAAGAAACAAGAAAACACATGCTTCTTGGTTGCGGAAAGACACGACAAAGCAAGAAATCAGAGGGGGAAAACCCTTCGAAACAACAAAACCATCCGTCCCGGTGATCATCAAACTACAGGGGACAACAACGGTAAGAAGAGAAGAGTGAAAACAAACATGGCAATTACTAACAAAATCTGTGGCAGTGATACCACCACAACTATTAACGCAGCCAAGGGCAACAGTAAAAAAATGATACCAACAACACTACTAGTACCACTCCAAACATGGAAGAGCACACCACCATCAACCAGAGTAACGAAGCAGCACTGAGCATTACCAAAACACCCACCACTACAGTAATGAACCAGCAGAAAGAAGGGACTCGCAACAACCAATGTGGTAGAGAAAACATCCAACAGAGAGTGCTGCAATATTGAGGATGTTGTGAGACGTGTCATGAAACAAATCCCATATCACATATTGGCACAGGGGGTGGCCAAACAGCTACAACAACAGCAGAGGAAACAACATATGGTTGTGGGAAAGGTAGTATTAGTACATCAACATACAAGAGCAACCATGCAGGGAGATGGGAGTTGCAATGCCGACAACACACGAGAAAAAGTGAGTACAATTACCGGCGGAGATGCGCATATAACAGATAATGATCTTAAGGTTTTGAGTGATGCAGCTCAAACAGTGGACAAGCAGCTAAGGGAATACATCACAAAAGATTGGTACCATACCATGAAGTTTGCAATTGATGACAAGGTAATGGCGCATGTAACAGAAATGGCAGTTAAAACACAAGCGGTTATGGTGCCACGGAATATACCAATGGCGTCATTCTGTTCCTTTTATAGGAAGAGAGTAGTGACAGTACTGACTGCATTGAGACACAACTCACAAACCTTGGCAAGAAAAACTGGATAGGTAAATACATGTTGAGGAATTTGTTGTTGAAATTAGGCATTTTGGAATCTATTTTTGGTTCGACGCCACTAACATGCCGCCCGTTGACACTGATGATACTTTTGTACAGCCAATAACAGCAAAGGTAGAGTCCCTATCACCTTCCCTGGTACTGTTGGAGTTATTCAAGACACAGAAAATGAGGACCCAGATATTTTAAACCCTCAATACAGGAAATACAATGACACTGAAAATGAGGATTTTTATTATTTTGTTACAAGAATCATGTTGGCAATCAATCCAACAAGCTCCAATTTCAAACAACAGAAGGAGAGGAACTTGCTGGGTGATATATTTTCTGTAGCGGATGAAGCATTTACATTGATAGTGATCTACAATTAGCATCATGTATGGGTGAACCAGCAGCAGCAAAAGGGCGATGTCACTTGCATACTCTTAGTCTTCCATCTAGCCCTGTAGTTCACACCATCTCAAGTAGCTCCTCCTCTCCTAGCCCTATCTGTAGCCCACTTCTCAACTGAATGAGTCCCTAGCCTTTGCGCCCTTCCAAGGGGCCTAAACTGATTCTCTTCAATGATACGCTTAAGAGCCTTTTGGTATGCCAACTTGCACCTATCTGCTTCCATGTTCTGAGCCTTCACTGGAGATCTGAAGTCCATATCACCCTCAGCAAATAGCCATTGGCTCAACCGGCTGGTGCCATTACCAAGCCATGGCTCCAGGTAGATAGCAAGCCCAAGTAGTACACAGTACCTGTGATCCATAGCTCTCATGAGCAGTTGCAATGGGCAATCCCCCTCATCATGCACGTTCTTTTACCACCTCATCTGGATCGTAAGATAGCCAGCGTATGTTCTACTAGCCTACAAGTTTGTCTTCTTCATGTGTGAGGTGTCATCCCCTCTTGCAATCAACAAGTGCAACTGGACTCACAGCATTGCCATGTGCCAGAGGATGGGGAGGCTGTCTCCAACAGCAGTCAGCTCAAGCATCTGAGCAAACTCTTCATGGGTCAAAGCCTTAGCAGCAGACGTTTGGACACCAAGCTGATGTGTCTCCTTCTTAGCCACAGCTTTGATAAGTCAATTGATCTTGATAAATCTAGCAGGATTGCCAATCTCATTTGTTTCATCCCAAGCTGCAGTGTTAGTCATTAAGTAGGAGATAGCTTTCTTCCAATACCTCAAAGTGCTAGATCAGCCACTAACTGGGTTATCATCTATTCCTGGATCCTCCATCCCATACACCTTCAAACACATCCACGTGTAGATGTGATCTGGAGTAACTGTATTGAGCTCTTCCTGATTGAACACCCAGCCGGTGGGGTATTCATGCCCTCCAGCAATATGGGACATCAGCTCCAACAAGATCCAGTGGTATCTTAAGAGCTGAGTGGGGGCATTCACATCATTGGGAAGGACAGGCGCTGGCCCCTGTCAGGCCGGTTCCCTTGTTCAGGGGGGGGGTTCTCTTGCTGGGGCTCGGGCGGGGGCATCATCTAGGGCTTCATCGTCGTCAGCAGCAGCTAAGGCTGAGGCAGCTAGCTCACCTAGGTCATTATCTTCAGCTTCATCCTCCTCCTCTTCCTTTTCCTCTTCCTCTGGAGGTCCCAGTTTGTCGCCGTCAAAGTCATCTGTTGCTGCTGCAGCTGCAGCTGTTTCAGCTCTTTGCATGACAGCTCAAGCACAACGGATTTCCTTTGCTTGCTGCACAGCCCGTGCCTCCTCCCTTGGTGATCCTGCTGCAGGATCTATGTCAGCTAAAGCTGCAGCTGTTTGGGCCCAAGCACAACGTTTGCAGGCTCATTCCCGTGCCTGAATGCTCTTTGGATCCATGCTCAGCTGACGTGGCATGCTGGCTTTGATTGTTGGCTTGGTGCTTGCTTGTTTAAGTAATTAATTGAATTGATCAGTTTGCAATTCGATCGATAAAAAAGAGAGCTGTCGGCTTATCAGAGTGAGCAGAGTGAGCAATTATCGATCGATTTGCGTGTGTATTGAATTAGTTAACCGGTCCCCACATGCAAATTTTTGTGTGTATTTGCTTGTGTATCAATTGGTCCGATAAGCCAAAATAAGCGAGTCACTCACTATCGGTGAGTTGCATAAGTTGCGCACCTCATGGGAATGTCACAAGCACAGGGCTACAAATCAAACAGTAGTAGTGCAGTGCAACTTTGCTAAAATTAAAAATGCAACCAGTACTCTACACTTTGTAGTACAACAAAAATTGCGTACCTCAATAGATGGTGTGGTACCAACCATAATACTAGTGCCTATGTAGAATGGTGTAGCCAGTTGTACTAGCCCAGTTTAAATGCAACCCAGGTTGCATTCGTGCGACATCGTACCGGTACGTACGTCGTACGTACACGAATACGCAACCAACATCACTGACTACCGTACGAGTACCGTACGGTACTGTACGGTACGAGTAAAATTCACGCAGAATACTGGTGCAAGTAGTAAGAGTAATTACCCGAATCGCATACGTACCAGAACGGACGTACCAGGTTAGATTACCCGTGCTAGTACGCTTCGAGCGCAGCTTGCCCCTTATTTTAACTCACATGAAACTTGTGATCACACTCTCATTGCAGCATCATACCGATCGGTAAGATCTTACTCCATCAGAGCTATCCTACTTCTACCAACACAAGAGAGCACTCACTGTACTTTCGGCCACTGCATTGCAAGGTT
The DNA here is from genome assembly GCA_037355745.1 of Pseudo-nitzschia multiseries. Classification (NCBI taxonomy): domain Eukaryota; phylum Bacillariophyta; class Bacillariophyceae; order Bacillariales; family Bacillariaceae; genus Pseudo-nitzschia; species Pseudo-nitzschia multiseries. The sequence goes on from CM074781.1 coordinate 11,576,660, forward strand.
CTATTGCATATACGCGAATCGACATTCTTACTCATTCGCTACGTACGGTACCAACAATTTAGATAATCCACAAAACAAAACTCACCGAAATTTGACCATGCCCCCGCACGCGACAGCAACTCATATGAACGACGCATCGAGTGTTCGAGAATGGCTAGCGAAGAACCACAAGAAACAACTCGTCTTATTGGATACATTTGAAACCGAGCTTCGGATGGCAGGTCGAATTTCCAAACATCCGTCTCAAAGTGATCGTCTCTCTATCACCATTCGCACCGTAGAGGTCCTGAAGACCATGATAGGCAGCACTAAATGGAAATCCCCTGCTGAGCTGTTGGTATTACTGCGTGGACTAGGACGAGATATGGATGCGGCCGGCGGTTTCCGAGAACCTGCGATAGGGAACGTTGTCCGAAGAATCCTGGCAGCCGTTAGGGAAGAAGTCTTGAGCGGGGGGACAACGAGAGTGGACGATCGATCCTCTCTTGAAAGCATGCTATGGGCGTTGCCTCAACACGTGAAAACCCACACTCGAGGAAATAGCATGTCCCTCCATAGTTCCTCTCAGGACACTCAACAACAGCAAGAAAGGCGCCACATTCGATCCGAATCGATGGGATCGGTCGGTGAAATTCTCGAACCACAAGCTTTGGATATGGAAGAATCTCTTTCGAATCTTTCTCCCACTTTCTTTTTGCCACCCCGGCAAGATCTCAAACAATCTATTATGGAGGTTATTCAAGAAATCACATCAGATCTCGAAGATTTGCACAAAACGATCAACGAGCAAGCAACGAACCACATACATTCCGGAGAAGTTATTTTAACCTATGGAAAGAGCGATACCGTGATCGAGTTTCTAAGAGCGGCCGCCGATAAGAAACTTCGCTTCACTGTTATCGTCTGTGAATGTGCGCCGCACTATGAGGGCCACGCCATGGCTCGTTCTTTGGCGGAACCAACCGAGGCGGGAAACTCCATTGATGTTTGTGTCATACCGGACTCTGCAATTTTTGCCATGATGGCTCGAGTCAACAAGGTTCTGTTACCGGCCCATGCGGTCTTGGCGAACGGAGGTTTGGTAGCACCCAGTGGGTGCAACTTAGTCGTGTTGGCAGCAGCCGAAAACGCAGTCCCGGTCGTCTGCTTAACAGGGATGTTCAAACTTACACCGTTGTTCCCACACGAAGGCCAAGACACCCTGAACGATTTGTTAAGTCCCGCCTCGGTCGTTGACTATACTTCGCAACAGGACCAGCAAGTGGATTTTGTCAATCCTCTCTACGATTATATTCGTCCCGAACATATCAATCTGTATGTAACGAACGTGGGAAGTTTCCAACCAAGCTATATTTATCGATTATTGTCGGAATATTATCATCAAGACGATTGGTGATCACCCAACTAATATTTAAAATGCTTATTGTTATAAGCTTTGGTATTCGAGTCTTTTAGTAGAGAGAATTGCTTCCGATGAATCAAACAATTTATATTCTCACTCGTCTCGCTGGTAAAAATAGTAAACGCAAATCGTTTTACAAAGAACGTGAATTTTCGCTCATACGCAACTAGTGTGGATGGTATCCACCAAAATCAAGTACACTTGTAACGGTATCCTTGCAACCATCCTGTTGCCCACTTTTCGTTCGGTTGATTTCTTAAGTTTGAATTCTCTACAACGGAACTCCATAATCGACCTTTCACAACGAAACCCTTTTGAACAATCAATCCCATCAGGAATTATTTTATACGACACCACCAGAAAGATTTGTTGAACTGCCATCACCCGTTTCCTTCAACTCAAGGTCCGAAACAGAATTGTCTGGGCTGTCTTCGTACTTCTCTTTGCTTTGAATATTTCTGTTGCTGGAGGTGCTTGGGGTCCCCCGAGACATCAACCACCACGACAAGGAAAAAATGGGAACCCGTTGGATTCTATACGCGAAGACAAGAGTATGAACGCCAATGAACATTGCCGTAACCCCACAAATCATGGCCACACAAGGATCGAGCCACCAGACCTCTGGCTTTTTTTCAATGATCATAGTGTTGACAAGCAGTGCCGATGCGAGCATGGTTCCTAGCAAAGAGCACACTCCGTCCTTGTAGAGGGATTCGGAAGATAATTTGTTTGCGTAGTGAAACTTGAAGACGCACAGTATACCAAAGATGACAACGCTGATTCCCGACATGAACAGAACAAAATCCATTTCGTGTTTCGTTTCGGGCCCTTGGACAATATCGTACGTGGAAGTGGAAATAACTCCAAACCCCAATAACATGAGAATTCCGGAAATAGCCATGCTGGCACGGATCTCGCGTCGTTTTAGTTCCTTTTCTTTTTCCTTGGTCATCTCTCCGGAAACCCAAAACCGCCACAAGACCACCACGGAACTCAAGAAATCGACGCAATTCTCGAGTCCAAAGACCAAACACATAACGGATCCCGTTGTCAAATAAAACGCGATTCCCGTGCCTGCAAACACAACCGTCAGTAGGGTGCTCCACAAGCTCAGTACGTAGGCACTCCTACTGTTTGGTTCTTTCCAAAAATGCTTTGAAACCATGGTTTTTGTACAAGCAATTGATGATAACGGATCAAACTACTCGTACCGGTACGGCCACCTTTTGGAGAAAATGAGCGATCGGGTACAGAAAACCAGATTTTGCAATTCACGGACTTTGGTTCGTTTCCTTCTTCGTTGGTGACGACGTCGGACAAAGAACTTGACAAGGGACTTCTGATGTGCGGGAGAAGTAGTAACAAGGTTATCTACCGGTTCATTCCTTGCATTGCTTCGTACTCGTATCCTCTTTCGAACGCATAAATACCAGTACCGGTACGAGTACGAGTAGTACTCGTACTCGTACTCGTACCATAAAACGAAGAATTATATTACTCTAATCACTACGTGTACCGTACGTACCTACCTACCGGTAAAAGGTACGAGCTAAAAAATCTAACGATGGACGTTAAACAAAGAGGAGGGAATCAGTCAAAATAAGAATAGGTAGGAGGGGAACAAAGATTTTTGGTTTTGGTTCGCTTTCGCGGTCATGTGTCTCCGTCACAGGCTCAACACAATGAGCTCCCCTTGAGTTTTCCATGGGATTCAAGGCCAAATAATGTCTGTAAACGCATTCAAAATGTCTGTATCCGGTGCATTGGTACCGTAGAACTACGAGTTACTCGCACCGGTAGGTACGGTATATCACCCTTTCCTTGGACCAGCTATCACGCACTACGTTTGTGATAGCCTCAGTAGCCTACCTACTTGTAGTACTGGATGTGCAGGTTTATAGTTCATAGGTGTGTTGGTGGGTTAAGCAATGCTAGAGGGGGATCCGGGAATCGCCAGCCTGTGGCTAGTTTTTGCAGGCTGGTCCGGTCCCTTGCTTTGCCCACACACCGGCGCACAGCTTTGGCTGTTAAGCCTTTTCTGCGGGCGGGCGTGGTGGGCCTTTTACTTATTCTACTGCTAATCGTTTTAGGAGCAAAAAGAGTGAGCTGTAGGCTTGGTTCTTGCTGGAGGACTCCTTTGCGGGCTTGTTGGTGCTTTGCCTGTAATTTGCTGCTTACAGCCGTTTGCTGCATGCAGTTCGTACCTACGTTGGTGATACAGTGAGATCTTGTATACTCAAGGGTGTTCTTTGGTTCGTACGTCGTACGTTCCACGTGGCACTACCATTCCTTACATTCGGTTCGCTACATCAACTATCACGCACTACGTTTGTGATAGCCTCAGTAGCCTACCTACTTGTAGTACTGGATGTGCAGGTTTATAGTTCATAGGTGTGTTGGTGGGTTAAGCAATGCTAGAGGGGGATCCGGGAATCGCCAGCCTGTGGCTAGTTTTTGCAGGCTGGTCCGGTCCCTTGCTTTGCCCACACACCGGCGCACAGCTTTGGCTGTTAAGCCTTTTCTGCCAATAGGCCAGATGGCCACAGGGTGGGAAGTGGCCGGAGATGAACCTGGAGGGGGCTTGGAGGACAGTGAGGGTGGGAGAAGCCTCATGGAGGATTCAGAGAGGAGGAGTCCCCAGAGGGGGGTCAGAGAGAGCTGCCAGGGGGAGTGAGGGCCGCGGCCGGCACCCACTCGTCAGGCAGGAAGGAGTATGTTCCATTGTTGAACATGACAGAGGCAAGGTTCTTGAAGATGGGGAGGGACTGCTGGTGCAAGTACCTCATCATGCAGTCACTGTGCCATCTTGCCAGGAGCTTGATGACATTAGAATCACATTTGCCCTGGAGCAGCGCCATAGCCCCTCCCGCGCGAAGGGAGCGGGCGGAGATTGCCGCAGGGGAGATGCCGGTGGTATGGTAGAGGGTCTGGGCATAGACTCGCATGGAGGATGTGACCGTTGCCGCGCGCACTAGGGTGAGGACCCCCTTGTCAAAGTAACTGGCAAGTGTGAGGTCTGGGCTGAAGGGGTGGGTGCTAGTACAGCAGCCCCTGAGGTGGAGCACTTGGCGCGCGCATGCTGCCACAGGGCAGCAGAGGGAGTCTCCACTGCGTGCATGAGCCACTACTTCACCTTTGTCTCCATTCTTCTGTGTAGTGAAGGTGAGGGTAACAGAGGTGGCAGCAAGAAGCTCATGCTCAGGACCATCATGGTGGACAAGTTTGGAGCCCAGGTAGAAGGAGACCTCCTTGAGGTGGAAGGCTTGGTCGTCCCTGGTAGTACCAGTGTACTCACCAGGTCTGAGGCAGAAGAAGAAGGCTAGGCAGATCATGTTTGCAATGGCCTGCCTGGCAGGGGAAGGGTAGTCATGGTATGCAAAGCGGAGCGCATGCATGACAAGGGTGATTGGGACTGGTTTGACCCGGCAAGGGGCTGGGTCCAGTTTGGCATAGGCCTTGAACTGGGCGGTTAGCCTGAAGTCAAGACCGCCAGTTGAGTTGGTTCTTGGGTCTTTGGCCCCCAAGCGGGCCAGCGTCTGGCCCACTGACCTGAGGGTGTCTGATACTGTGCGAGATCGGATGGGCTTGCGGCTACAGGAGAGCCGGCCATCATGGAGGCGCTGGGCAAAGACTTGGAGGATGGGGATTGGATCGGTAACAGAGTGGAGGGTTGGTTCAAAGCCTTGAGACACACAGAATTGAACCCATTGATTCCAATGGGCATCCTTGCGCTTGGCATAGAGCTCAGTGACTGAAGCGCGCATGGTCTTCTGGATAGAGCCAAGGTCAGAGCAGAATGCATGGGAGGCTGCAGGGGACATAAGATCCAGGGCAAGTCCTGGGGGTAGGTGGTGTTGAAATGATTGAGAAGGGCAGTGTCAGAGAGGTCAGAGCGAGAGAGCCAATCAGCTAGGTGATTCACAGGACCAGGGATGTAATCCCGGAGGGGGACATATTGGTGGAGCCGCTGGTGCAGGGACTGAATTCGAAGGAGGTAGGCTGCAGGCCCAGTAGTAGTGGTGGCGCCTTTCCTTTGCCAATAGACAGCTGCGGTGTTGTCGTAGCAGTTGTGAGTGGTTCTGGATTGGACACAGGCAGCTTGGGCAAGGATGTCATTGTGGGCAATGGACCCAGCGAGCTCAAGGTCACTGTTGGTGATGGTGCCAGTGGGGTTGTCAAAGGTGACTAGTTGGGAGGAGACCCACTTGGGGAATGCATGCCTCCACATAATGGGCTGCACCGCGCCAGTGGGAAGGGGGACAAAATGGATGCCCCCCATGCCCATACCAGAGGCATCACAAGCGCCGAGGGTGGCTGGGAAAGTGTCAGGGACTAGTTCGGCAATGGAAGTAGGCCTGTTGGATAGGTCATTGGCCAGCCATTGGAAGTCGCGAAGGAAGTTATGGACGCGCTTGGTGAGCTGGAGGCGCTGCCTGCCCGGTTCCTGGTGTCGGAAGGCTTCTTGGAGGACGGAGAAGAGGCCAATGGCGCCAGGGATGGCAAGGGCCATCGATCTGAGTTCCCCCAGGACTTGGTGCCATTGTTTGATAGGAACATGGCGCTGGGTGGGGGAAATGGAGTGAAGAATCTCCTGTAGCCGGGTCACTCGATGGGGGGGGAGGCTGATGGTTTTGCGGATGGAATCAATGAGCCAGCCCAGGATCACTTTCTTGGTGGTCCATCTGGCGTCGCCTTGGCGCATTTTCTTGAGGGAGGCGGGTTCCTGTCTGAAGGGGGTGTCCGAGGCATCGAGTGGCCGGAAGACTTTGTCCAGAGACTGGAAGAGCACCCTCTTGATGGCGCGTCGGGTCCATTGGTTGCCTTGAGCAAGGCCACAGAAGTCATCCACATAGACATCCCAGTATCGCACCGGCTTCTTGCTGGGAGTGGTACTATGAGGAGTGGTGCATCGTGGAGTGGACAGATGGGGCAAGGGGGGGCGGATGGGCTCGGGGGGAGCAGGAGGCGGGGCTGGCGTGGCTTCAGAGGGGAGATCCAGTCGGTGGGGTGTGATCCTGGCCTCTGCCAGCCCTGTGGAGAGTGTGGCATTGGCCAAGTCGGCAATGGTTTCAGTGAAGGCACAGAAGTTGGGGGGGCTGGATTTCCAGCCCATTGGATTGGTGAGGGGGATTCCAATGAGGGGTGGCTCGCCCTGTCGGGAAGGGAACAGCACTCCTAGCTTCATGGTGTCTTCTGGTTTCAACTGGACCCGGTAGAATCCATCAGCTAGGTCTATTTTGGACATGTACACTGGACCGAACCTGGCGTTGGCGCGGTGCAGCTTGGAGAGGAGCCGGGGAAGTGTGTGGCCAAATTGCATGGCTTCTGCTGGGGCGAGAGGGATGGTGTCTTGGTTAACGTCAGAGTAAGTGTAATCGGAGATCATGCGGGGCGCCGGCCGCGCTGGGGGACTAGCCCCAGTGGACTCAGCCGGAGGTTAGGAAGGTGGTGGATGAGGCTGGCTGGAAGGACAGTCCATTGCTGTTTGTCCATCATGTCGGCATATTCTTCCCGAAGGAAATCGATGCCCAGGTGGGAGGATTGATGGGGCCCCCTGGCGAGAGCCCCAGCAAGTCGGGCAGTGTTCCAAGGGGAGGTGTTCATGGAGGCCGGGGTTCCCTCCTGCCCAAAGTGGGCTAAGAGGGGGCCCGCTGGGTGGGGGATAGTACCCACACGGGGGTGGATGTCACCTCTACCCCGGATGGTTCGGATGAAGTTTCCCCAACTCGTACTGTGGTGGTACACTGAGGTAGCTCGGGTGATGTGGTCGTCTAGCCTGTCCCTGGGGTAGGTACTAGGAGTGGCCAGCGCGGTGCTGGGAGGAGAAGGAGAAGGTTCCAGCACGGCGCCGGGAGGAGAGGGGGGATTCAGCGCGTCGCTGGGAGGGGAGGGGTATGGGGAGCCCAAGGCCGGGTTGGGTGGAAAAGCCAGCGGAGAGAGTCCCCGCCAGTCGATGGGCGGAGGGGAGCCCAGCGCGGTGCGGGGCGGAGGAGTTGGAGACCCCAGCCGGTGGCTGGGTGGAGGAGATCCCAGCCCGGCGCTGGGTGGAGTAGGTACCCGTGGGGGTGGAGGAGATCCCAGCCCGGTGCTGGGTGGAGTAGGCACCCGGGGGGGTGCTGGATTGAGGGTAGGGTCATACAGGCGAAAGAGAACGGGCGTGGGGGGCTTACCTAAATCCCTAGGGAGGGGAGGACCGAACTGTTGGGGGATGGGTCGGCTCTGGTGGAGCGGCGAGGGTGGGGAGCGGGAAGGAGATGGGATGGGGGTGGCTGATGGGGTTGCCCGGATGGGGTGGGGAGAGTTGCGGCTGAATCGAAGGTGGTGAGGGGAGTGATTGGGTGGGGGCGCTGTCGTGGCCCCCGAGGCAAGTAGAGTGAGAGGGGGCGCAGCGCCAAGTGATTGGCGCTTGCCAGGTTTTCAGGCAGCATAGGCCTCTTGGCACCATTCCCAGAGCGGTTCCTTCTCTGTTGGAGTGATGTCGACATGGTCATGAATATTGCGGCAGCCGGTGAAGCAGCGGCCTCTGATGTGCCAGGAATGGCAGCGTTCTTTCCCATCGGGCCGTTTGAGAGGTGTTTTGCCCTTGGCTTTCATGGAAGAGATGACTAATCTCATTGCTTTGTTTTTGATTTTAGCAGTGAGGGGATTGGAGGGGTCAGAGAGCCTGGGATCTCTGTTTGGATTGTAAAGCTGATCATCGCGAGGTCGGGGGGTTCCCCCCCCTCCCCCTCCTCCTGTAGGTTGGGCTGGAGGGGCTCCTGTCGGAGGGGCGATTGGCAGCGTGAGGGCTCGTAAGGCATCGACATTGGACACATTTGGGAGCCAGTTGAGGTTCTGGGTCATTCTGAACCTGTGGATGTCTTCCCCAAAGTCCGGGGAAGGGAGGGTGGTGTCTGCTTCCCATTGTTCTTCCAGCCACCCCCGGATACGGACCTGGAAGTAGTACACCACTATTGCAGGAGTGATCCGGTCGCCTAGTTCATCTGCAATGGCCCTTCTGAGGGGCATTTGTTGCCACTCTAACCTGGAGAGACCCCGTTGGTAAGACTTCACCACATTATGTGTGGCGCCTAGGAGGGTGGCTAGTACAGCAAGGTAGCTTTTCAGCTGAGTGGTAGCCTCGGTCCAATCGAGGGGGATGTAGGCTTTGGTCTTTTGCAAGTCTAGGGAGTCCTTGAGTGAGAGAGAGTTGCCGTGGGTGGAAATCATGGTGTCATACGCAGCTACATTAGCAGCCGCTTCATGTTCCCTCTTTAGGGTAGCTGCTGATCCTCCTGGAGGGGTGAAGGCTAGAGGTAGTATGCCATCTGCTACATCAAAGGGGTCGGTCCCATAGAAGTTGCAATCTTGGAACCTCTTGAGTACTGCTGTGGTGATGAGGGGTGCCTGGATGCCGAGGTTGTAGGCTTCTGTGGCTACTTGACTTTGGAGGACCATGTGGGTCTTTTCATGTTTGCTTTTCTTGGCCCAGGCTGTGTAGATAGGCGGAAGCTCTGCTTCAGTTGGTTTTCCGCAGAGTAGTAGGAGTCTTTCAGTGTAAAGGTCCCCCCATACTGCCCTGACAGAGTGCAGCTTGGAGGCTTCTTGTCGTCTTTGGTCCAAAGACTCACTCAGCCTTAGTTGCTGGTCTGTAAGGGCTGAGAAGGCTGCCGTGAGGGTGGGGTCTGCTTGTGCTGCAGGGCCTGCTCTGAGGCCCGGGAGGTCTCGAAGGAGGACGTTGCTCTTCATGTAGGCCCGGAGGTTAGCTTCAGCTCTGAAGGAGGGTCCGGGCTCTAGGAGACGTATGGCGCCTAGCAGAGTGGTGGGTTGAGTCCCCACTGCTCGGAGTGTGTCCAATAGGGGTTTGCAAATGTTCTCCAGTCCTTGCTGTTGGATGTGAGGTTGGAGGACTTGGAAGGCCTGCTTCGGGGTGAGGCCTCTGCACAACACCAGTGGGACAAATTCAAAGGGTAGGAAGCATACCTTATGGGCCTGGAGCATTTCAGTGTGGGCGGTCCCTTCAGGGATAGCGGGGATGTACTCTCTATCCGGGTGTTGTGATATGGTGGCTTCATGGTGGGCCATAAGGTACACCCGGCTAGCTGCAGCCCGCGACAGAAGAGCTGCATCCACTTGCACCAGCTCACCCTCTTGTCCTTCTACATCATCGATGTAGCCAAAGGCCCGGCCCCGGTTGGCTGAGGGCTGGGTGATGGTGCCTGGATATCGTCTAAGACCATGGATGACCCGGAGCCGGTCCACCCCAGCTGCATCTTCTTGGAAGATGCCCAAGCCTCCAATAGCTTGGGCATTGAAGATGTCGAGAAGTAGAGGGAGGAGTCTCTCCCCGTCGGCCTCCGTGAAGAGAGTGTAGATGGCTTGGTAGACGTCGTGCCTAGCAGGGGCTTCCCCAAAAGGCCCCGTACCTTGGAAGTACTCCCTGTAGTTCATCGAGTGGGTTGTCGGGCCGGCGGTAGTAGGAGACGGCGGAAGCGGCGTCGTTCTAGATACTCTTCTCGTAGGCGCGTTGGGCCTCCGGATGTATCTGGTAGGCGCGTTGGGCCAGCTGTAATCCTCGCGTTGGGAGGGTTACGAGAGTGGCTTGTACGGGTACAATAGGGAAGACTATTGGACCTGGACGTATAAGCCTTTTACTTATTCTACTGCTAATCGTTTTAGGAGCAAAAAGAGTGAGCTGTAGGCTTGGTTCTTGCTGGAGGACTCCTTTGCGGGCTTGTTGGTGCTTTGCCTGTAATTTGCTGCTTACAGCCGTTTGCTGCATGCAGTTCGTACCTACGTTGGTGATACAGTGAGATCTTGTATACTCAAGGGTGTTCTTTGGTTCGTACGTCGTACGTTCCACGTGGCACTACCATTCCTTACATTCGGTTCGCTACATCAATACGGGTGTGGCACGCTGGTATCAATAACCCCTGTACACCGGTTACGGATTGATTCATCGCTGTCGTACGCCTCTAAAATAAGGAGGTACTAAAATAAGGTTTATGTATTGGTTAAAAACTAAGATTGTGAGCTAGCTCTGTCAACTACTCCGAGGAGCCGTTGAGAAAGCTTATAACAGTAAAAAGGCGTTGAATCGAAATTCAACGTACATTGCACATAGAGAAGCACATGAAGAATTTGGATATGTTCTTCATCCAGTCTTCAATATTGAAGACCGGCTTGCGTGGCATTGTATTTCAGATTTTCTTGAATCGTGGGTAATTTTCAATCGTGAGCGTTGGAATACCACACTCTTCTCCTTCTCGTAAAAGTTGGATTGGTGGCACAGAATTTTGTTAGTCGTGTGCAACCAGTATTCCTTAGATAAGAAATTTTTAGTTGGTGTGATATGGTTTGAGGTTCCGAATGTTCATGCGTTGAATTACTTGATTTCGTAAGAGAAAGGAAACTGTACCATTTGTGTGAATTTGCTGTATGGTGTAGGGGCCTTTGCTTCTTGCTTCAAAAGCTCCAGGAATTTGCTTTTCATTTTTCACCATAACTTGATCTCCTACACTGTAATCATGAAGCTTCCTGTGGCTGTTCTCTTTCATAGCATTCTTGTCGATTTGAGCTTGTCTTTTGTTTCTGACCATGGCCAAGTCAGTAATTACCGGAATTGGTAGGAACATATCTCTGTGGAATACAAGGGCGCCGGGTGTCATTCCAAACGTTTTGTTGATGGTTGATCTAACGGCAAACTGAGCAGAAGCAAAGATGCTGTCAATGATATCAGTCGCTTCTTGGAGAGTCTGTGGAGGGTTGGTATTGAGTTCGGTTCTCATTGCAGACTTCATGGTATCGTGGACGCGTTCAAGTACTGCATTGGATTGAGGGTTGCGAACAGAGCAAACCTTGGCTTTAATTCCGAGGTTGGCAAGGTGGAGTTGGAAATCATTACTCATGAAGTTGGTTCCTTGGTCAATAATACAATTTACTGGTTTGGGATATCTGGAGAGCCAGCCGTTGTCGAGGGCATGGACTGCCATGAGGCCGGTTGGATTTACTTGTGGAGCTCGGATGATCTCAAGGAGGTTGGTGCACATGTCCATGATGGTAAAGCCATTGAAGGAGACTGTTCCATGGCCAGGGATCTTGATTTTCCAAGGGCCTACTCCATCGATTGCAATGGTGTCCCAAGGAACATACTGGTGTTCTTTGGTAGGGAGCTGTCCGTGGTTTTGGTGGCTATTCTTGTACCGTTGGCACGTGTCACAAGTCTTGCAGAAGGCATTGATTTGGTCCTTCAGGTTTGCGGCATATACAAATTGGTTGATGGTTCGATACAATCGTTCTGAGCCGGCATGGCCAAGCACGTGGTGGTAGTATTTGATGGTGGCTTGCACTCTGTTTGGAGGGAGTACAATTTTCTGGCGACCGTTGGAGTCTACAACTTTCAAGTCGGTGCCATTGAAGTTTTCAGTTGTGTACCGGGGATTGGTAGCAATATCGTCGTTGGCTGCTTGATCTTGGGCGAGTTGATCGAAAGCTAAGGGATACATGGGAATGTCTTCTGGGTAGTTAAGAAACAAGTCAGAAAGAGAGAGAAGGTCGTCGGAGTCCGTTGAGTCAGCAGTTGCAAGGTCCGAATCATCCGTTGGATCGGGAGTTGGAGGACCGAAGAACTCCTTCTTCTTCTCGGGAGGGTCTTGCTGGAGTGGTAGCCTGGAGAGAGCATCAGCAAGCTCATTGTCTTTGCCTTTGATATACTTGAATACTGGGGAAAATTCTTCAAGGAGCATGCGCCAAGTCATAATTCTATGGCTTGTGAGGTTTTGTCGAGTTAAGTTGATATGGTCTGTCCATACGATGATTTCAGCGCCCCAAAGAATGGTGCGGAATTCTTTGAAGACTTCTACAATACAGAGCATCTCTTTATCGACCGTTGGGTATTTCCGTTGAGCGGCGTTGAGTTTTCTGGAGAAACAAAGGATGATTTTGCCATCTTGGAGGATGACAGCGCCAAGCTGGTAATCAGAAGCATCAGTATAGACATGGAAGGGCTTGTTTGGATCAGGAAATGCAAGGAGGATATCTTTGGCGATGAGGGACTTGGCTTTGTTGAAAGCTTCAAGTAGTTCTGGAGTTGGAGAGATTTTGCCTTTGGCTCTTCCAGAGAGGTCTGTAAGGGGTGCAAGGACCTCTGCGCGTTTGGGGTAGAAGTTTCGATAGAAGTTGATCATCCCAACAAAGGATCGAAGTTGGGTTGTTGTTGAGGGAAAAGCAAGTTTCAGGATGGGAGCAATCTTGTTTGGATTGGGACGGATACCATCTCGGGAGATGATGTGGCCGAGCCACGGAGCTTGGGATTGGAACCAGTGGCACTTGGAGGGCTTGACAGAGAAGTTGTGACACTTCAGTAAGGACAGGACAGAGGAGACTGATTTGCAGTGGGATTCGAGAGTATCGGAGAAGATACCAATATCATCGATGTATACTTCAATGTCCTTCAGATGGGAGAGCATCTGTTCCATACAGCCTTGGGCCCAACTTGGAGAGTTAAGGAAGCCCATTGGCAGTCGGAGTAGTCTGAACTTTCCGAATGGAGTAACAAGGACACAAAGCCAGGTGGAGGCCTCGTCAAGTTTGAAGGTGTGGAATTGCATACTGACATCGATAAGGGTGACGTATTTGAATCCTCTTCTTCTGTGGAAGATGTCTTGGAGCTTTGGGAGTGGATAGTGAAGTTTCTTGGTTACTTTGTTGAGTTCCCGGAAGTCACTGATGAGTCGACAGGAGCCATCTGGTTTGGGCACTACAAAGGTTGGCATTCCCCATTCAGTTGCATAGCATCTTTCTAGGATGCCAAGTTTCACTTGTCGATCGATTTCTTTCTTCACTGCTTCTTGTTGGTGCAGTGGAATGGAATATGGTTGTTTTATATGATATGGAGTTGCGCCTTGCTGGAGATCGATGTGGAACGTTTGATTAGGGAAAATACCTAATTCTTTGTCATTCAAGCCTTCAAAAAGTTCTTCATTTTGGAGGAGTATTGGTAACAAGGCTTGTTTCTCTTGGTGGGAGAGATGAGTTTGGTCGGCGACAAGCTTGTGGAGGTCAGTTTTCTCATACTTGGTGGTTCCATCTACATAAGATTGTTGGATTGATTGGTTGGAGTAACTTTCGGCAATTGCATGTGGTTCTGCAGACATGACCTTGTGAAGCAAGGACTTGTTGTCGAAGTAATTTCGCGGGTGGAAGTCCATTGTCTTCTCATACCATTCTATGGTACAAGTCTCGAAATCCATTTTCATCCCAAGATCTCTCATGGTTTTCCTTCCAATAAGGAGGTGGTAGTTGATATTCTGAGAGACAACAAAGCATTTGATTTGTAGGACTTTCATGGAATACGATAGTTCTGGGAATATGGTGTTCTCCAAGGTTACATAGTGGTTGCAAGTGGTTTTGCCATTTGTTGTTTGCATTTGAATTGGTTGGTCTAGGAGGTTCTTCTTGATTCCAGAGGGAATTGCTGATTCCACTATGAGATTATCGGTTGATCCGGAATCGAAGAGGGTTTTCAAGTAGTACTTTCCAAGGGATCCATTGATGGAATTGCAGACGCTTACTGTGGTTGGAGCAAGGTCGACATCTGTGTTGCTGGGAGCAACCTCTTGCTTGTTGTTGTCGGAATCGGTCTTTTCAGAGGGAAATCTTTGAAGATCCGAGTTGTAGTATTCTTCATCGATATCCATATCAACATGGAAGAGATCTGGCCAAGGAGTAGCAGGGATGGTAGTATCTTCTGGTTCATTGATGAAGACACACATGTGTTGCTCTGGTTCGTTGAAGTTACTGCCGTGGGAAGAGGTAGTGGATCGATTGCTGCTGCGATCGTTCACATGCGAGTCGGTGTTGTCTCTGTTGTTATTGGACTGATTGGAATTGGTGCCATACTTGTTGGTGTAGCATTGTCCCCAGGTGTGATTGGTACCAGGGTGGATAGGACATGGTGAGTCGTTCGAGATCCTAGTCGAGCCTTTGTTGTTGTTGTTGCTTTGGTTGTTACTGCGTTGATTGTTGTTGTTGTTGCGTTGGTTATTGTTGTTGTTATTTCGGTTTCGATTGTTGCCGTTACGATTGTTACGGTTGTTGCGATTGTTGTTTCCGTTCCGGTTGTTACGGTTGTTGTTGGCATTGTTGTTGCTGTTGTTGTTGTTTTGAGACTGATTGTCTGATTTCTTGTTCTTGTTTTTATTCTGTACAGATTGGAATCTTTCGAATTTTATCATCATTTCAGAGAGAGAATCTCTATGGGGAGAATGGTTAAGTTGATAGAGGTCTTTCCAGTCCTCTGGCATCGATTCAAAGACTAGATTCTTGAAGTCACTTTCATTGATCGCTGCATCTTGTGGAGGGTTTCCCGGTAGTAATGGGAGAATAACGTGGTTGTGGAAGTTGACTTGAGCTACAAATTGGTGTACAGTCATGGAGGTTGTCTTCTTAATATTGGAGAGGAATCTTTTATGATTCTGGTAGGCATCGACGTTGCTGCTGAATTTGAAGCTGATGAATGCTTCCACTGTAGTCTGGAAGTTGTCCACAGTTCTCTGTGGAACATTGGCTGTTACATAGCTGTTCCACCAGCTATTGTCGGTGTAGTCTCTGAGGAGGTCTAGAAACTTGTCATAGATTCTTGGTCCTGTGGTTAGGTTGAGAGTCTTCTTAGATCTAATGAAGGCATCGATGGTGAAAAGAATTTGTAATTTGGTTGATCCTGCAGTAATCAAAGGGATTTTGATCTTGGTAACTTCTTGGGAGCCATTGATTTCTTGAGTAATCTTGTACTCAATCTTTTCAACAGTCTCTTGATCAAAGTCATACTTGAAGGGAATGACTGAGTAAGACATACTGGACAATCTTCGGATCGGTTGTTCGTTTGTTAACTGTGTGGTAGGGGTAATTTTTTGTTCGTGTAGTAGTTGAAGTAGTCTTTACCGGTAGAAAGGGTCGAAGCGGTTATTCGACTGTTTAAACAGTGTCGTACGCCTCTAAAATAAGGAGGTACTAAAATAAGGTTTATGTATTGGTTAAAAACTAAGATTGTGAGCTAGCTCTGTCAACTACTCCGAGGAGCCGTTGAGAAAGCTTATAACAGTAAAAAGGCGTTGAATCGAAATTCAACGTACATTGCACATAGAGAAGCACATGAAGAATTTGGATATGTTCTTCATCCAGTCTTCAATATTGAAGACCGGCTTGCGTGGCATTGTATTTCAGATTTTCTTGAATCGTGGGTAATTTTCAATCGTGAGCGTTGGAATACCACAATCGCCACATTCGTGACTAAAAACCAAAACCTATTGACCTGTCGTTCACGATTGAAACAGAACGAACCAAATCGAATCACGGGAGCCGGCCAATTTCAAACGGAACAAAGAAAGGCAGAGAGAGAGCAAGAGAGCTGCTCATCGTCCGAAAATTCTTTCCATCGGCAAGAGGACGGGGCGAGGTCGGTGCAAAGAAGCAAGAAGTTGCGGCGGAAGGAATCTTCGAGAGGCCACAACCAGACACAATACACTGCACGGCCATTGTTGCTTCTGTTGCCGTTGTTGTTGTTGCTGCTGCTGTTGTTGTTGCTGTTGTTGTTGTGTTAGACATTGATGACTCATTGCACCGTCACCTAGACCATAGAGAGATTACGAAAAGGAGAGCGACCACGATTGAAAGAAACGGGTCAGTCCACTCCGAATTAAATCGCCTACGCTTTGTTTGAGAGAGGCCGATCGTGCGTTCCACCGCACCGCACCGCACCTCGCCGCACCGCACCGCACCGCACCGCACGGGTAACAACGAGTAACTACAATTACAATACTACACCAGAGCACACAGCGCACCGGATCAACTGGATTCGGTAAATTCCAATCAAATTCAAAAACTGCAATGACCGATACACCACCACCCATTAGCAACATTGTTGTGGGAAACACCTTCGGTGGGAGCCTGCCACAGCGACCGTTCCAACAACAGCAAGGAGTCGTCGTCGATACGACCTTTCATCGGGCCGTTCACAAAATTCGGCTCTCGGCCCTGTCGCACAATTTTTCGGAGGTGGAATCCGCGGCCAATCGACAGCTGTGTTCCGTGATTGTTGTGGTGAAAGCAGACGGCTATGGTCACGGGGCAATTCCGTCGGCAATCTTCCTGGCCGATAAAATCGGCGCCGATGCTTTTGCCGTAGCTACCCTGGAGGTCAGTCGCTTTGGGCGGTTTCTCGGAGTTTTGTTTGGATTTGATGTGCTTGCGGTGTTTGGGGGATGAACTGAACTGAACTGGAATGGAAGGAACTGAACTAAACTGAACTGAACTGAACTGAACTGAACTAACTGAACTAAACTGAACTAAACTGAACTGTTCGATGAGCTTTTGCTGTGTTTGTTTTGGTTGAAAGCTTGCGTATGAAAATGACTGCCACCATCTCATCCTGTCTTTCCATTATACACCTTTTTTCTAATCATGAAATTAAATTGCAGGAAGGCATCGCCCTTCGGAAAGCATTGCAAGAAACAGCATCAACGAATGCAGGATACCATGAAAATCTGAATCGATATTTCAATTTGAAACAAACCTTGAACGCGGCCAACGATAACCGTCGGAATTCCTGTGGGTCATCAAAGGCAGCTGTCGAACAAGATTCAATGAGTCTAGTAACCAGTAGCGCTTTCACAGACATGTATGGTGAAGGAATTTTTGGTGGAATAGGTGGCAAACAAACAAAACGACGGGGTTTGATAAGATCGGCCCACATTCGGATTTTGGTCTTGGGACCTCCCGTTGGTTTTCCGAGGTGTTTCGACGATTACTACCATTACAACATCGAGGCTATGATTTCCGGACCCGAAGTTGCCATGGCTTTGTACGAATGGGTTAGCAACACAGACGAACGGAAACGCCTTCAGGTCGAACGCGCCGCCAACGAGCTGAAGGAGAAGATACTCTTGGAGCCAGATGCGAAAGCCACGGCACTCAAGACAAAAAACATTAACGCGAACGTGAACATGAACGTGAACATGAATGCAAACATGAATGTGAACGGCAATTGCAACAATACAGCAGAGGAAGAATCAGACAGAGCAGCAACTCCTTCTGCGTCACAACAGGCAGCAGATAATAATTCGCAGGCTTCTAGTACCGGACGATCGTCCAGCCGCAGTTCGGCGAGTGGCGGGCCAACTCACCCGCAAATACCTTCGGCAACACTAACCAATGTAACAGGATCGGACTTGGCGAGGGAAGTGAGAGAGATACTGAAGAATCAAAAACTTGCTGCTGAGACGCACAAGCAGCAACAGCAGGAGCAATTGCAGCAACAGAGAAACCTGCAGAATCGGATGCCATCAATTGCCACTAGTAGCGGGGGACAGACACCGATCAGCGCAAATTCGTCGCAGGTCACACCCGTACCATCCGTACCAGACCTAACCGCAAACACTGCTGACATGACAGCAAACACGATGACGACAACTTCTACTACGAATGCTCTGGCCTCAACTTTCCCCCCAGACCGAAAGAGCAATGATACCAACAAAAGCAATGACAATGCTACGGTTCAGGTCTTCGCAGGCCTCGAAGAAATAGCTAGACATTCTCGGATACGACAAAAGGCAATGGCAAGTGAGGTGTTTCACGAGAATGGAGGAGATGATGAGGATGAGAATGAGAATGAGGATGTCGAAAGTGGCGAGAAAAACAGTGTTGTAGATGATACAATCAAACGCCACCAAAGACAGAACCACGATCGAGGGAACGTGAACCAAGAGGTTGATTCAGTTGTTTCACCAACAAAAACATCGGGTCTCGGACCTCGTATTCCCACCAATACAAATCGCAAGGCTCTCCCAATGATTACCCCGACCAAGAAAAGACTGCGATGGCATGCTTTGGTGGATAGCGGCATGGGACGCCTGGGTTTTAAAACGGATCCTGTTTCAATGGAAGAACAAGGCAAACGAAGGGATACAGTAGAAATCCTCAAAGAACTCGTTGATCTAGAGGTCACTCCAGATTGTCCGATTGAATTTTATGGCATGTGTACCCATATGGCTGATGCTTCCAACTCAACTTCCACGTTCACGGACTCGCAAATGAATAAGTTCAAAAGTTTGCTCAAACGGGTACGCACGGCGGGAATTTCTGTTCCCACCATCAGCACTGACAATTCCGCCGCACTGCTGACTACAAATCTAAGGCACTTTACTGCGAACGCAAAAGAATTGTTGACACAAACCGATGCAGATACGCGAGGATATGTCAGGACCGGCGGCGCTATTTACGGACAGCGACCCTCGTTTGAACAACTTCGAGCCGTTTCGACGTTGATGGCATCCGTGCGCCATGTTGCAATACTCAAAGAGGGAGAATCAGTTGGATACGATCGAGCCTACGTGGCACCCATGAATGTACGCATAGCGACCCTGACGATCGGCTTCGCCGATGGGTATCCTCGAGAATTGGGTAACGGCATCGGTAGTGTTTCCATTCGCGGTCATCTTTTTCCGGTTGCTGGCAATGTTTGCATGGATATGCTCATGGTAGAATTGGGACCAGCGGGAGACACGGAAGGGATTGGTGCACAGGTAGTAGTAGGAGATACCGCAATATTGTGGGGCCCAGACGATGGTGAAGAAGGCGAAGGCCATGTCCGATTGCGCGATGTAGCAGCTACCCTCAAGACGACCCAGTCGGCACTTACTTGTGGTCTCAACAAAGAACGAGTTCTCCGACAATACGCTTAACTTCGCTGGCTTCAGCTCAAAACACTTCAAAAATAGTATCTCACAATCGAATTGAATAATTTTTATTACTACTACATTACTTTCTCTTTAATATTGGCCTATAGCAAAAAATGATATTAACATTGACGGAAACACGATAAAATGCCATCGTGCGTATTTAAGTATTAAGTATTGATGCGTTACGTTTTCACTCAACGGTGATACATACTAACATTAGCTTCAAAATAGCTTACGATTTCACGGACACCGGTACCATATACTTCCGCGGGATTACCACGGGGACTCTCCTTGATTGTTGTAGACGCCATCCTGCTGTTCAAACTCTCAGTGCCATCATTCCGACCATTAGTTCGTGATAGATTCGAGAAGAAACGCGACTGGGTCCTGCCGTAAATTCGAGGAGATGATCTATGGATAATAGGGTTGGTTCTCCCATAGATTCGAGGAGATACGACAGCGTTTGCCGAGTGACGGGGAGACGGGATCATTGGCACTGCTTCTCTAGAAGAAGTACTCGGAGAAGAGACATCCGCTACTCCGTAAATGGACGAATCGGTACGTGATTTGGAATCAATTGATGATTCGGCAATTGGTTGGAGTATACAATTATCACTGCTTGAAGTTGCGAGTATCAGATAATCATCGCCGCCGTTGTCATCGTCGCCATCTTCTTGGTATAAATCGTCGTCTTCGAAAGGATTCTTTATCTTCTTCTGGGGCTTGCGAATTTGGGGTTGGCTGTAATCTTCTTGCGTGAGTTGTTCTTTCCCTTCGAGAGGAAGAGCAAAATCGTTGTTGCCTTTGGCAGGTAGCAGCGATGGTGCATGATTTTCTGCATCCTCTTTGTCCAAACTACTGCTCTCCAAAGACGGATAAACTGAAATGTTGTCAGTTACGATTTTAGTTGCAACTCCAGAACCATCACCAACACTGTGTGGTGAAGACACGAAACTGGATTTTTCCGAAACGCCTTCGGGTTCATTTTGTGGTGGTGGATCATTCACATTTGAATCATTCGGACTGCTAGAGACTGTATGTTGATCGGCATGAATCATGGAAGGTTCTTCTTCGACCTTACTCTTGGCAGCACGTCGATTTTCAATCCTTCGGGATAAAATTGAATCGAACGCCATTGGCGCAACCCGAGGAACGCAAGGTTCAGGTTCGTCAAACGGTGCATGCGGTTCTTGGAATGGTGCTTCCGGTTCTTGGAATGGCGCATCCGGTTCTTGGAATGGTGCTTCCGGTTCTTGGAATGGTGCTTCCGGTTCGTCCGGTTTGTCCGGTTCGTCAAATGGTGCTTCGCCCCGTTTCGTGAGACCATTTGTACTAGAAGGCTCAGCGGAATAAGTCTCGAGCTCTTCATCGGCAGTATCTGGGTCCACTCTCGTCTCAAGCTTTGCGCGTTGTTGAAATGGTTTAATCACACTACTGTGTGTTGCTTGGTCGGATCTCACGGAAGCGTCGTCTTGATCACCGGCAATGTCATTTCCATTTCCATTTCCATTTCCACTCGTTGCCTCTTGGTCGTGCTGATTCTGTGTGTCGATATTGTGTGTTTTTCCTCCTTCTTCCTCCCGAGGAGCAATCTCCCCGGAAGAAGGAACTTTCTCAACGGATATGTCAGTCTTCTGCCACGAATTCAAACGTTGAACGTTGGCTTTTTTCCAGCGTTCAAACACTTTTCCTCCTTTCTTCGGCGATGGTGTAAAGGATTTGTGAAGGACGATCTCCTCTGTCATTTTTGGTGAAGGCATTGTTGAATCGTGACTTTTCGAATCCATGGAACCACGAGTGACCATAGAAGAATTAATTTCTTTCTCCGAACTTATAGAAGAGTAGTCATCTTTCGGAACTCTCCCAGGTGCGGTTTCAGGAGGGTCGGGTGCCACGGCGTTCTCGATCGTTAAACTACTATCGTCTTTGAACGAGTGTGCATGTTCAATAATAATTTGATTTGGCATTTCTTCACAGAGTGTTGCTACCGAATTACCCTCCTTCATGAAAGAATTCTTCGACTGAGGTGCTTGTTCACGGCTATCGGGCTGCCATACCGCATGGCGAGGCTGTTCCGTTTGTAATGACGACAATCGAGAAGAGGGAAACATATTTTCGTTCCGTGTATCGGAATCATCACGATTATCATCATCATCATCATCATCATCATCATAATTATCATCATCACTATCAGATGCTGACGACGACTCGTGTGAAAGCGACATGAGAGATCTGAAATGAGGGTTCTTGTGAAATTCCGGTACTCTTGTGCCATCCTGAAGAAAGTAACCTATGCTGTTAATCGAGTTCGTTCTTCTCATTTTAGCCTCTTCCCTCATCTGGGCTTCGAACCCCAACACAAGAGGCCCTTTCACCTTTAGATTTAATTCTCTTTCTCCTTTCTCGTTTACCTTCACAAGCGGCTTTTTTCTTTTCTTTTTTCTTTTGGGGGGTAAAAATAGCGCATCCATGCAGCCCATCTGCAACAAGCCTTCAAGTCCTCCAAGCTCTTCGTCAGTGTCGATAGTGTCAACAGAGTCGACACTGTCGACGGACACTAATCGCTCTACACCGTATGCTCTCGAGTAATCGGATCTGGAAGACGCATGAGAAGAACAAACGCTTGACGTATCGTTGGAAAGCTGTTTTGGGTTTCTTTTTCGTGAATCATGGAACTCGTTTTCATCATCCGAAAATCCGTTTTTACTAGCAGTTGCCCGTTCATGCTCCACGGATGAGTCACTTGATCCATGACTTCCGAAGAAAGAACTAGCGTGACAGTCTCTTGGACTCAAAAACTTCCCAGCGAACATTATTTTGTCTTGTGTCGTCTTCCCTACTTTCGTTTGACTTCTTGCACAGCGAAAGCGTCTCCAGATCCTATCGCATGCCTTCTACCGATTACTATTGATCAGTCCCGATGATTGTTGACAGTAACTGTGTTTTTGGTTTGTTTCACAGCAATGACAGCTACCGTAAGTAAGATCTTAGCTTGTGTTCACTTAATGTTGTCTCTCAACGATGTCGCGCGAGTAAGATTAGGTACGATTAGAATCCCGAGGTGGTTTTCGGATTTAATTTGGCGAATTTTTTTTTTGCATAACTTCCTTCCACTTAGATGTTCGACCTCCGAAAAGATATCGCTAACGCGATTACATTTGCACACGCTCATATTATAAATATATACAGTCACCTATAGCATTGATCGCTAAAGACGTATTTTCTTGACTTTTCCTCACTTTATTTAAGGTCGATTTCAAGAGTTTACACTAAATCTACGCACATCTCTTTGTTGGAACTTTATTGTCGGTTTTTTTTACTTTGACAACAAAGGTACAATACAAATCGGCCGTTAAGGCGTTAAAAGAAAGGTAGTATATGGTGATAGTAGGTGATGAAAGCACACTACTTTGAATCCTAATACAACTGATAACTGGGAAACACGCCGACGACTGAAGTCAATTTGGCGCAATCGAATACAGCCGACGGCATTATTTGTTGAACTATGAGGCACGCCAATCCAAATCCAAATCCAACTCCAAATCCGCATCACAATGATCGATCGCGACAAAGTTACTACGAAGATGAAATGCGGGAGGATGATTACCATATGGCTGCTTATCCAGTAGAGAGACTTCCTTATCCTGGTGTCGCCGCAGCGCAGCTTCGGCAGCAGCATGCAATGTTCGAAAATCAGAGTCGGAGGATGGGCACGCAGGAACATGTGCAAACTGGTCTTCATATGAATGGTTTACCCCAAGTTCAGCACATGCAGTATTACAGCACGTTGCCAAGAAACAGAGTTGGCAAAGTGATTGCTCCTAATGATGGCAATGGAAAGAGTCCTCATTATGGTCAGACGCAAACGTTTCAGTTTGGTAGAGAGCAGGTGAATCAAAGATTGCAAGAAGAACGAGACGCAGTGCGTTACGCGGAGCTCTACGACGAAGTGTTTGCGCAGCACTCGAGAACACCAAGCGGAATGATGACATTAACTGAGCGGACTCGAGGCACGCAAGTGCAAACGTCAACGTCAGCGAGCAGATCGACTTCGGAATATGAAACCTCTGATTCTTCGTCTTCAGAGACAGATTCTTATGGCGACAATTGGGAAGACAATATAATAACCGCACTGAATGATATGGCAGGTAATCTGAAAAAGATCGGTGGAATCCATTGCAATCAGGCTGGTCCAGATTCTACCGAAGTCCAGCTAAAGATTAATGTTCCGTTGCCAATGCATAACCTTGATGAAGTTGCTAAAGACGCAATGGCATCTCTGAGTCCGAAAAAATGCAACATGCAATATGATTACAGTCATTTAGATGATCAAGTCTTTGAGATGGAGGAACAGTTTCTAGGGGCGATGGACAAAATACAGGGGAACATGGTGCCTGTTTATAAGAGTCTATTTGAGAGTCAAAGCGACTCTTCTTCTTCTGATGATGACGATGACGATGACGACGACGACGACAATGATGAAATGGATCGGTCCAAAAGTACGTACGAAGACCCCCGATTCCTACCGAAACCAATACCAGGTCTTCGACAAGAAGAGCAAAAGCACCGAATTCCTTTGAATACTCCATTCGAGAAAAATGTGGATGGCGTCCCGTCGCAAATTATAATTTCGGAACAGCCTTCAGCTGTAAGTGCATCTGATAGTTGGATGCTTCTCTCACCGCGTGACAAACCTGATGAATACCCAACCGAGCCCGCTGCCAATGACATAATTAATAAAATCAACGACAACCTTGACGTTGCCATCAATGGTTCAAGAATTATAGCCGACCAAAACGAGGCGCTTCAGAAAAATGATCGGTGGATACCAGCGACAAAGCAACAACTTGTGATGGAGGATCCAGAAGACATCGAAAAGGAGCATCGAGTTGCGAAACCGATCAAAGCCAAACTGAATACGATAGATGCGAAACCCCACATTGAAATCCCGCAGGTAATTGATTGTACTCGCAACAGTTCGAAAAATGGTCAAGAAGATATACCGAAATGTTACAGCGATCTGACCAGCGATTACCGTGAATATGGTCAGATTGTTCGAGCTCCTTCTGATAAAGATAAACCCGTCTCAACTATTCCGATGATAGAAACGCAATTCAGCGGAACCGAAATAATGGGACTTGACAAAGCATCCTTTCAGAGAAACAGTATTAAGAAAGGAAGTACATTTAACTCTGAATTGGATGATGTCGAAAAAGAGGACATCGATGTTTCGAAAGTAGACTCGACCGCTGTGTCATCGACAAAGTTAGAGGGCGATGAAAGAAACAAGTCCATAAGTAATCATCAAGTTATGGTTGACGAAGGAGATGAAATCATGGGAAAAATTCAGCAGTCCAGTGAAAAGTCTCTTTCTTCTGATAACGAAGCTCCTGATGATGAGATTAACAACCGGCGTGAAGAGGAATCGGAGGAAGAAAGAAAACAGATGGAAGCATGGGAGCAAAAGCGGAAGAAATTGGAGGAAGAAAGGAAACGAATCGAAGAAGAGGCGCGAGTAGCTGAAGCAGCAGAAACTGAGAGAAAAGTCGAAGATAAAGAGCGAATAGAAGTAGAGGCGAAAGCACAGACCCTAGTTGAAGCTGAGATGATATCAGAGGAAGAAGCAAAACGAAAAGAAGCTGAAGCAGAAACAGAAATACAGACCGTGGTTGAAGCTGAGAGGATAGCAGAGGAAGAAACAAAACGAAAAGAAGCCGAAGCTGAAGCTGAATCAGAAATGAGGGCAAAGGAAGAAAAAACGCGGAGAGAAGCAGAGACGAAACAGGAAAGAGAAGCATTTGAAGCAAAAATGATCGAAGAAGACAGAAAGCAACGTGAAGCCGAAATGAAAGCAGAGGAAGAGGCAAAGAAGTTGGAAGAGGAAAGAAAGTTAATGGAGGCCGAGGCAAAAGCAGCGCGTAAAGCACTTAACGCAAAGAAGTTGGAAGAAGAGAGAAGAAGAGCGGAAGCCGAGGCAAAAGCGAAAGCGAAAGTAGATGCGCTAGAAGCAAAGATGAAGATGGAGGAGGAGGAGCAACGAATGGAAGCCGAGGCAAGAGCAAAGGAGGAGGCTCTAGCAAAGACGAAATTGGAGGAGGAAAAAAAGAGAATAGAAGCTGAAGAGGGAAATCATCCTAATGAGAAAGAAGATAAGTTACCGTTAGGCGATCGCGCTTCCCTTTATAAAATTCAAGGGTTTGATGATTATTGCAGGCGTCTATCAAACACCGGTGATAATGCTGGACGCAACAGTACTTCAAGGAGGAGGGAGCCACGTCTTTCTGAACTTGATATGGACGATGGTGATACAAGTAGCGTAGAAAACCAATCCGCTTCGAACGTCGAATCATTCAACGAAGAAGAATATAGTGGTTGTGATAACTTAGGTTCAGGCTCCTCAAGTGAAAGCCATCCCCGCTCTTCAGGAGAGGAAGAATTGAGCTTAGGATCAAGGAGCTTCAGTGAGCAGTCAAGATCAAGGACTTCGTTCGGTTCCAACAGCACTGGAGAAGAATCGGATGCGTTTTCTGCTGCAACTTCATTCGTGGAGGAGTTCGAAGATTTTTCGGAAGCAGATTGTATTCGAGAATCTGGGACAAATAATACAGGCACACGTTCCGTCAACTTTACACTATCTAGTGGAGCAACCGTAAATACAACGGACAAAACGGTACAATCATCTGCACGAAGAAGAGCATATTTGAATGAGGGGTCTACGACATCACAATTGTTGTCATCGACATCATATACATCAGATATGCCCATAACACTTGCAGCTACGATGAGCACCCTGCAAACCTCGGATCAAGGTACCGTGCAGTCAGGACAGCATAGCCTCGGCAGATTTCTGGCGAGTGATGCAAGCGTAATGTCAACGACAAGTTATTCTCACCAAAGTGTGATGTCTGCAAAGCCCATTTCTGCACGTGTTATAGCACAACGCAATGAGAAAATCAAAAGCAACAGCGATCTTGAATTGCGGTCTTCCATTTTGGGAAGCATCGTTTCACTGGTAGTGCGACTGATGTTCTCGACCCTTGTTTTTGTGTTCATGTGGATCAAGCATCTTGTGTTTCTGATAGGCAAGAAGCGACCAGCCAAGATAGACTGTCAACCCACTCGATTTGCGTTGCAACCAGGCCAATCAATTAGGAGAGAGGAAATCCAAGATCGTAGCTTGGACAGTTTTATTCATCGATCAAATACTCGCCGGCACAGTCGCGCTCCGTATCTTCTTCATGAGGAACCGTGCCGAGAGCATTACACGACAACTATGGTACTGAAACCACCATCGGCCTACTTAGGCGATGACAGTGACGAAGTTGGCACTTGTGTTGAATCAATAGTTCCTGATACACATTGCCCTAATGCTTCAGACGGAAAAATTTCTACTTGGAAAATCACACCCGATGACACTGACCTATCTTCTTTATCATCGCCACCGTCAAAATCCTTCCGTGTATTGAAAACGGCATATTCAGCTCTTTCTTTTAAGAAACGCGAACGTGAAAAATCAAATTGGATCGAGCATGAAACGATTGACGATGAAATGAGCTATTACGATTGAATATTGAAAGTCGAATAAAACGAAATGTTGTGAAAAGTAGGAGTTGGCATTGTAAGGAAGGACTCGAGATTGTCCGTCATCCAACTCGTGTGTTTGACGGTGAGCCTTCTCGTCACTCTGATTATATAATAGAATAATAGAAACAAAAAATTAGTGTGTCACTCTGATTTTATAATAGAATAATAGAAACAAAAAATTAGTGTTGAATATGATAATTGTGCGAGCCACGTACTTTCCTTCATCACATTCTTAATGCTTCTACAAATCTATTTTCGCTATCTTTTTGAAGGGTCAAGCTTGCATTTTACTTGCTATTATTAATGTTCTACGTTGAGCATGAGATGATGGGAAATCCACTGCATATTTCGAGCGGGAAGTCAAGAAACCGTTTTCCTGCATCATAAACAAGGAGCCTTAGAAGTCCAGATCATCCATTCGAAGATTTTCAGCATTTGTACTAATGAACTCCTTTCGGGGTGCGACGGCGTCTCCCATGAGCATGCTGAGTGTCTGGTCGGCAAGAGTTGCATCCTCCATCGTTACCTTCAACAGAGAACGACGTTCGGGATCCATTGTTGTAGACCATAATTGCTCTGGCATCATTTCGCCAAGTCCCTTGAATCGCTGGATACTCACTTTACCTTTGCTCACGGCGCTCTCCACACCATCGCCATCACCTTCAGTGTATCCATCATCATCGTCATCACCACCACCATCGTTTGAGGCACCACCAATAAGATCGCGAATGATAGATTCCTTTGTTGTATCATCATAAGCGTACACTTCTTTTCGGGAACGCCCGGACCCAGCCGAAATTTTATACAGTGGCGGCTGTGCGATATAAACGTGACCGTTCTCAATTAGTTCTCGTTGGTATCGGAAAAAGAACGTGAGCAAGAGTACGCGGATGTGTGCCCCGTCCACATCGGCATCAGTCATGATCACAATTCGTCCATAACGCAAGGACTTTGGGTCAAACTCAGCTCCTTTCACACCTAACCCCAAAGCGGAAATGAGGCCTTGCAATTCATTGTTCTGGTAAATTTTTTCAGTTGCCACTCGTTCAATGTTCAAGATTTTTCCTCTCAACGGTAAGATGGCCTGAGTCCGTCTGTTGCGTCCCTGCTTGGCGCTACCAGCGGCGGAATCGCCTTCAACGATGAAAATTTCGGACTCGGATGCATCACTGGAGGCACAATCAGCCAACTTCCCGGGCAAAATAGTAGAAGTCAAGAGAGTCTTCCTTCTCACCATGTCTCGAGCGGCGCGAGCGGCAGATGCGGCTGCCTGTGCAGCACTTGCCTTCAAATAGATGGCATCCAATAAATCAGGACGGAATTCGAAAAGCTTGGTTAATTCTTTTGCCAAAAGTCCGTCAACGGCCGGTCGAACTTCGATGTTCCCCAACCTACCCTTGGTTTGACCTTCAAATTCTGGCTCTGGAACAGATACAGAAACCACGCAAGTCAACCCCTCTCGGATGAATTCTCCGGGCAGGTTTTTGTCTGTCTCCTTGGCTTTGCCGACCTTTTTACTCATCGAATTAACGGTCCGTGTCAGACAAGTTTTGATGCCGTCCACGTGCGTTCCGCCGTCACGCGTTCGAATATTGTTACAGAACGAAAGAATCGATTCCGTGTACATGTCGGAAGACCATCGCAATGCCACCGAGACCGAAATCTGGTTTCCATTTTTGTCTGCTTTGGTCGATCCCGACGCCAATATTGTCAGTCCATCATCCGATAGAAGACCCTCCAATGGGTCCTTGTCTGTGTCGCTAACATTCCTCTTCCTCTTTGGAGCGGGGAAGAGTGGACTTTTCGTTTTGCATAGCTCTTGGGCGTATTCCGCTAGTCCTCCTGCGTGATAAAAGACTTCTGTTTTGGGCGGTTTTCCCCTCGTGTCTTGTATGGTCAGAGTTCCTGCGTGATAAATCGTTTCTGTTTTGGGCTGTTTTCCCCTCTTGTCTTGTAGGGCCAGAACCAAACCTGCGTTCAGATAGGCAATCTCGTCCATTCTTCCCTTGAGTCGAGACGGATCAAACGTAATATCGGGTTTGCCTTTGTCACCCTTGAAAACCTTGATGTCTGGCAAGAAGGTCACCCTGGTTCCGGTCTTGCGTTTCTTTTGCAATGACTGAAGCATTTTCAACTTTTCCGCTTCCTTCTTTCTGGAACGCGCAGCATCCTTCTGGTCCTCGTCCTTGGATGATTTTGTCGTAGCTTTCAATTCTTTCAGTGCTTCCGTGATATCGTCGTCTTCGATCGCACCGGTTGCCTTTTTGACATTCAGACCGGACACCGCGACACCTCGTTCGAATCGCATCGCGTGTCCCTTCCCGTCTCTGTCTACGATGACGTCCACCGACTCGGACAGGGCGTTCACAACGGATATACCCACGCCGTGCAATCCTCCGCTCACTTTGTACCCTCCGGCCCCGCCCTGGTTTTCGAATTTTCCTCCCGCGTGCAGGACGGTCAGGACGGTTTCGAGTGCACTCATCTTGGTCTTTGGGTGCACGTCGGTGGGAATCCCCCGTCCGTCGTCGACGACGGTACACGACCCGTCCTCGTTGATGGTGGTCGTGATGAAGCTGGCGTGTCCCGCCAGCGCCTCGTCAACCGAATTGTCGACGACTTCCCACACGAGGTGGTGCAAGCCGTCGGGGCCCGTCGACCCGATGTACATGCCCGGTCGTTTTCGGACGGGTTCGAGGCCGTCCAGGACGGTGATCTGTCCCGCACCGTAGTCGTTGTCGGTGCCGATGGTTTCGGTCACAAAGTCTTCCTCGACGGACACGGATAGCGGAATGTTTGACCTCGAATATCTGCCGTTGATGATTCGGTTGTTTTTGTTGTTGTTGCTGTTGTTGTTGTTGTTGTTGTCGGATCGTCGAATTGTTGACATTACACCCATCCTCCCCGACGGAAAAGACAGGGAGGAAACACGATGATGTTGCTGCAGTATTGCGGATATTGTCCCCGCAATTACCAACCGTCGATACGAGTGGATACCCATCTTTCGTTTCGTCAAATAAATATTATGAATTGAACGGCTTGCTTGTTACCTAACGTGTGCTATGATGATTGATGTGCTTAAAGATGTTTTCAATGGCACCCTTATTTAACTCGTTCACTTGGTATAGAAAGGAAGACAGTTGTGGTATTCTCGGTATATACAAGTGTATCTTATGGATGGATACACGGGTATTAGAAGCAGAGAAGATCGTATCAGATGCCGTCTGGATGAAAAAAATAAGAAATCGATGATGATCGTTGATGGATCGTTGGACGATGTTGATGCAAACATCACAAAAAAATCAAAACCTCCCGATTTTGGAACACGAGTATTACCGGTACAACAACAACGAGGATTCAACAATGATTTTTGATTTTTGTAATGAATGGATAGCTGTAGCCACAAACGGGACTGAGAATCGGAATCCTTGTCTGCTTTTCTACGGGATTGACGTGTTTTTCCAAACAACCGAATGAAAAAGGGAAAAATTCTCCAAACTCGTTCACTCGCCTACCGGTACGTACGAGTACCGTACTACTTCTACTTCTATTATTCATACGGTACCTATCTTACTCGTAGTTTTTTACTTAGGGATTCCTCGTTGGCATCTTGCTTTTTCTTTCGAACGAATGAATGATACAGTGCAAACAAATGCCGGTTGGTTCATCACGTGCTTGTTGTGCCTCGTATCGTATGGTATCACATCGTATCGTATCGTATCGTATCGATCTTCACTTATCATTGCCAAAGTCCTGTGACTTGTTGTTTCCTCGAAGCTGTACGATTGAAGAAAGCAACCAGAAGACCCGAAACAATACCGAAGTCATATTCATCGAGCCTATTGATTGTAGTAATAGCAATCGCCTCGTGGAGAGCTTACAAAATTCAATTCTCAGAGGAAACTTCCGAGACAGTCGAATCGATCGAGCAACCAACGAACGAAACGAAACGAAACGAAACGAAACGCAACAAATCGAATCGAAACGAAACGAAACGAAACGCAACGAAACGAAACTTAACATGGGACAGCAGGTTTCGACAACCGCTTTCAGCCGGGTTGGAACAGATGAACCCCACTTCTCCCGGCGAAAGGCGATACTGCAAAAATATCCGGAGATCAAAGAACTGTACGGTCCGGACATTCGTTTGTGTTACGCGATCCTCGCCCTGATGGTTGCCCAGCTGGGCCTTGCCGTCTACGCAACGCGGATAGATAGCGGATTCGCCTGGTTCTTTTTGTGCTGGTCGATAGGTGGCACGCTCACCCACTGGCTGTCCCTCGGAAACCACGAGCTCGCCCACAACCTGGCGTTCAAAAAGACCCTCCACAACGAGATATTGGGTATTTTCGCCAACATGCCCCAGGGAATTCCGTCGGCGATCACCTTCAAGAAGTACCACCTCGAACACCACTACAGCCAGGGGGTGGACGACATCGATGTCGACATCCCGAGTGACTGGGAGGGAGAATTTTTCAACACACGACTCCGGAAGGTCCTCTGGGTGATTCTTCAGCCGGCCTTTTATGCTCTGAGACCACTCGTTATTTCCCCCAAGCCGGTGTGTCTCAAATCATTAATCAATGTCGTATCGACCCTCCTCTTCGATGCCGGGTTCGCCTATGCCTTTGGAATCAAGGCACTGCTGTTCAATGTCCTGGGGACTCTTCTCGGGATGGGAATCCACCCCGTTGCGGGTCACTTTATTTCGGAACACTACACGTTCGCGGAAGGCCAGGAGACATATTCATACTACGGATGGCTCAACCTCGTGACCTTCAACGTTGGGTACCACAACGAGCACCACGACTTTCCCCGCATCTCCGGTTTCAAGCTGCCTATGGTGCGCAAGATTGCGCCGGAATTCTATGAGGATCTGCACAGTTACAATTCCTGGAGCGGGGTGATCTACGACTACATTTTCCGCATCGATATCGGACCCTACAGCCGTGTCAAGAGACCCAATGCAAAGGCGACAAAGAAGATCGCATAGCTTGAGAACTACGGTAGCTATGTGGTGCACGAACGCGCGTACGGCTACGTACTCTGTCGTTGTGTTTTGTGTGATTTGATTTGATTTGATTTGATTTGTACACCTCTGAACTGAAAGAGGATGATGGTAAATGCTGTTGGCGATAAAATGCCGTTGTGGAAAAAAGAGGGACCTCGGTGTTTCCTTGCTCTGAAAGGACAGAGTTCGGGGGGGGTAGTTGTTATAGAGCAGTGATTTTTCTTTACACGTACTGGACTTGACAAAAATGCCGTAATTCGTGAACTCGTTTTTTAAGCGAACACCCTGCCTTAATCGAAAACATCTTCCAAAAATTGGATCCGTCTTTCTATTGGATTGACTCGTCTTCCTTCCGAAGGAGAAAGTGCCTCCGTCGCAACGCGACCGTGAGCGCGAGCGCGAACGCGAACACTAGTGAAAGAAAGTGGGTAGCTCCAGTTCTTCCTCCTCTCGGAAACTCAAATCGAAAGCTTCGTCTTGATCTCGCAGAATCCGATGCGTTTGATACATCTTCCATCGAGTCCGTTCCCGTCTGCGGTAAAACACGAATCCGGTGACCAACACGACTGTTGCTAAAACTCCGATCCAGAAAAGTACGCGATGCTTCTTTGGTTGGGATGGCAATGGTTTATTTCCCTCTAGTTCCAATATCGCATCGTCCGTGTTCTCCTCCCTCTCTAAATTCATCGGAATCACTACAACTATGTCATCGTTCTTTTTGTCGTTCAACCCCTCGCTGGTTTCGCTGCTTGATTCGGTCGGAGTGTCTGATTCGGGAGTCGATGAGCTGCTAGCACCGTCGTTGACTTCATTGCTGTTGTTCTCGTTATTGTCGTTACTGTCGTTATCGTCGTTATCGTCGTTGGTGTTTCCGGCGATTGTGGGAATTTGTTCTTGTAGGGTTCTGCTTGCGACGGACGGCGATTCGTTCCACCAGTTCCACCACCGCCTATTTGACCACCGTGGATGATTGTCTGTCCTCGAATATAAGTGGAGGCGGTTTTTCGTCGTCGTCGTCGACGACATCCACGGTGAATGCGAATGCGAATGCGAATGCGAATGCGAATGCGAATGCGACGAGACGCCCGGAATGGCAGCACATTCACATGCTGTCAAGAGCACCACGGCAATGACAAGACGCGTGCGGTTGTTCCGGTTGTAGCAGCTCATGTTGCGTTTGTGTTCGCTCGGTGTTCTCCTAGAGTACTACCGTAGTGCGTAATCTTACACTCTGCCTCGCCGTTTCGGACCGATGTGATGTACGTACCTCGGTACTAGGCTGAAGGTGTCCAAAAGAAAAAAATCTCGCTGTTCCCGGCCCGCCCTGGAACTTTGATTGAAACCTTCGAAACCAAAAAACAGAACGGACTGTAAGATACGAGTACTGCATCCAACCATAGTAGTACGGTATGTATGTATGCACTACACCCAGTTGGCCACATGACAGCCAACTTGGAAACTCAAAAGCTGCCTGATGATCATCTATCCTCCTTCCATTCAGTCTTTCAAAACTCCACCCAGTATTGATGACTTATTCACATTTATTAACAGCTATAATCCTAGTACTTCATATCCACAACAAGAAGTAATTTCTACTATGACAAGAACCACCACTGTCAACAGACGACAGCTGATAGGAATTCTTGTGTAGTATCCCCTTTCGCTTTGAAGCTGAGCATTAGTTGTCCTGTTTTCCTATTAATGTTGCCTTAAAAGTATTATATTGGAATATTTCAATGTGGTATGTTAACTCTGCTAAGTTCTATATGGGGTGGTAAGATTGCTGTATTGACTACCAACACTGCATTCCTCTGGGTACTATCTATACTACTAGTATGTACTGTGTCCAGTTATTGACCACATGATAGGTGTGTGATACATAATTGCACTGTACTGAGAAATGCCAAAAAGCCCGTGGTTTGTTGAGCATGATACTAACTAAGGTGGCAGTGCTTGTTTTACTTCATGACCAAGTGTCAAGAAATTTTGGACACCATCATCTTTGTTGTTTGAACCATTGGGGATTGCTTACAATACTGCTGTACTAGTTGGAGTTGAAGTGCATCCAAAAAACAAAAGGGGTGTCAACACAGCTGCACCTGTTAAAGTATTCATGGTACATGGTAAATAATGTGGAAATAGATTTACAATTCATTGAGTGCTCATTTTTATTTTTGAGGAAAATATATGAGATGTATGCCATCTGTATTTTGTTCCTGCATTTTGTCTTTCCTGTAATCTATTTTGTTTTGTGCATTGTATTGATAGGCAACTGTGTTTGAGTGATTTACTTTCTAAGCCAAATATCTTCATTACATGTCGCCTGCAGCAAAATAAAATTCACTCTTTTTCATTAGGGATCACTGGGGAGTTTTCGATCTTTGAGATACAAAGCTAAACACTGTAGTAGAGACAATCAATAATTACAACCCAGGGATTGTGTAGAATCAACATAAAGATATAAGTAGCTAGTAGATAGAATCCACCCTGAGGCTTTTCAAGAGATTTATACTCTTGGCCTTATAATCTTGAGCTGCACTTGCGTGGCATAATCCTGACCTTGATTAGACCAGGTTGCACCTACACCCCCAGCTATTTGGATGCGTGCTTCAACCTAAATGTTATTTTGGTCATAAGGCTCTACTAGTAACTAGAATTCAACCTTTAGGCTTCCATGATTTTTTTTATTTATGTAATAATCCTGGGTTGTAGATTTCATAGCACTGACCTTGATTAGGAAAGGCTGTTGCACCTGCTGTGACCCCAATAATATTGTTGTTGGCTTAAACCAATGTGACATTGGTCATGGGGTTCTTACAATAACTATTTAGATTCTCATAAATAGATATGACCTCAAGGTTGTTGAGTAATTTAATTTAATGAATGAAATTTTATTACAACCATGAGTGGATAGAAATCCATTTTTCCACCAGGGGATCTGGAGGACATTTTTCACAGTTGTTGAGTAATTTAATTCAATGAATGACATTTTATTACAACCATGAGTGGATAGAAATTCATTTTTCCACCAGGGGATCTGGAGGACATTTTTCACAGCTGCTGAGTAATTTAATTCAATGAGTGAAATTGTATTACAACCATGAGTGGATAGAAATTCATTTTTCCACCAGGGGATCTGGAGGACATTTTTCACAGTTGTTGAGTAATATAATTCAATGAATGAAATTTTATTACAACCAGGAGTGGATAGAAACTCATTTTTCTACCAGGGGATCTGTAGGACATTTTCATAAAAGGACCCTCCAAATTAGTTTTTATACCATGGGTACATGCAACTAGTTGGCAACTATTCAGTCACTGAACCACTTAATGCACATGTGTTTACAATACCAAGCCTATGCAGCTAATCGATTGATTAAGTGGGATCCCACGTTCTCGGACAGAGTGCAAGAAGTACTCTACTCAGATAAGTTCGGTTTCAAGGTCTTTCAAATTTATGAATGGAAAGTGGAAAACACACTGTATTTTCGCACACACACACACACACACATACTGTATTTTCACCAGGTGAAAAAAATTTAAGCAGTGACAATAACACTGTAAAATAACTTTCCACACAGTGTATGTGTGCGTGAGCATAGTGATTTTTTGCACAGTGTGATACTGGGAGAAAAAAGAGTATCTTTCCTACTACTACTACTAGTAAAATACAGTAGGAAAATACAGTATGTTAAATAAATTTGATACTTAACCTACCGTATCTTGTATCAAGAATTAGAATATTCTTTAGTCATATCTCGCGCGACAGGTGTGTTTTAATTAACATTCTGAATTTAATTAGGTGGTTCTTCAGTGTTCTTTTTCCAGGCTTTTATTCTTCATACTTAGGGTGTAATTTTCCAAAAATTCATAATGGCTAAAGTATCAGCTTGTTTCTTGTCATTTATCTTTCATAGTCTACCCAGTTCATAGTTTGAGCAATGTTGATGATGAAATTGTGGCCAATGTCACACATTTGTGGTCCTTGTCCAAGGTCAAAAATGATTCCAAAATTTCTAATGCCTAAAGTGTCAGCTTGCTTCTTGTCATTTTTCTTCCATAGTCTACCCCATCCATAGTATGAGCAATATTGCCACTCAAACTGCTGGAAATGTTGTGGTTTGTCTCTCCAAATGGCACACAAGAGGGTATTTTTGGTGCAAATCCAGGGCACAAAATGACTGATTACGTAATGACTCCCAAAGTATCAGGTCAAGGCCATGGATAATTTTTCAATGACTGATCTGAAGCATATTGGGAACAACATTGCCACACAGAAGGTGCAAATCGAGGGCACAAAATGACTGATAAGGTAATGACTACCAAAGTATCAGGTAATGGAGGGCATGAATATTTTTTCCAGGACTCATCTGATGCATATTGGGAACAACTTTGCCACACAATATAGAAAATGTTGTGGTTTGTCTCTCCAAATCGCACACAAGAGATTATTTTTGGTGCAAATCTAGGGCACAAAATAACTTATTGGGTAATGACTCCCAAAGTCTCAGGTCAAGGTCAAGGCTATGAATAATTGATTCATGACTCATCTGATGCATATTGGGAAGAACATTGCCACACACTACAGAAAATGTTGTGGTTTGTGTCTCCAATTGGCAAACATGAGGGTGTTTTGGGTGCAAATCAAGGGCACAAACTGACTTATGGGGTAATGACTCCCAAAGTATCTGGTCCAGACCATGAATATATTTCTCATGACTCATCAAATGCATATTGGGAACAACTTTTCCCCATAGAATGCTGGAAATGTTGTGATTTGTCTCTCAGCCCAAGTGTTAAATTATAAGGGTAGTGTGTCGCGAGCAACGGAGATAAATTTTAAGGGTAGTGTGTCACGAGCCCAATCGTTAAATTACAAGGGTAGTGTGTCACGAGCAATGGAGATAAATTTTAAGGGTGGTGTGCCGCGAGCACTAATGTTAAATTTTACTGGTTGTGAGTCATGACCTTACGTATTTAATTTGTGTGTGTGTGTGTCGCAAACACAAGAATTTAATTGTACAGGTAGGTTTAAAAAAAAATAAAGAATAGTTATTCATGACCCAAGGAAAAAAAACATCACAGCCCAGGGATTGAGAATTTAAAAAACTGAGCATGATACTTAGGCTACTGAATCACAGAGGGGGGGGGGGGGGGGGGGGGCTGTGTTAAAATTACACACAAGCCAGCAGGGTTGCGAAAGTGCCTTAGTACGACGAAGAAAAAGGGTCGCAGGACAATTATCGGACGAAGTATCCGGTCGGGGCAATGAATAATTTTTTCATGACTCATAAAATGCATATTTGGAATAACCTTGCCCCACAGAATGCTGGAAATTTGTGATCTGTCTCTCCAAATGGCACACATGAGACTATTTTTGGTGCAAATCCAGGGCAAAAAATGACTTATTGGGTAATGACTTCCAAAGTATCAGGTCCAGGCCATGAATAATTTTTTCATGACTCATAAAATGCATATTGGGAACAACTTTGCCCCACAGAATGTTGGAAATGTTGTGATCTGTCTCTTCAAATGGCACACATGAGACTATTTTTGGTGCAAATCCAGGGCACAAGATGACTTATAGGGTAATGACTGCCAAAGTATCCGGTCAAG
The DNA here is from genome assembly GCA_037355745.1 of Pseudo-nitzschia multiseries. Classification (NCBI taxonomy): domain Eukaryota; phylum Bacillariophyta; class Bacillariophyceae; order Bacillariales; family Bacillariaceae; genus Pseudo-nitzschia; species Pseudo-nitzschia multiseries. Next base: position 11,613,987 of record CM074781.1, read on the forward strand.
GCCACAAATAATTTTGTCATGAATCATCAAACACATATCGGGAACAACTTTGCCCCACAGAATGCTGGAAATGTTGTGGTTTGTTTCTCCAAATGGCAGACACGAGACTATTTTTGGTGCAAATCCAGGGCACAAACTGACTTATTGGGTAACGACTCCCAAAGTATCAGGTCCAGGCCATGAATTATTTTTTCATGACTCATCAAATGCATATTTGTCAGTAACATTTTCACCCCAAGCAATGAAGCATTTGCATTGCTATTCCTTTACAACAACTATGACTTGTGGCTAAACACAACAACGGGCACAAGGAAGAGAAAGAGATTCACTGACAGTAAGTCTGGTAATAAGGAGGGGTGGAGTGCCCAGGGACATATTCTTTACAAATGCGTCCTAAGTGAAATAGAAAAATGAAGGAAGGAACAACAGTCAAGAGATTTAGAGATAAAACTACTTAAAACATACCAACATGGCAAACATACACTACAAGAGGATGAGGACAAAGAAAGTAAAAAGGAGGGACAAAGGCGGAAGGAACAAGAATGTGACATGGTTGAGACTCTTGACAAGGATAACAAGGACTACAAATTTTACATCGAATGCATGAAAAGTTCACCAGAGTAATTGGTGATAACAACAACAATAGTAACCCGGTTAGTTGATTATTAGTTTACAGTTTGCACAATATATTGATAAGTCTTCTTTTTGAATTGAATACAATGAATGAGATTATTGCAAAAGGCGATAAAATACTTTCACATTTGTTACAAAATATGTTTGTTTTCTTTTGGTACTTGATATGCGTAGTGTGAGTATTGTGAAATGTTGGAGATTATTGCAAATGTGAAAAAAACTTTCTTCTTAGTACAAAAATATGTTTGTTGGCTTTTGGTATTTGATATTTGTAGTGTGAGTATGACGAAATGGAGATAACATTTTAGATTGCAGGTTTTCAAGCAACTAATAGAATTGGCAAGAAGATTGTATCAATGCTACAACAATATCATTGTACATAGAGGATATTATTACAAAAGATGAGATTTGTGTGGAAAAAACAAAAACCGAATGGAAAATAAAATATTATTGGGGTAAGCATGAAACAAAATTGTAGAATATGTCACAGAAAAATTGTGAAGCAACCATAATACTGGGGCTGAAACTATGGTTGCGAAAATAGTCCTACTTGAAATTGTTGCATGCAAAAATACATAGAGAATTATTCATTGTGTGCGCGACAAAGTGTTTCGGAATTTGACACAACCATGAGCATCGTTTGTGTGACGTACTACGTCACATAAACGATGCTCGTGCTTTCGTAAAATTCGTGCGATGTTTTAAAATATTCCAAAACATTTTGCTTGCGCGCACAATAAATAATTCTCTACCTATTTTTGCACGCAACAATTTCAAGTAGGTCTATTTTCGCCACCGTTTATTTCAGCCCCTTTTCATGCTTGCTTAAGAATCTTTCTATTCTACAATTTTGTTTCATGCTTACCCCGATAATATTTATTCGCCATTCAATTTTTGTTTTTTCCACACGAAACTCCTCATGTTTTGTAATAATATCCTCTATGTACACTGATATTGTTGTAGCGTTGATACAAATTTCTTAACAAATATACAAGCTTCTTGATAACCAGCAATGTATTCTGTTATGTTGCTTTCACGTTACTCACACTTTGTTTTTCGAATATCAAAATCCAACAACCATATTTTTGTACTAATAAGAAAATATTTTATCCGCATTTGCAATACTCTCCGACATTTTACAATATTCACGCTACGCTTATCAAATACGGAAATACAACAAACATATTTTGTAACAAATACGAAAGTATTTTATCAGCCTTTGAAATTATCTTGTTTATTGTATTATATTCGAACAGAAGACCCGGAACAATATTGTGCAAACCATAAAATAATAATGAACTAGCCGTTCTACTATTGATGTTGATATCATCAATTACTCTTGTTCGTTTTTATTGTATTCCATGAAAAATTTGTAGTCCTCATCATCTTCGCCTAGAATCTCAACCAAGGTACGTTTTCGCTTCCGTGTTTTTCCCTCTTTGTTCTCCTCCTTCTTATCTTGTTGTTTACTGATTGCCATTTTGCTTTTGGTACATTTTAAGTATTTCCGTCTCTAATTCTTTTGACTGTTGTTCCTTCCTTCGTTCTTCTAATTCACTTACTAGGTATTCGTAAAGATCTTGTCCCTCGTTACTCCACCCCTCCTTATTTCCAGACTTACCGTCAGTGAATTTTTTTCTCAACCTCGTGCCCTTTGTTGTGTTTAGCCACGAGTCGTAGTCGTTGTAAAGGAAAAGCAATGCAAAAGCTTCATCGCTTGGGGTGAAAATGTTACTGATTGTCATTCTGACTGATTTTCTTTTGAAGTTTGTCTGTTTTGGTGACACCGCTCCAAGAATTCTTTTCATGAAGTATTTGAATTCTGGTGAATTTTTCCGCCGATAGTCTTCGTGCAATTGGTACCTATTTTCTGAGTTAACGTCTTGTGTGTCTGTGATTAGAACCGTTCCTATGAAACTATCTGGTATCTGGTTGTTTCTTTTATCGTCTACGTGTCAGTGTTAATACGACCAAAATGTTAGAATGGCTTATGAACGATTGCATGCCGGCAATCATTTTCTTGTTGGTTGCGTACCTTTGTAGTTTTTCCTGGCAAGAGTTTGAGCATTGTGCCTACACGCAGTCACTGCTCGGCAATAAATCCCACTCCACTTTTGGTCTTTTATATCGATCGTATTTGGTATTTCATTGTTATTCGCTTGTTTTACAATTTTGAATATCGTCGCCTTCACGAATGTAATCTCTGGCGGGAATTTAAATTTCCTGAATGCTTTTTCTTTGACGTGTTTGACAATGTTGTTTTCCAAGTTATCGTTATCGGATTCTTTTGTTGTCTGTAGAATATTTCTGTTGCTACTGTTGGTGGTTCTATATGTTTGGCTATCGTTTGTGTTTGTTCGGTCACTTCCCGATACACTGCTGTTTGGGCTGTTTGTGTTATTGGTAACAAAGGTTTTACCTGTCACCGGACTGCAACTAGTACTCAGTTCCACCATTATTTTTTTGTTAACTCGTGCACATCAACTTACCGTTTTTACCTTTGATTGATTTGGCGCGCTATTTTTATGATAATAATGTTGTTTGTAGGAATTGTTTGGTAATTTTTTTTCATTCCTACTGTACACACTGTAAGCTCTTGATTTACTGTCTCCAAGGAATAGCTGTATTTCAACTAATTGTACTATCTGTGAGTGTTGTTCTTGTACTGTCGCCTGCCTGTCTTATTTTTGAGCGTGCCGTGATATTCTGGAATGTGGAGTCCTCAAAATTTTGGCGCGGACCACAATCCATAGGTTCCACTGAGGGTAATCGTATGTAGCCCAAGCATTGATTCTCGTACCTATTGTCTTTTCATTTTCTGCAACGGTGTTGCAAGAAAAGCCCTTTTTGTTGTTTTGTTATTTTCTATGGAGTACATTTTTTGAATGTACCGACGTCTTTTTGTACTAGTCCATCAAAAACAGACTAACTTTAAGTAGTGTAACTTTCCTCGTCAGGATATGATTGGTTCTTGATATAGATGTTAACGTGTCCAGTGGATCGATTCCTCCGTAGAGATGTGGTGTACAGAGGGTAGTCTCCGTAATTTTTGGTTATTGTTTTTTGATTTTTGTATGAACAAGTAACCAAAAAAGTGTTTCTCAGTTACTTTTTGAGTGCAAAAGTGTGTTATTTTCTGAAATGTTTGGATGAATTTTCCTCATAGTACTATGGATTGGGGAGACTATGAAACAATATTGACAAGTCTCACGCTGATACTTTAGTCATTATGAATTTTATAATAATGTTTGTCCCTGGCCATGCATGTACCAAAATAGTGATTCCTACTCAGTTTTTGAGTGCAAATGTGTGGCATTGACTGCAATTTCAGGATGAATAGTGTTCATACTATGGATGGGGTACACTACAAAACAAACTGGACAAGAAAAAGGCTGATACTTTAGTCAGTATGAATTTTAGAATAATTTTTGTCCCCCCTGGACATGCATGTACCAAAATAGTGAGTCCTAGTCAGTTTTAGAGTGCAAATGTGTGACATTGGCTGCAATTTCAGGATGAATATTGCTCATACTATGGATGGGGTAGACTATGAAACAAACTGGACAAGAAACAGGCTGATACTTTAGTCAGTATGAATTTTAGAATAATTTTTGTCCCCCCTGGACATGCATGTACCAAAATAGTGAGTCCTAGTCAGTTTTAGAGTGTAAATGTGTGGCATTGACTGCAATTTCAGGATAAATATTGCTCATACTATGGATGGGGTAGACTATGAAACAAACCTGGACAAGAAACAGGCTGATACTTTAGTCAGTATGAATTTTAGAATAATGTTTGTCCCTGGACATGCATGTAACAAAATAGTGAGTCCTAGTCAGTTTTAGAGTGTAAATGTGTGGCATTGACTGCAATTTCAGGATGAATATTGCTCATACTATGGATTGGGGAGACTATGAAACAAACCAGACAAGAAACAGGCTGATACTTAGGTCAGTATGAATTTTAGAATAATGTTTGTCCCTGGACATGCATGTAACAAAATAGTGAGTCCTAGTCAGTTTTAGAGTGTAAATGTGTGGCATTGACTGCAATTTCAGGATGAATATTGCTCAAACTATGGATTGGGGAGACTATGAAACAAACCAGACAAGAAACAGGCTGATACTCAGGTCAGTATGAATTTTAGAATAATGTTTGTCCCTGGACATGCATGTACCAAAATAGTGAGTCCTAGTCAGTTTTAGAGTGCAAATGTGTGGCATTGACTGCAATTTCAGGACGAATAGTGTTCATACTATGGATGGGGTAGACTACGAAACAAACCGGACAAGAAACAGGCTGATACTTTAGTCAGTATGAATTTTAGAATAATTTTTGTCCCCCCTGGACATGCATGTACCAAAATAGTGAGTCCTAGTCAGTTTTAGAGTGCAAATGTGTGGCATTGACTGCAATTTCAGGATGAATATTGCTCATACTATGGATTGGGGAGACTATGAAACAAACCGGACAAGAAACAGGCTGATACTTTAGTCAGTATGAATTTTAGAATAATGTTTGTCCCTGGACATGCATGTACCAAAATAGTGATTCCTACTCAGTTTTTGAGTGTAAATGTGTGGCATTGACTGCAATTTCAGGATAAATATTGCTCATACTATGGATTGGGGAGACTATGAAACAAACCAGACAAGAAACAGGCTGATACTTTAGTCAGTATGAATTTTAGAATAATGTTTGTCCCTGGACATGCATGTACCAAAATAGTGAGTCCTAGTCAGTTTTAGAGTGTAAATGTGTGGCATTGACTGCAATTTCAGGATGAATATTGCTCATACTATGGATTGGGGAGACTATGAAACAAACCAGACAAGAAACAGGCTGATACTTAGGTCAGTATGAATTTTAGAATAATGTTTGTCCCTGGACATGCATGTACCAAAATAGTGAGTCCTAGTCAGTTTTGAGTGCAAATGTGTGGCATTGACTGCAATTTCAGGACGAATAGTGTTCATACTATGGATTGGGGTAGACTATGAAACAAACCGGACAAGAAACAGGCTGATACTTTAGTCAGTATGAATTTTAGAATAATTTTTGTCCCCCCTGGACATGCATGTACCAAAATAGTGAGTCCTAGTCAGTTTTAGAGTGCAAATGTTTGACATTGACTGCAATTTCAGGATGAATATTGCTCATACTATGGATGGGGTAGACTATGAAACAAACCTGGACAAGAAACAGGCTGATACTTTAGTCAGTATGAATTTTAGAATAATTTTAGTCATTACCCAAAAAGTTCTACTTAAGTATGTATGAAGAAAAAAATTCGAAGCCCTAACCCTAACCCTAATCCTAACCCTAACCCCAAGTATGTACAAAGAAAAAGAAAAAATTCGAAGTACCGGTACGGTAATTACTTGTCCCGTAGAGTCGTCGATCCTACGAGGAAGATTTACTGGTAATCTTACGGTACGTAGTCAGAATTATTCGTCATTTTTCTGGATAAAAAAGATATGACCAAACTCGTCCGTCCGTTTGAATTGAATTTTTTGAACGGAACGTTCAAACGTTCGAATTATTTTGGAATTAGTACTGAATCTACATGCTAGCTAGTACGTCCGTTTGAATTTTTTGAACGTTCGGAACGTTCGAATTATTTTGGAATTAGTACTGAATCTACATAGTTACGTACTGAATGCTGTATGTGATCCGTTTGAATTTTTTGAACGTTCGAACGTTGGAACGTTGGAACGTTGGAACGTTGGAACGTTCGAATTATTGGTAGATTTCTACACGATTTTCGTACTAGATAGTATTTTTTTTTCGGGTACTAGCTAGCATGTAGATTCAGTACTAATTCCAAAATAATTCGAACGTTCCAACGTTCGAACGTTCAGCATTCAGTACTACCGGTAGCACGTTCAATTCAAAAAATTCAAACAGATTCGAATTTCATGTAGATTCAGTACTAAGAAAAAAGTGCACTGTAAAATCACTCACACTATTCGAAAAGTGAATTTAGTTCACTTTCGAATCAAATTGACCGAGCTCATTTTCCAACTTATCTGAGTAGAGTGTTGTTTCTTGCAAGCAACACTTCGTCTGAGAACGTGGGATCCTGACCCTCTTCGTCACATGCCACATGTGACGATGTCACGAGCAGTTCTCAGATATTTCAGTCCGAAATAACAGCCTTGTACTGCAAAAGAAGTAGAAAGCATTCGATTAGGGATTAGTTGCTGGAAAGATATTCTTGTTTGGATGGCCGCCTTACATAGACATCTTCAAAGCACAAAATCTGCATCAATTGCCTATATATCAACAGGAACAAGACCCTGTTTTTCGTGACATAGGAGTTAGAAGTCTGCAAATCAACGGCAGCACCAACAACGATTGTCGGAACAACATATTGGCAACAACGATTGGAATCGAAGGCAGCACCAAGTGGAAGGCAACAGCGTGAGATAGATAGACATTGCTGCCTGCCTGTTGCATTGATGATGATGTTCTTTTTCCTCACTTCTATTTTTTCTTCTTATTTTCATAGGGACGGATCGGAATAACAAATCGGAACAATAGAGGCTCGGCGAATCTTTCCTGGTGTCGCTGGAGGTGCATCTTCTTCTTCCCTGCTGGAGGCTGCAACATCGGACCGGAACAGGAATCGGAACAATAGAGGTGCAGGCGAATCTTCCGTTGAGGTGGAACAACAGATCAGAACAACAAATCAGTTAGCAGCGAATTGATCGGACGCCAACCGTGTAGGTTAGCATGTAGATTATATTATTCTGTTGTTGTTATTTACTCTACTAGTACTACATCAATAGATACTCACCCATTTTGTTCAATTATTACATGTTTTCATAGACCAGCAACAGCAACAACAATTGAAATGGAAATGACAGCGGTAACAACAATAGCGGCGGCAGATAGCAAGCAACACGGAGCAGCAACAGAGAGTAATCAACAGCAATTGAGCAAACTGGAACGATCGAACCAACCGAAACCGGGAACGATCAAAACGCAAAGCAAAAGCAACAGCAACCACCAGGAACGATTGAACCATTGGCATCGGCATCTGCATCGGCATCAACAGCACTCCTCCTCCTCCAACACATCACGCGGCAGCGTACGATTTGACACATCGTCAGCAACAGCAACCGCAATCTTCAGCAATTCATCTACTACTCCATCGGCAACGGCATCCTTGTTGGATATCAGAGAAATATTAGACCACAACAGACCGGCACCTCAACCGGCCTGCAGCTACAAGCTACAGCTCCCGTTGCCCTTCTTTGCCTTCGGACTGAGTCAGCCCAACAGCCAGTTTGAAAAGGAAATTAACATGTTGACCATGAGAAATTCAGAAAGAGCTATGAAGCAGAGAAGAAATAGGAAACTAGTATACCATCCAAAATACGGAAAAAGGGCAATTCGTGCAACGCCGTTGCAGAAAATAGAAAAACACAAAATACACATGAAAAGGGGGGTATGACTGTACCGTACCAGTATACCATCCAAAATACAGAAACAGGGCATTTTGTGCAACGCCGTTGCAGAAAATAGAAAAACGCAAAATACACATGAAAAGGGGGTATGACTGTACCGTACTAGTATACCATCCAAAATACGGAAAAAGGGCATTTCGTGGAACGACGTTGCAGATAATAGAAAAACGCAAAATACCCCCAAACACCGGTAGTAATAAGAATAACATGTACCCGGATTACGTGAAATATGGTCGAGAAGACAGGGAGAAACAACTACTCCCGTTTTCTTTCTTCGTCGCACTGTAAACAAGGGGGGTTTCTTCTTCTTGGTAACCTTCTGCTTTCCGTAACCAGTAGTGATCAGAGGAGAGTCCCGGTAGCAACGTACACAATATACCTGATATTTGGGAGTGCGGACCATCGTTACTACTGAAGTCGTACGATAGCCAGTAATAACAATAAAAATGGAGAAACGATTGAGATTGAAAAATTGCGACCATGCACTGTTTGTTTCAGGTATAAAATTCAGTAATATGCCACTACTTCGGAAACAGATGCCAGTGGGGTAGGAAAATGAAATGTGCATAAAAATATTATGAGTTCGACATTAATTTTAATAAATAGGGTGAAATTACAAAGGGGGACCAGTGGAGTTCGACCCAAATATGCGCGTGATTCTGAAATAACCCTGAATCTCGTTTGTGTGACGTAGCTACTACTAGTACCACAGCCTTCCACAAGCCAACATTAGTTGCTACGAACCTTTCTTAGCAATAGCAGTATGATTTGTCATCTAGTACCTGAGTTGTGTATTCAAAAAATAGTGATACTGCTCTTTGTAGATACTACTAGGGAGTAAGATCTTACCTCATAAGTTTCTCTGTCTGAGATGAACCCTCGTCAATTTCCATATTTTGATCACAAAATTGAACATGTGACGGCAAGATTAACCAGATGTTCCAGAAGGAACGTGCATAAATCCTTTTCTACGACGGGAATACTGTACGAGTACTACGAAGTACAGCAATTCGTATCAACTAAGGATTTCTACGGATGGGAAAAGATCGATGTGACAATAACATACCGTACGAGTCTCGTAACCGTCTCGTACTGATTTTGTAACATTGTTAGCCTAAGTTCAAAAACACGACTAATTACTACTCCGTACGAAGTACTTCGTACTCCGTAGTACTTATCAGCATGCTACCATTACGGTACGGTATGTAACAATGACGAGGACGAGGACGAGGACGAGGACGAGGACGAGGACTACTCGTACATATGAGAACGTACTATTAGTACAATACAGTACTATCCGAATGCTGTATCAGATTGTTGAACCGAACGAGAACAATCACTTTCCCCACCGGTATCACTGGAAGAAGACAGGGGAAAAGGAACACAAACGTGCGATACAGATTGAAAACAATACGTACAACGAATACGAGTATCTTGCTCACAACAACAATACATCGAAGAACTTGAATCGTGAAGAGTAGTTTGATCGAAGCAACAATCCACTTCTTGAATCGAACAATTTTTGTACGAAACGATGGGGCAAGCAACGCCAGAGACAATAACAAACCAGACGGGCCCATACAAGGTTCCAGGGGACATGATCAATGCATTCGTTCTAGTTTCCTCGCTTGCTTATGTATGGGGAGTCGTGTATTTCACGCAACCAGGTGTCAAAGGTGTCTTGGACGAGCATTGGAAAAAGGACGGGTTCTGTATCCAAAACAAAGACGTTCCATTCTGGTCTAGCTTTGATACTTGTCTTTATTTCGATGTAATCTTCTCCCTTGTTCTCGGCATCATGTACCTCGCCTGGAAAGAAATTCCAGGCATGGAAACTTCCAGTTTGCTTGTACCAAGTATGATTGCTGGAACCTTGGGCCACGGGATTGCTCACGGGTATATGGCCACGAAACTTCGCGTCGAAACCGAAGATCAAAATGCAGATGAAGACGATATCACACCAAACACACCATTATGGCACCTAGTGATGTTCTGTGTCGGATTTTGGTTTCCACTGCTCAAGGCAGCAATGGCGAAAATGAGCAACCAACGCCTACTCATTTTCGCAGCACTCGCTACATACGGGACGACACTAGTAAAGAAAGAAGTCAAATTTGGATACATTCAGACCATCATAAACGTGGCATTTTCAGTCAGTCAACTTATGTTACCTCCAGAAAAAAAAAACGAGCGGGAGTACATGACGCTACCTTTGGCGGGAGCTCTCACAGTAGTGGTGGCATGGAATGAAGCCCTTTTTTGTGATGCCTACTTCCGATCATTGGGCGGTCACACCCTATACGACATTAGCATCATCCTCTCATTCATCGTATTTTATGCAGATTCCTTTCGTTTCCATACAAAATCGAACATAAGCAGTTCCACAAAGGAGAAAACGATGTAATCGAGCTTGTGGACCGAGGAAAAATACTGTTCTTTTGTATGGTATAAGTTCTCTGATTTCTTAATGTAAACCCATGGAACAATTCAGCACCTCTCGATGCCATACTAAAATCCATCATTTTCACGCTGTGTTTAGAAAGCAACCCTTATCATTCACAGCAGTGCCATCTGGCAGGTTCTATTTGATTCCTAAGCCAAGAGTATAATGCATACATAATATTCGAAAGTAAACGACCTATGGGATAGTTAATAAAGATTAAGCATTCTTGCTCTGTTCTCTCTTCAAACTGTTTTTCGTCCTGATTTTTCGTTGTAGACACCTTTCAAAAGGTTAATGCAAGGGTCCTGATGTTCCGTGATGGAATAACATTGTTCTCGAACCAGCACGAAATCTACTTCGTAAAAAATATACCGCAGCATCGATCTACCGGTATACGTAATCCTACATAGCAAGATAAGATACTCACAGGCGCGAGTACTCATACTCGTACTACCGGTATTGGTACGATTCAAACTACAGCTACGAGTACGAGTTCGTACTCGTATGTACAAGAAGTACAAGTACGAGTACATGCACAATGCACATAGTTCCTATTCCTACTCATACTTGATACTATGCATATCTACAATTTCGTCATGATAACTCACGAGTAAAGTGCATTCCTGTGATTTATCACGAACCATCACAATTCACCACAAAAAATCTCCAACCACCTCAAAATTCGATGCAATTTATTTCATCTTTTCATGTTTGCCGATCTTCATTCCTCACAGAAGAAGAAACAGCGACGACAAGATGAATAAAATCGGAGGAAAACTCGACAAAGAACCCGGTGGAGGTTTTCAAGAGTCCACAACAATGGAGGAAGAAGAAGCACAGAGCGTGCCGCAAAATTCGAACCAGCCTAGCAGCGACAACGTGGACACAGGCGCAAATCAAGGTGAAAGTCTTCGACGTGCTCTTGGTCTCACAGCAACCGTTTCATCAAAAAATTTACACTTATGCCTGCCAGACCCTTACGGAGAGTCTTGTCTCGAAGGCAAGGATGAGACTGATAATTCGTTGATTCAACTCGCAAAGCACACGTTCCAGAAGTTATCGTCAAGCGAGAAATGGAGCCCGACACCAATTCAGCTGCAATCCTGGCCTATATTGAAGTCGACTTCCAAGAAAGAATCCTCGCAAAAGAAAAATAACTTGAACCTGATGGCGATTGCAACAACTGGTAGTGGCAAAACCTTGAGCTACAGTATACCGATGGTCGATTCCTGTTCGATGGTGAAAGGGAAGAAGAGTCGTCGATACGTCCATGGATTGGTTTTGGTTCCAACACGAGAGTTGGCACTTCAAGTCTTTAAAACATTGCAAATAGTGACAAAAACAGCCAACAAGCTTTCCAGAAAAAGTGATAAAATTGTGGCACTGGCGATATATGGTGGTGTCAGCAGAGAAGAACAGATCGATTCGCTGAGTAAAAATTCTCAGTTCATTATTTCCGCAACTCCGCTTCGACTGATTGATCTTTTGGGGATTGGAAACAACGATGGCGATGGAAAGGAATCCGTTCCGAACGAGACCATCCAACGGCTATTTGAGTCGACAAGGTATTTAGTGATTGACGAAGCGGATCAGATGGCTACCAAGTCAGATATGTCACAACAAGTGGATCTCATACTCAATTTCTTGCGAGAAAAGTCCTCACAGTTAAAAAAGGAGTGCTTGTTTTCTGCGACGTTGCCGCGTCGAGCAATTGCAAAATGCAACGATTGGATTCACGAGCCTAGAGCCACAATAAAGGTAGATACTGTGACAGTTGGGGGCGATTCAACAAAGGATGCTGATGGTATCGTTCCGTTATCTTCCGACGAGAAAGAAAAAAAAGCCGCCGATCGTCGTGGACCTCTGGATTTGTCCACCATACCTGCTCATATAACACAGACTCTGCACGTTTGCGCAAATCACAAAAAGCCAAAGAAATTAATGGTGACCATCAACAAAATTCGAAAGACCGAAAAAGAAGGAGGAAACAGACGAAGCAGAGGCCTGTTGATAATATTCTTTGGTCGCATCAAGACCTTACAATGTGAGTATAGTAAGCGATTTTACGACCTTGAGAAACACGCAGAGGCCACTCAACATATCGTTGTGCTTTCTTTCTTCCAAAAGATGTCCACGGGTTGTTACAGAAAGAAAACGTCCAGGGGGTTGCGTTGCATAGCCAAATGAATCAACAGAAAAGAGAATCACAACTTAATTTGTTCCGAAGTGGTAAATGTCCAATTTTACTCGCAACAGATGTCGCTGCCAGAGGTATACATATAAAGAATGTCGAATACATTATAAATTACGACTTTCCAGGGTCTCTTGAACAGGTATGTTGCAATACGAGACCGACCACGACCTTGGAACGTATCGTATCACCGCTGACTTGATATTGATTTTTCTCCCATGTAACATTTTTTGTAGTACGTCCATCGCTGTGGTAGAGCGGGGAGGAGTACTGTCAGTGGACGTGCTGGGGAAACTAAAAAAAAAGAAAATTCGTCAAGTCCTACTGTCTACAGTTTCTTCAACAGAGAACTCGCACCGATGGCAAAGGATGTTGTGGAACTCCTTCGTTCGTGCAATGCCTGGGTAGATCCGAATTTGATAGCTCTTCTTCCCGCTGATGCTAAACAGGACACTGGCGATTCAAAGAGAAAAAGAAGGAAACGTGGCAAGAATTCAAACGAGGATGGTGATCCTATCGACAAGAATGCTTCCAGTGCTAAGAAAAAGAAGACTGACGCGGATGTTTCCAGTGCTAAGAAAAATAAGTCCGACGCGGATGACTCTCACGTCATGCAGGATTCGGAAGACGAATTTGCTCACTTGGCCCCAAATAGAATTGTTTTGAAGAGGGCAAGTCACGTGCGTGTAGAGGATAGCGATTCCGAGGACGATGGTGACTCTGAAAAATAGTTACGTAGCATCGTCGACTTACTATTGAGTAATACAGGCAGGGTGGCAGGGTGCGGTGTTTTTCGGACACAAACGACTTGATTGATCGACTCCGTTGTATCATAGCACTCTAAAAAATCAAATCTAAATTGCTATTGAGGACAGACTAGCAATAAAAACATAACCCATACGATGAATAGTCGTTACTCGTTACCAACATTCGACCGATGTGCGTTATTCAATGATTTGAAAAGAGTGCAGAGGTCATCGGTGTTGGTAAGAGGCATGAAGTGAACCCCGTCAATGGATGGATTTACCAACAAATCCTGTAGTTCTCTCCCGACCCACGCAATAGGTGTGACATACGGTTGAGAAAAATATGCCAAATGGCTTTGGAATAGCGGGTCTTTCTCTAGTTCGGCTTCCTGCCCCAAAAGCTTGGCCCAGAAACGCAGGCCCCGAACGGTTCTCGGAAACGCCAACCCCGCAAGCAGTGTCGTATCTCCTGCGTCCGTACACTCGCGATAGGATTGCATTGTATCCGTGGCACCAGACGACAACAGTGGTTGGGTGAGAAAGCCACTCATCCCCGATTCGACTTTCCGTTCGAGGGTCTCCGGACTGTTTGGATCGTTCGGATTCGTCACGCCCCAGAGAACGTTCTCCTTTTCGTTCCGCAATATTCGTGCGGCATCGAGGCTCGACATCGTGGTTGGTCCGCGTCGGTTTCCCCCCACCAGCAACAGCTTGGATTCCGGATCGACGCCTTCCACACTATCCAGCAACGACTCGGGCGTTTCGTGGTGGCACGCTGCAACGGTGTGGATTCGGTGGCCGGGATCCGTGGCGGCGGAAAAGTCCGCTCGATCCCGGTCGGAAATTATGTCGGGCAGGTCCGGCAGCACAAAATGCGCGGCCACCGGACGGAGCTCGGATCGAACCGCCGCCACGCTCGGATTCCATTCCACGCTAAATATCTTGCCGACCAGGGGCAAGCGACTCGTAGCTCGCATAGCGTTATTGTAAATCGGATCCGGAGTGCTGTAGCAAGGAAACAGCAGCGAGGCACAACTGAATCGAGAAACTAATCGTATAAATACGGCACCGCAACACCGGCGGTTGACACAATGTCGACTCTCTCGTTTCCGCGGTGACACACACGCACAGTGTTTGTTTGTTGACTCTTTCGTTCACTTGTTTGTATTTGGGCTCTTCGGTACCAGTTCAGTATCGTTCTTCGAAGGGAAGGATGGAGTTTGAGTGTACCACTTTCGCATTCCAGACGCTTCGGGTAGGAACGAAGGGTGTGCTGGAACTGGAACAGAGTTCTCCCTGCCAATGTCATCAATTGCGCTTCCTTTCATCTACTTTCATACCGGTACGGTACAACAACATCGTCAAGGCCCAATCGATAACGGTACAAATTTGTACCAATGGTGTCAGGTGAGAATCTTACTCACACATACGAGTACGTACCGCACCTACCGTATGTACCGTAATTACCGCTTCGGTGGAGCAGTGATGGAATTTTTGGCGCGTGCTCTTCGCGGGACTGAGAGCTAAATTTGAAGTTGCTCTCACATCATCATCATCATCATCATCATCATAATATTATGATCATTATCCGGTCGAAGGACAGCCAATGAATTTTCGATTTCACAAAAAACTTCGTGATTGAGAAGTTATTTATTCTCTCTCAATTCTATTGGAATTGTCGCCACAGCACGAACCACAAAAGCAATCGCAACCATGGCAGAAAACTGTGCTTCGAGAGACATTCTTTTGTCACCAGACGAGCGATACGACGTATGGGAAATAAAAAGGGTCGAACGCCCGTATTTGATGGAGCTTGAGAACGAAGCAGACGAGCCCGACGACGAAGTGCACTCCGACAATGACAATGACAATGACGACGACGACGAGCAAACGTCGGGTGAAAACGAACAGCCGTTGCCGTTGCCGTTGCCATTGGTAGATGGTTGCGATCTGAAGGGGTGGCGAAATTCCGGGTTGGTTACCGTTTCGAGCTATAGCCAGGGTGCATTGAACGTCGGTCCGGGATGTTCCCTGATGAGACGAGAGAGCCAGCTGCCAATCGTTTCGTCGAAAAGCCTGACCCGCTGGAAAGCATTGCAAGCCAGACTCCTCGAGCCCCCGGAATCGACGGGGAAAGCGCAACGAATCCCGGAGAGCGACGCGTGCAACTTGTCGCACTACCCGTGGTTCGAGAAGGAAAACGTTCCCGTCATCCTGGAGGGCCTGACCAAAACCTGGAAGGCGGTGGAGACGTGCACCTTCGATCGGTTGGTAGAAACCTTCGGAGACTACGACTGGCGATTTTCCGACACGCACGGGGCGACGATGACTCTCAACACCTACAAAAAGTACGTGTCCTCGCTGGAAGGCCGGTGCGACGATGCGCCACTCGCCGTGTACGATTCGCAGCTGCACACGGACGAGCGGGCTTCGTTGTTGGAGGACTACACGGTCCCGAAATGCTTCGATGCCCCCGATCTCTTTCAAAGCATGATCGATAGCAGCGATAGCGATAACAATAACGGTGGCGATAGCAACGACGACGACGACGACGACGACGACGAAAAGCCCGAAATGCCACCCTATCGATGGATTCTAATCGGACCACCCAGATCTGGTACCGGTCTTCACATCGACCCCCTCGGTACGTTTCCCATCGCTACAGCTACTTCTTGTGCGCTCTGATCGATCCGCTTGATCTATCTATCCACCGTCTTTCTCAAATGAAGTTCATTCTTCTCGAATACCGATGCGATTGTGAATGCGAATACCAATGCGAATGCCAATGTGAATGTGAATGTGAATGCGAATGCCAATGATTAATTCCACCGCACACAGGCACACACGCATGGGTAACACTGATCGAAGGCGCCAAGCGGTGGGTCCTTTTCCCCTATGGCACGGACAAGTCCACGATCGGAATGCAGGACCCGCAGATTCCTTCGGCGCTGTGGTTTTCGTCGGAATGGTACCGGCGGTCGATGGAACTCAATCCCGGGGCGATCGAAATTCTTCAGCGCCCCGGAGAGACCGTGTACGTTCCGGCGGGATGGCCGCACCTGGTTCTGAATCTCGAGTTCTCGACGGCTGTAACGCACAACTACGCTACGGAATACCCTTCCTTCTCGAGAATTCTCCGTGCTACCGAAGAAGAGGAACCCGAAATGAGCGCTCAATGGCGGGAATATCTGCAACGAGAACGACCCGATATTTGGGCGCGGCATGCAAAAGCTACCGAATCTAACCTCGCGCTGGTAGCATGATTTAAAATTATACTGTTATACCAAAGTGATACAGTACGAGTAGAAAGCAATCGTCACCCGGTAAATAAGTCGTGTTATAGTACTGAACGTAGTGATTTCGTCTCCCTTGATGCATCCATGGACGCATCCATGGACGCATCATCGACGCGAGATCTAACGCCAATGATGCGTCGTGCCAACAGACGATTCCGTTACGTTCTTTGTATCGAAAGAATCAACAGCAAGAAATCTACTCCCTACACGTAAACGTGCACGTGCACGCGCATGTGCACGCGCACGTACAGTACCGGTAATGTACAACCCTTTGTAAACTTTCTGTTTCGTTGGGCATGAGCATCTTCACGAACTGTTTCCCTTGGAATTCGCTTCATCCCCGTCTTCCTTTTTCGTGGATGTCAAATCCTTCTTCCCCGAGACAACATCCTGCCAATATTTCATCTTTACGGTAGTAAAGTCCTTGACTTCCGAGGCCAATTTCTCTAGATATTTCGCCAATCCCGCCAGTTCTACATCCTTCTTTCCTTGTTTCTTTCTGTAAAATGCGGTAACTTTCAACCCGTTTCCGGGATTCAGCGCAAAGTTCCTCGACAAATCGTCGAGATGAACCGTGTTGTGTGGTCCCCAGGTGTTCGGAAATTTATTCCATATAATCTGCAAGGGCTTGACGTAATGCTTTACCTGTCGTCCCGACCGCGAGGTAGACGTTACGGCAAACATGCTCGTCTTGTCCAAAACAAAGCAGAATCGGTATCGTTCGTTCGCAATCATCCCCAGTTCGCTGAGTTTTGTTTCCAGCCACCGCCAACTCGTTTGCGACCAGACTACGAGATCGTAGGATTCGTAGGCTTTCGCGAGGAATTCGTCCATGAATGGGCGTTTCATCCTCTCGATCGCTTGTTGCGTGCTAATCCTGCTGTTCCCATTCGCCTCCGCGATTCGCTCCGCGGTAGAGGCTTGTTCGATGCTCTTCCTGCTAAAGTCCAGGAGGGTGTGATCCAAATCGAGCACCATGAGGGGTTTTCCCTCCCTCGGTTGGTGCATGATGTTGACCGCGGTGGATTCCGTAAATTTCTTGAGATTCTGCCCCGTGGCGACGTGAGCCAGCCATTCGTCGCTCCCGACGTTAAAATCGAGCTCGAAATCGTCAATGACCTCCGGGAGGTTGTCGTGGTCATCGGGATCCACGAAAATATCTTTCTCGGCGGTGCCCATGAGGATGAAATTGTGCTTGATCGATTTGCATTTTTTGATGCCGCCATCCGTGTCGGAAACCTTCGTCATCGCTTTTGATTTCGGTTTGAGATCGGACAACAGCACCTCGTCCGTGATCTTTGCTTTCGTTACGGTGGTCAGTCCTATCAGTTTCTGTCGTTTGGGCAAGACGTTTGTCTTTTCGGAGAGCATGTCTTTTACCTGCGCGATGTTTGTGGTCGGTTGCAGTTCATTCAGTTCAATCTTTTCTTTCCCCCACTTGGCTATCAATGTCACGGTTACGGTTGCGGTTGCGGTTGCGGAGGTGGTCGAATTTGAATTTGAATTTGAACTTGAACTTGCATTTGAACTTGCATTTGAACCTGCATTTGAATTTGCCATGGCGACATCGACATCGACATCGACATCGGCATCACCGTTGGCAGCAACAGCAGCGTCTGCTCCCATCGATGATTGCTCGGAGTCCATTCTATCCGGAAAATCAATTGCGGATGCGCTTTCTGCTTTTACTTCCGTTCTTGCATTCAATGCTGTGCTGTGCTGTACTGTATGTATTACTTCTTATGTCCAGTTTACGGATCGAACGGGGGTCGATGGTCAATCGGGCGGCTACTGTACTCGTATTGGTCTTCGTGCGATTCCTACAAAAAATGATACCGTATTACGAGTAAGACCTACTAGGTATTACTCTGGTTGGGGTCCCTATCGTACCGTACCGGTACGGTACTTTTTGAAAGACGAACGCTTTCCTGAACACCCGTTAGTAATAGTACGTACTCGTACGCTACGGTAAGATTAAAGATTATGGTATCCGTTGTGTTTTGTGTGTAAAACCATGCACGATTTTGTTTTGGGAAACGATGTCGCGCGTTGCGTCTCCCAGAACGGTACGTACTCAATACAGTACAGGTACTCGTACGAGTAAGATATCCCCTAATTAATTAAAACAAAAGGTTCCGTACCGTACGAACCGTACGAACCGTACGAACCACGGGAAGCAAGCAAGCCCTCACAATTTTGATCTTGCCGGGACAAAACAACAAAAACGACCAAGACACGTTTTCTATTGTTGTTGTTGTTGTTGTTGTCGTTGCCACCGTGACCGGAACTTCCCTGTTGTGTTAGTACCTACTACACTACGAAGTACCGAAGTACGAGTACTAGCTAGTACTAGGAGTACAATTGCCGGTCGGAGGAGAGCAGAGCACCACTGTTGACAGGGGGTCTGATTCAAAACCACCAAACATAATCAATCAGGAAGAAAGCCCCACAAACAAGGCAAGAAGCACCAGTTTTTCTGAAATAAAACAACAAATACCCAGAATTGGCAGGAATTTTTATTTCTTGTTCGATTGTTTTGCAACGAAGAATAACAATACTCCTAATAACAATGATACATGATGTAGTAGTAGTAGTAGTAGTAAGTATGAAGTATCATTGCTGTGCAAGAGTCATTCTTGTTCTTGTTGGCATGCTGGGTGACCAATGAGAAAATGTGACAGTCTCACCACCACGACCAGCACGAGAAGAAAGACATGATAAGAATAAAGAAGAAAACAGGAACTGCCATTCTTTTCTTGCTGCCTCAAGAAAATTACTACATAAGCAAACAGCAGCACCACAGCATCATCTACTAAATAGTCGTACCAACAAGTATGAGTAGTTCTAATTGGAACGCACAATGTTCAAATGATGGTGATTGGCACAAGAAGAAGATCAGCAAGCATGGATCAAACAAGCATGGATCTGCTGGTACGTACGGTAATACCGTATCTAAAGCTGGCACTTCTCATGTTATGAAAAAGTTGCCATCCATTAGTAGCAGTAGTATTTTTACCAGAATTGCGTCAAAGTCAGCAGACTCGGAAATCAATTTTGTGACTTGCGGGGCACATGCAATTCTTGACTTGAGTATATAATAACGCAGTTATTATTACTGGAATCCAAATAATAAGTCAAATTATTTTACTGGAGTCAGTGTAGGTTTTGTACTGCCACCACTTGATTCCGGGTCATAAATCCGGGTTCCTTTATCTACAGCTGCATTTCATTGGTTTGATCCAATCCCACATCATCAAATGAAACCCGCATGGAATTCGAACCAAACCCTGGCCAGGCCGGCATGCGCGTACATGGTTGAATTTCATTGGTTGGAATTGCTGAAAGTGGTTATTTGACCAAGTCAGAGGAAATTACCGTTAACCGTTAAGCTGCGCACAATCCTTAAGACTGAGGTCTGACTTTTCTCTGACTTAGTATAAATAATCTCTTACGTATTATTTTTAGTCTAAACGTACGGTAAGATCTTACTACAATGTACCGTACATACTCATACTCATACCGTAGTGCTGACGAAAACTTTACACCCGCTGGGAAGTCCCTGCTGGAATGAGTGATTCCCAGCAATAATAAAGTAATAAAAGTTTGCGACCAAAGTAATAAATCTATTCACGTATTGCATAGATTTATTAACTATTGAATATAATTTAGCAGTCGTGACTGTCTCTACTTTCAAAACTTTATTGACAGAATAAAAACAAAATAAACTCCAACGGAATCACTAAAATCAAAAAATCAACACGAATCAATCATGTGTGCACCTCTTTGCACCTCTTTTGCCGGGCACACTTGCATGCTCTTTTGGTGATCATCGCTAAATTTGGCCAGCTGAAAAATTGTAAACAGTCCAAAAAAAAGAAGTCCAGAAAGAAAGACAAACAGCAACGACAGTATGACTTGTTGTCGTCTCTCCACCAGCACATTAGACAGGGCACCACAAATGTCCTCCTACACCACTACTGTTGCTGCTTTTGTCGCGCTTGCAAGATTATTACTAGATGATTTGTCAGTAGAGGATGATCAATCGTCGGATGATGATTTTGGCTGTTCACATAAGAAAGAAAAGACAACACATTCAATACCATCAATCATAACAATCATGCCCTCCACCGGAGGCCAGAAACCCGACATCGGCAACTACACCAAGGCCGAGTTGGAGAACATGTTTGCTGCCATTAGAGCTATCCTACCATGTGGAGGAGATGACTGGAATGATGTTGCAGACCTACACGCTAAAAAATTTCCTGGAAGGGATACTGACTCCATTCGCAACAAATTCAATCAATTGCACCAGAAGAAGGCGCCAACAGACAATCCAACCATGAGATGGGACATTAAGGAGGCAAAGGAACTCTTCCAAACGATAGGTGACAAGGCATGCATTGGAGATGGAGAAGATATGTATGAGGCTGAAAGAAATGAGTTTACTCCTCCTCGTCCTCGTCCTCCTCCTTGTCCTCGTCCTCCTCCTTCTGATGCTTCAACTCAACGGGTACCACTTCTACTTGGTCAACCAACTCAACCAGCTCAAGAAGTTACACAGTTCGAAGAAGTTAGTACCATTAGTACTAGCAGGAAGAGACATTTACAACAATTGCAAAGGAGAGGAATTGAAGATGATGAATACAATTGCTCAAGTATTAAAGCTTCAGCAGCAGGCATTGGAACAACAGCAGAGATATCAGGAACAACAGCAACAATATCAGAAAAAGGCAGACAAAGAGAGGAAGATGTTGATGCAGGCACTCCTTGCAATTGGTGGTAGTGGCGCAGTTGCCGGCGGCAGCGATTGTGGCAGCAATTGTGGCGCCCTCGGCGGCGGCAATCCTATTACAACATCTACTCCTAGTGTTGGTGTCAGCGCCGGTGGTGGTCGTGGTCGTGGTCCTAGTATTGCTCCACAGATTCTTACTACTCCCCAAGTTACTAATGTTACTGGGAAGCTCAAAAGAGAAGTAAACAGTCTCCAGCAGCATCCCAACTACGGCAGTGACGACATCAGTGACAGCAGCAGTGACGACAGCTTGTTTGGAATCAATAAGTGAAGATGAATCAAATCGATAGCAAAGACAAATCAATAGTGAAGACGAATCGAATAGTTAGTTAGTTAAAATAAAGGAACAATCGATTATTAGTTAAACTCAACAACACGTCCAATGTTGCTCCAGACAGAAACTTAGGCTACAGAGACCATACAAAAAATCTATTGCAACACCTTAAAAGAGGGATCCAAAACCACTAGAGGTGCGCTGGAGCAAAATTATTCTGACGTGTTGTTGACTGCTCTAAATATGGGTAATCGATCGATCGATCAACCAATCCAAAACAACTAGAGGTGCGCTGGAGCAAAAATATGAGTAATTGATCGGACGTGATACAACTTGACACGACAAGTAATTGATCGGGCATGATACGACTTGACTTCTCTAAGTAAATTTATCTAAGTTGCTGACGTAATCGATAATGGAAGGATCAATTGATTCAACGACTCTAAAATACGTCGTTTGCGGTTTCAGTTGGTACCAAATCGTAGGATAAGAAACCTTCAGTCTGACTCATGTAGGTGTTGAGTATGGTGTTGATTCCAACCTTAGCTGTCTGGAAGTTGTACAGCAACACAACAAGCTTCAGAATGATCCTCCTGTCTCCTGTTTCTTCCAGCAACATGTTATCTTTGAGTCTATGGAATCCGCCTTGGATCTGTCTCATCCCCCATTATGACATCTGTCTAACACTAGTTGCGTCTCTGTTCACTGTAATAGCATTGCAAACCGCGCGTTGTTTCATTGCCGTGGCCTCTTTGTTAGGTGTACCCTCAGGTATTTCTACAGGAGCTGTTAGAGGGTCATATTGACTACTTCTAACAAGGTAGTCGTTTGTAGATAACTTAAACGCCGAATCGACAACAACCTTTACCATATACAGCTGATACATAAGCTTCATCTTTTCATAGAGCCCATAGTCAGCCTGAGTACTATCATGCCAAGATCCAGGACAGTTCAAGACACAAGCCCGGATCCTCCCATCCGGGCAGAAAAGAAAGATGCTGTTGACATACGTAGCAGACGTCCAACCGTTGTAGTATGGATTCTGTTTGGTCCAGTCACCAGACTGCTGGATATGCAGTTTAAGCCCATCGCAAGCAGCCCACACTCTGTGTGGACCAAGTGCTGGATACTTTGCAGCAATAGCATCGATGTATTGTTGTGTCTTTTCTTTGTTTGGCAAGCAGACCTTGGCAGCAGGATGATCTTGCAATGTGCAAAGAAGCAGTTTGCGTCTGAATTTAAGCCACCTGTACATAGGAGAAGCCGTTAATCCAAACGCTATAGCAACTGCTCTTGCTGCTGATCCTCTGGTTCGAAACCAGAATAAAATAAGAGCAAGACATCCGGTTGCATCAAACTCTCTCCTTTGAACAAAGTCGTGTTTCACTTGTTTAAACTTGCGAATCGATCCAGTGTTCTTATCAATAGTGTATTGATTGTAGAAAGGCTCGAACAAATCTAGAAGCTCCCTGAATACTTTGTGGTCGACTCCACAGCAGTTGAGAAGGGCTTGATTGTTGCCGGATCGATAGAGATACATGAAAGCAGATTGGCTGTATCACTTAATTGCAACCCTAGGAGTTCTACGATCCCTTCTCTTCTTATCTTCCTCGCCAAGCAGTGGATTGTTGTAATTGGGGGTTAAGTAGTTATTGTAGTAGTATCCAAGTAGTGCTAACTCCAGGGCCATGGTGATTGTCGATTGCGTTTCGCGAAAGAGTGTTTTGCGAAAGAGTGTTTGCTTGGTGTATTTGCTTGCTGGAGAGAAGTGTGAGTGTTTTAGCAAGGATATCTACTAGTAGTACTTCCTATCAGCAAAGCCAATTGATGCGGTACATAGAAAATTCTGAAAATTTCAACTGCCGGCCAGTCTTAAATACTTAACAGCATTGCTTGCCAAAATAGGCAGGTAGGTGGCGCGGGTAGCGATTCAACAGACGTAAATAGACAGTTACTTAGAGCTTCCAAATTCCAAATTTGCTCTGAGATAGTTAATAAAAAATATTTGTGCGTTGAATTATTCACTCCGAAATATTTTTTTATTACTCTGGTTGTTTATTACTTTATTTGTGGTGGGAATCACTCATTTAGAGATTCCAAGTTCCAAATCTGTCAGTTAATAAAAATATTTGTTGGTTGGGTGAACCAAAAAATCTATTCATCTATTGGGTGATTCCCGAAATACTTTTTTGTAACGTACATAAACTTCTGTTTTTAGTATTTTGGGAATGAAAATTTTGTACATACTTTTTTTGGCGGGAAAGTGCATAAATCTCATTTTGGAATGTGGAATCTCATTTTCTCTCATTTTGGAATATATGTGGAATTCTTCGAAAGGCACACAAAACATGTGGAAGTATAAACAAGTAATTCAGTCACGAATTCCGGTATAAAAAAGTGTAACGTTACAAATCATAGTCAACGTGAGCTCACCTCGACTATGATTTGTAACAAAAAGACTGGTTAAGTAGAAAATTTCGTGTTTATGTAGTACATAAAAGTATTTCGGGAATCACCCATTCACTTGTGAATATATTTTCATTACTTTGGTCGAGTGATTCCCGGCAGTTCTAAACTAATAAAAGACCAAAGTAATAAATATATATTCACGAGTGAATAGATGAATAATTTTTTTGGTGTACCCTATTATTTTCCTTCTGAATCCGATTCGTTGAGAGTCTGATTCAAGGACTTCTGACGAACAGCAACGCTGTGTTAGTGTGTTAGTAGACGAACGGTTGTACTCTACGCGTGACAATTGTGTTTGGATACTTTCGGCAACGGATAATCGGACTACAGGCGAGACTAGGGAAACGCCAGATCTCCTCTTGCTGTGACTTATTCAGATTGCAGCGAGACAGACCTTAGTATGTAGATTACAAGTACCCAACCGACGAATATTTTTATGAACTGACAGATTTGGAACTTGGAATCTCTAAATAAGAAACAGTAACTGTCTGTTTAATCACTACCTGCGCCACCTACCTGCCTCTTTTGGCAAGCAAGGCTGGCCAGCGAGGTTAAGTATTTTATTCAATGGACCTTTTGCTTGATCGTGATATATGGAATAAATGAGGCCCATTTCAGATGTACTCTTTTGAATGAATGCACATATGGGTTCCAAGTGTTTACTTATCGATCCCGTCTTTAATGATGCCTTGGTTCGAATAGTTTAACCTGTTTCTGTTGTAGGCCTAAGTGGAATCGTTTTTACCACTTAATGATCTCAAAATAAGAGGTGCACATGACTGGTGATTGGTGCGTTGGGTGACTGGGTGACTAAAATATTTGATTTTAGTGATTCCATTTGAGTTTATTCTGTTTTTATTCAGTTA
Source organism: Pseudo-nitzschia multiseries (assembly GCA_037355745.1). NCBI lineage: Eukaryota > Bacillariophyta > Bacillariophyceae > Bacillariales > Bacillariaceae > Pseudo-nitzschia > Pseudo-nitzschia multiseries. Next base: position 11,639,169 of record CM074781.1, read on the forward strand.
ATAAAAAATTAGAAGTCGATGCAGCCTCGACTGCCAAATTATATTCAATAGTTAATATACCGGTATCTACCGTACGGTATGTACAAAGTGAATAAATTTATTCCTTTGGTCGAAATTTTATTAGTTTAGAACTGGCGGGAATCACTCTTTACTTTATTATTGCTGGGAATCACTCAATCTTACTATTTACGAAGTACGTAGTATGGTGCGCGCGGAGTGTCATGCCCCTTGTTAATTTATGACCCCTGCCGGTTGTGTCTTACGTTTTATCTGCGGGACTACAACATTCAACACCAGTACCGGTAGGACTGAGGAATGAGTAACATTAATTACGAGTATGGTACGAAGGCTGATTATGGATACGAACACCGTCATGTCTAGCTCGTATTTTCTTCCAACGATTCGGGGAAGAGTCGTACAAGTACTCTAGTATTTGTGTTGAGTTTTAACATACCGTAATACTCGTAAGTAAGACATACCATACACGCGACTCAATCTGTCTCCAAGAGGCACAAAAGTTTGACACAAAGACAAAAAAATGCGGTACGGTAATTACTGTATCATTGGGACGTAGTACGAACCGTACGAGTACTTCTGTTATTTTTTCTTGGTCATCCCGAATGTTCGACTAAAAGTTTTACGTAAGATTTTCGGCGGACGACGATTGTCAATTGACAAACAATCTCAATGGGCTTGTTGTGTTCTTTCCTAAATAAAGATATTATGTGTTGAAAACAGAACACTCGACATTTCAGTCGGAGCGAGGCATATATTCGAAAGAAAAATATTGATAAAATTCCGCTTACTTTCCATCGGTTACACGTTTTTCTATAAAACAAAGCCAACGCAAACACACTAATAAATAATAATGAAAGACTACAGGGCCAGATGAACGTAAAGTGAAGTACTTCGTAAAGGAAAGCGAAGTAAAGTCCCGTGAGAAGCAACCGTACGGTACGAGTAATTGTTACAGTAATTGCAGAACACTTGACTCCACGAAACCCACAATTGGATCCAGTGGAACAAAGATAAACTCTAGAGTAATTGGTACACCGCTACCAATGAATCGAAACACTACCATCCATTTTACTACACAAAAAGAAGACCGCAACAAAAGCGAGAGGGTGTTTGAACTATGGAACCGGTAATAGACGAGAAGATAGAAATAAAACAACGACTCGCACGAATATTACGCAAAGACGGCAACAAGACTTGCGCGGATTGTTCCGAGAAGCGACCGACATGGGTCTCTTACATCCAACCACAGCAATCCTTTGCCCTAGGGAGTAAAGTTATGGCGTGTTTTATTTGTTCGCAGTGCGCAGGAAGTCACCAGCAGATGGGAATGGACGTATGCTACGTTCGAAACATCAGCAAGGATGAGTTCGACGTGGAAGAGGTAGACTATGCAGAATATTCTGGCAACAAAATAATCAACGACATATTCGAGGGGCACCTTCTGAAGTCTACCACGGAGCAAGTCAGCATCAAACCGCTGCCAGGTGCCGATATGGAGAAAAAAGAACGTTTTATACGGCAAAAATATTTTGAGCTATATTTCTACCAAAAAAGGACTCATTACAAGCATATTGCTGAGATGAATGCCATTTTTCTGAAACTTCGACAAATGAGAAAAGACGGAGAACATCAGTCAGTCGGAAAAAAAGACCGAAAGAAGTTGAGTGCTTTTCTAAGCGGCTCCTCCAACCACTCAAAATCGTCGCAATGCGAAACCACTGTCAGTAATACAGTGAGCACGCCTTCTACAAACCACGACTTTGAAGAATTTTTGGATCCAATAGATAAAGATATAGGAGAGCAGAACGAGAAGGCTGGAGAAGAAAGAAAGGAACGAAAACAATTGTCGCGGGGGAGAAGTAGAAGCAAAGTGAAGGGAAAAAACTCAAGTATGGAATTAGACGACCGACAGGAACAAAAACAGCGGCATCTAGATAAGTCGAGAAGTGCACGGAGTCTGTCGCACGGGAGACGAAGAATGAATTCAAGTAGGACTCGTGAGCGCCCAAATGGTGAATTAGACCCCCGGGATCGGAGTATGTCAAGATCCAGAAGAAGTATATCGGAGACGAGACGGAGAAGTAGAGCAAGTACGACTCATGAACACTCAAGTAGTGAATTAGAGAACAAGCAAGAACCAGAAATGCAGAGTCAAAGTTTGTCTGAGAACAGAAGAGCTAGATCAATCGGAAGAAGGGGAAGGAGTGCAACTAACAGAAACCGTCCGGTAAGGAGTGACCGAACCGATCCCGATTCCAAAGATACAAATAGAAATCGAGAAGGAAGTAAGACCAGGGTGCGATCTCTTTCTCGTGGAAAAGCTGCAGAAATTCGCGAAAAGGGCCAAAGGAGCTCACAGCTTCGGCGGTCACGATCGTTGTCTACGAACCGCCGTAGGGAGAAGCGCCACGACACTCTTCCTTCAGACGTTGAACATAAGGACGAAGTTACACCTCAGGAAGACATAGTCAATCACAGCAGCTTCAATTCCGAAATGGGCCATATGAGCGGAAGGCTTCGGCGGCCACGATCGTTGTCTGCACACGGCCGTAGGAAATCGCAGGAGGAAACAGTCGATGACAGCACATTCAATTCCGAAATGGGCCATATGAGCGGAAGGCTTCGGCGGCCACGATCGTTGTCTAAGCCCCGCCGGATGGAGAAGCGCCACGGCACTCGTACTTCAGACGTTGAACATAACGACGAAGTTGCACCGCAGGAGGAAACAGTCAATGGCAGCATATTCAATTCTTCAAATACTTCGAACATTTTTAACGCTATGCTCGATGATAATAGTTCAGAGCACAACATAATGTCGCGAGAACAGAAAAAGATCAATACCAACGGAGAAGATCGGGTGCCACGTTCGTCGCAAGATATCATGGCAAATTCTAGTGCAAGTCTGAACCATTCGGCAAGTGCATCACGATATTCCAGAAGAAAAAGGAGAGAATCAGTACAAAGGTTATTGGGAGATTCCAATAACAACAGTGGCGATAATAACACCGAAGAAAATCCCGATGATGGAAGCGCCGAAGACGGCTTCAAGGTGGTTGCTTCACTTAGCAGCAGATATTTAAACGCCTCTTTTAATAATAGTTCTGGATCGTTGGACAAGTCGTCGAAGAAAAAAGGGACCGATTTGTTTAACAACCGTCGGGGACGACGAAAATCTGATGAACCTGAAACCAATCCGCGAGGATCTAGGAAATCGGAAATCTTTGCGAGTTTGAATCGGGCCAGTGGTAAATCCGGGTCCCAGGAATTCGAAAGCGGCAGTGAACTCTTTTCGTCGCGGACACCTATCCCTAGATCCATGAGCAGCAGTGAGGCCTTTTCGTCGCGGACATCTATCAATGGATCCGTGAGCAATGATGTGTGGGATTCAACGTTGCCAGGTAATAGACGTCCTTCGGTAAGGACACGGAATACAACGAACCCCCCCGAAAGGAGAAGTTTTGAAGAGAAGTCAACAGCGAGTGCACAAAAAAATAAAGCTCTGATGGAGGCATGGGAGAAAATGAAGAACGAAAACGATGACGTTTTCGTCGCGTTTGACAAAGGCTTTGCGAACTTCAATTCAAAGTCGGTAAAATAATCTTGTACTTTTGAGTATCAGCGGGTACTAAGTACTGCATCATAGTAACAAGTCGAAACCAATTCATTTCAAACAAACTATGCCATAAGGACTCGAGTGAGAGCGGTTCATCATTATTTCTCGTTATGTTTTGTTCTTATGAATACTCATTGCTGTAATTGTTTTCATATTATCCCTAGCAGCTCGTTCGGACAAGAGTAGTTGTTGTAGATACGGTGGTAACCGGTTTGAGTACGGTACTGTTGGTATTGCTTATCATCGTATTAGGTTTTGATGCACTGTGTGGTTCGGTAAGAATGGCAATACTCGAACGTCTATCTCACTCAAACGTGGGAAAAGAAAAATACGAAGTAACATGGGGATCATTGAATAGTCCTACCGTTAGGATTATGTGTAAGTAAGTACGTGTAAGTTGAATTAGTACTAGTCCTAATCTACGTACGGTACCCGTACCGGTACGTCGTAGCAGGCCCAGTTAGTTTCGTAATGCCACTACCGGTACGGTACCGGTACGAAATCTGAAGGAGATTGAAACCCGCGTTATTGACTCGTTTGACTGGATCACAAACATACCTTCTACCTCTTTTACTCAAAAATGCGCTAATCAATTTTTTCGCCTGTGAGCGCTCCCAGAAAGCGTCGTCCCCTCGGCTCTCTGACCGAAATAGTACATAGCAGTGGTAGCCTAACTGAAAGAGGAAGCTGAATTTAGATAAAGTCGACTAAAGACAAACACGATCACCATGAGCGACGCTGTTATCATCAAGACCCGTAAATTCAAGCGTAATCCGCTTCTCGCCAGAAAGCAGGTGTGTCTTCATCGGTCGTTTTCGGTGGTGATGGGATGAATTTTGGATTTGTGTCTCGTGTGGATGGACCGTGCCTAATGCAACAAGTTTCTGTCGATGCACTCGTTGGAAAATCACCGGATAGAACTGTGCCATGTATATTGGAGCACGTGTTGCTGTGGAAGATTATCGATGCGACGCAAAGTTTCGAGGTATTCTGCGTTCTCACGAAGCCCGTTCATGTTTTCTGTTTTTCGTGTGTTTTCTCCTTCAGATGATCGTGGATGTCATTCACCCAGGACGGGCGAATGTCTCCAAGGACGAGCTTTCTGATCTTTTGGCAAACATGTACAAGGGGGATTCCAAACTCACAATTGTTTTCGGATTCCGAACCAAATTCGGAGGTGGCAAGAGCACCGGATTCTGTCTGATTTACGACAACGAGGAATCGATGATCAAATTCGAACCTAAGCACAGAATGGTCCGTAAGGGTGTTACAACTCGTAAGGAACAATCCCGAAAGGCCATCAAGGAGGCCAAGAACAAGGGATTGAAGATCCGAGGTACTGGAGCCAGTATTGCCAAGCACAAGGCCAAGCGTGCCGAAGGTGCCGATTAAAAGAATCGTGCTATTTCTACTTAAAACAACCCTTTACAAAACGCCCAACTGTGATTTAAAGTCTAAAAAGATAATGGTATCTTATCAAGTCAGCAAACATATTGCGACTGTGCCAATCGCATTAGTACAACGTTTTGTATTACTTTAGGAGCGCGCCCAGGTCCATCAGTTTAATGGGAACAAGCTATTTGGTGGTGGATAATGGAGGGGAATTGAAGTCGTTGCTTTACTTTGGGTAATCTCTGTCTGGTGACTACCATCATCTGCATAGACTATTCGAAACAGCATAGAAAACATGAACTTCAACTACCAACAGTCTCAGAAAGGATTCAAACAATACAAATACGAAGTACTTCGTACATACTAATTAGGAGTAATAATATCATGATACCAATTTTTTTTGATGAACCGTGCAGGTTTTGACAAGATATGTAATTGAAGGAACAACCTCCACTATCTGGTTCTATTATTTCAAGTGCCTTGCGAGGACTACTTTCATCCTTGCAAGGTAGTAAAATTGTAGAACAATGTCTGAACTACGGTAACAAGAATGGCCGGCACAATTACAATGCTGGATGTTGCACAGAAAAACTGACTGTCACTTGCATACCGATCATGATAGCTCACTTCTGACACGGTACCTGAACGTTCCAGGGCCCGGCCCAGGGCCTAACGTAGGGTCCAGTGCCCAGGGTCCAGGATAGTTAGGGTCCTGGTCCTGGGGTGTCTAATAATTCATGTCCCATTGGAACTTCAAGGAAAGATGCCATTACAACGTTACCAATACATAGTGGTCTTGTTCACTGTTTGTGTCCGTCTGTACGTTCTACGGTACAAGTGGGACTTATTCTACTGGTTAAGATTACTCGGAATCGTCGAGAACCGAATGTACTAGTTTAGCCTAAAATCGTACGAAGTACCGGTAGTAAGCAAATCTGCTGGTGTTTCTTACGTACCGGTACGTACTCCGTACGGTACGTTTTGATCATTATTATGAAGATTTTTTGATCCTCCATACTGGTATTCGTACGAGTACGTACCGCGTGCACTAATAAAAACTGGAATTTCAAGTACCGGGTATTTTTACACCGGTATCCATAATCTTACTACATACTTACACGTAAGATTACATACCTGACACGCGTCCCACACGAAACACTTCATACCAAGAAATTATGCGTAGTGATGTCAGCTCTTTTATCCCACCTTTCACTAAGATTATTTACTACCTGATGCCGGTTCGCAGGTACGGTACGAACCTCGTCCCGAGTACTGGTACTCGTAGGCATCAGGCCACAAGATAGAGCTCTAAAACTACAACAATCATAGCGAGCCATCAACAATTAACGAACTGAAAAATCAATATCCAAACTAAGCTTTTCAGAAGCTAACACCTCTCCGCAAGAGATCGATCAAGAGCGCAAGCGACAAAATTGCACTTCCTCAACAACTGTTTTAGTCCTAAACACTGTTCCTTTTCTACAACGTCATCTACCGGTATACGATGATGTCTTCCACCCGCTTATCGGCAGCTGCCACCATCATTGCTCGACGTTTGAAGCCTTTTGGTTCCCCTTCGAGACTGAACGTAGCCATCGCTCAGCGATCTTTGTCAACTGCTGCTAAGCAGAATTTGAATGACATTCAGATAGTTGTTGACCGTTACAGCTCGACTGGTCCAGAGACCACTGCAGATCGGCTCCCCAACGATGCTCTCGACCGCAACGCTCTTTACGACAATGAAGAAGCTCGTGAAATGGGAGGGATCACTGCTTCCGTTCGCAACAACTGGACTAAGCAAGAAATTGCTGATATTTACAATCTCCCCTTCCACGAACTTATGTATCGGGCTAGTACCGTCCATCGCATGTACTGGGACCCATCGGAGGTCCAGCAATGCACGCTGTTGAGTATCAAAACGGGAGGTTGCACCGAAGATTGCTCCTATTGCTCCCAGTCCACTCGCCACAAAACTTTTGTCAAACCTACCCCGACCATGAAAGTTCAGGAGGTATTAGAAGCGGCTGCCAGGGCCAAAGAGGCCGGATCGACACGATTTTGCATGGGCGCTGCATGGAGAGAGTTAGGAAACAAGAAAAACGCATTTCGCCACATTCTCGATATGGTCCGCGGGGTCAATGGAATGGGGTTGGAAGTTTGCTGTACACTGGGTATGTTGACGGCTGAACAAGCGAAACAGCTGAAAGAGGCAGGACTATCGGCTTACAATCATAATTTGGATACCTCTCCAGAGCATTATCCTAACGTCATTACGACACGCAGTTACGAAGATCGCCTGCAGACCATTGCCAACGTACGAGACGCTGGCATTCAAGTTTGCTGCGGTGGTATTTTAGGCTTAGGAGAAGAGGAGAATGATCGTGTAGGCCTTCTCCATGTTTTGGCAACCCTCCCTGAACACCCCGAATCTGTTCCCATCAACGCCTTGGTTTCTGTTGAAGGTACACCCCTCGGAGAAGACGATGACATCGGAAAAGTAGATGCTTTTGATATGGCCCGCATGATTGCCACGGCCCGTGTTGTTATGCCAAGAACCTTGGTTCGATTGTCGGCAGGCCGTTTGTCTTTCAGCCATGCCGAACAATTTTTGATGTTCCAGGCTGGCGCCAACTCCATTTTCAACGGTGACAAGCTTTTGACTACATCAAATCCCGAATTTGACGAAGATCAGGCAATGTTCAATAGATTTGGCTTTAAGGGCAAGCCGGCGCATAAGGGGCCGCTCATGTCTCCCATGGAAAGTAGTGGTCAAGTCCACATCACCCATGTCACAGCTGGTGAGCAACAGTACGCTTGATCAATGTAATCGATATTGTAGAGAATTAAACGAAGGCTGAATGAACTTCTTTCTTCAACTATTCATTTTGAACTATGATATTGTAACTAAGTATGTACGCTTAAAAGCGTCGACAAGGCGCTGTAATTCTTTCTGCACTCTGCTATTCACTATGGCAACAGAACGTTTAAGATTAATTCTTTAGTTGGACATGTTGTGCTCAACGGAATCGACGTCATCCAATTCCTCTAAGGCGTCAATGATTTGCATGTTCTGTTCGAAGTCCTCGTCGCTGCACTCAACTGGAGCTTTCGAAACATATACCAGAGACATTTTGGCATTTTCGTGACCCAATTCCTTGATGACGTCAAACATTTTGCCAGAATCTGAGGGTTCTACAAATACTATCGAACTTCCTTCTTCATCCCCCTCTTCCAAAACGAAATCTTCTATGTCTGCCTCAATAGCGGCATCCAACAAGGTCTCCTCGTCTACAATGGCATCGACTTCAACTTTACCCTTGCGATCGTACATGAATAAAACGGATCCAGATTCAGCAATCTTTCCATTTCGTTTGTTTACGGTCGATTTCACATCAGCGTTGGCGCGGTTTGGATTATCCGACAACACGTTGATGACAAGAGAGGCGCCTCCGAAGCCATATGCTTCAAATGTAGATTCCGCAAAATCGGCAGTGTTTGCTTCAGTTGCTCGTTTGATCGCCCTACTGATGTTCTGTGAAAGCGATAATTGTTCAGCATGACATTCAGATTATGGAAATAATATCATCAGAAAGTTTTTGGAACAAATATCGATTGAGGTTTCGCCGTTCACATTTTTAATTGACTTCACTCCTGCTGCTAACGGAAGCAAGAATACACCTGTATGGGTTTATGTTTCAAGATATGATTGTCAATTGTTTGCACTTACATCGACAGGTACATTGTTGGCTTTCGCTTGTTTCACAACTTCCGCAAGTTGTCTATTCGAGTCGGTCGACGGGGATCCTCCTTGCTTCACAGCCATAGTGATCCTCTTTCCGAACACTGCATTAACTTTCGCTTTCTTAGCGTCAGTTTTGGATTTGGTAGCGGCCCGCACAGCAGCGGCCCGCCCCATGAACAAAGGGCCGACTCGACTAGCTTGTTCCGATGCCAGTGGGCACTTCGAAACCCCAGACAGCGGAGAAAATGCCGCTGTCGAGGAAAGTAGCGTCGTCAACGACAATAGAGCAATTTGCATCTTCATTGTACCGTGTGGATGAATTTGGAACTGAGCAAGCTTTTGGGCAAAGTGCAAACACAGTTTGTATTAGGAATGTGTTGTTCGTGAAGAAATCGAGGACCCACCTATTATACGGCACAGACTTTTGCACCCGTAATAACGGTACGAGTACGAGTACGAGTACGAGTATGGTACGGTACGGTACGTTCTATGCTGTGTCGAGTTATCTTATTCACTAGCTATTAGGGATTCATCCCTTAGCCTTACTCGAGAGTCCATTCTTCTTCTAGTTGATGATCGCCAGAGGTTCAGCCGAGGCATGTCGCAAGCGGTCGCAGGCAGGTCGCAGGGTTGTTGATGGGTCTGTATCTGATGCTCGGGTAAAACAAAACGTCATCGTTGATGATGCATTCATGATCCGGAAATTCGGGACTGAAAATATTTGGACGAAAAAAATCATACCGGTACTCTTACTCGTACGTACCATACATACCGGTATTTACCTTAAGGTAAATAGTACGTACCGTACGTACCGTACGAGAAGAACTACACCATTGATTCTTGTACGGTACGAGATTCAAGATTGCGGTACGTACCGTGAGGGTGCACTCTTTTAATACAACCCAAAATACAACAGTACAAAAACCATGTAGAACTCTACGTGAGTAGATTAAGCGCGCGCAAATCTTCAGCGAGAGAAGCTACACGATCAGCGAGAGATGCTACACATCAGCGAGGCACAAACTCCGCCGGGATGTGCATAAAAAAAACTTCCAAGTAGAAATCACTGCAAATAACACGTGAAAAATACAAACACAGAAATAATTTTGATTCATATCATGACAGAAATTGTTCATCGATTACATGTAACATCTAATCGCTACTAATACATCAAGCAATCGATCGATTGTTCGATCGATCGTTCCCTCGAGGCACAGAGCCCGCTGGGATGTGTGTCAAACAAAATTCCAAGTCAGATCACTGCAAATAACACGCCAACATACAGAAACAGAAATAATTTTGAATCATATCACGACAGATTGTTCATCGATGATAGATCCGATCGGCGATCCGATCAATCATCCAATTGATCATCCGATCAATCGATTGAATTGAGGCACAAAGCCTGCTGGGGTGTGCATCAAACAAAATTCCAATTCAGATCACTGCAAACAACACACCAACATACAGAAACAGAAATAATTTTGATTCATATCACGACAGAAATTGTTCATCGTCGACATCGATTACATGTAACGTCTAATCGCTAATACAGTTAGAGACCGATACGATCAATCGTATCCTACACTTCTTGGTACATGAAAACTTGAACTTCAAAACACTCTGCTATCAGCAACAACAGGGGGGGATCCCCTATCCAATAGCAACACACTCCACTCCACTTGACAATCCACCAATCGAACGCCGCCGTCGCCCTCAACGAAGCTGGAAATTTCCTCCCTGCCTCTCATCTGGGCGCATCTTCCGAATCAGCTGAGTCAAAGTACAGTCTCCATAGCAACGCTTGATCTTGGCAATGGCTGTGTTCACATCATTCCCCCGGTCTAGGAGCCTTTCCATACATCCCCAAAGAACCTTCCGATTGCAATACTTGTACTTCACTCGGCCTCGCTCCACAGCAGTGAACTCCCTCGCTGGCTTCCTCCCTCCAATGCCATTCTGATACTCATCCCACAAGGCTTGGATGGTCTGTGGTCTATCAAACAGGAGCGCTGGTCTTTCTACCACCGGAGCCCCTTGACGCGGATTTGCAGATGGTCTGCTGCTTGCTCCGAACCCTCCAACTCTCATCCGCGCTGCTGGTGCTAGTGTCAACCCGCGAACCATCTGACTAACAATCTTAATCTCCCTTCGAAGCTCAGCAAGCTCTGAGATCTGATGGTTCCTAATCTCTGCTACATTGGTTTGAGTGGTGGATAGCTTGGCATAGATAGCATTCCTCCATTGCTGCCCACCTCTACCAAACGCGCCTCCGCCATCTCCTTCTTCACCCTCAGGGATCTCATCCAGCCACACAATGCCATCGATATTGGAAGCAACAACTTCAGCTCTATGAATAGGATTCACCCCATCCTCAAGTCTCCCTTGCAACAGCTCATATCGCCGTACAATCTGTTGCTTCAGTCCAAGGGGGATATAATCTGCAACAGCAGGATCAAAGCAAGCCCAAAGCAAGGGCTTTGCTAGGATAGCAGCGACGCCATCCCCAAAGGCTCCTCGAATCGCAGGAGCTACTGAAGCACAAAGCCAGTCATCTGTTAGGCCACTGTCGTCCTTCTCCTTGTACAAGCAAATCCCACGATGGGAAAGCTTGCTACCAGCATTGATATCTGGCCAGTCCAACTGCACATCCAAGTACCAATCTTGCATACTCCTAGTCTTCCATCTAGCTCTGTAGTTAACATCATCACGAGTCGCGCCTCCTCTCCTAGCCATAGTTGTAGCCCACTTCTTCACTGAATGAGTCCCTAGCCTTTGCTGCCTTCCAAGGGGCCTAAACTGATCACCTTCTATGATAGCCTTCAGAGCCTTTTGATAGGCCATCTTGCACTTGTCGGCTTCCTTGTTCTGGGCTTTCAGTGGGGACCTGGAGTCTGTGTCTCCCTCAGCAAACAGCCATTGACTCAACCGGCCCGCGCCACTACCAAGCCATGCCTCCAGGTAGATAGCAAGGCCAATTAGTACACAGTATCTGTGATCCATAGCGCCCATCAGCAGCTGTAATGGACAATCTCCCTCATCATGGACATTCTTCGACCACCTCATCTGAATCGTAAGATAGCCAGCGTATGTACTACTAACCTGCAAGTTTGCCTTCTTCATGTGTGAGGTGTCATCCCCTCTTGCAATCAAGTGCAGCTGGACTCGGAGCATTGCCATGTGCCGGAGACTTTGGAGGCTGTCTCCAATGGCTGTGAGGTCAAGCATTTGAGCAAACTCTTCATGTGTGAAAGCCCTATCAGCAGACGTTTCGACGCCAAGCTGCCAGGTTTCCTTCTTAGCCACAGCTTTGATCAGTCGATTGATCTTGATAGATCTAGTAGGATTGCCTGTCTCATTTGTTTCGTCCCAAGCTGCAGTGTTAGTCATGAAGTAGGAAATAGCTTTCTTCCAATATCTCAAAGTGCTAGACCGCCCACCAAATGGATTATCGTCTATTCCTGGATCCTCCATCCCATACACCTTCAATCACATCCATTTGTAGATGTGATCTGGCTTAACAGTGTTGAGCTCTTCCTGGTTGAACACCCGGTCGGTGGCATATTCATGCCCTCCAGCAATATGGGACATCAACTCCAACAAGATTTGGTGGTATCTTAAGAGCTGAGTGGGGGCATTCACATCATTGGGTAGAATTGGATCCGGTCCCCTTCGTGCCGGTCCTCTTGTTCGACGGGGGATCACTCTTCCTCTTGTTGTTATTGTTGCTGGGGGGGGCGGCGTCGCCATTGGCACATCATCGTCGGCAGCGGCGTCATCTAGGACTTCATCCTCATCATCAGAAGCTAAGGCTAAGGCAGCTAGCTCACCTAGGCCATTATCTTCAGCTTCATCGTCCTCCTCGTCCTCGTCTTCCTCGTCCTCCTCCTCCTCATAGTCCTCCTCCTCCTCGTCGTCCTCCTCCTCTGGAGGCTCCAGTGTGTCGTCGTCTGAGTCACCATCTTTTGCTGCTGCAGCTGCTTCAGCTCTTTGTATGACAGCTCGCGCACGCCGGATCGCTGCAAGGTCTTTTGCTTGCTGCACAACCCTTGCTTCCTCCCTTGGTGTTCTTGTTGCAGGATCCATGTCAGCTAAAGCTGCTGCTGCTTGGGCTCTAGCACGCCGTTCACGGGCCCTTTCACGGGCCCGAATGTTCTTCGGATCCATGCTCAGCTGACGCGGCATCTTGTTGTTGTTGTCCGTTGCTTGTTGCTTGTTGCTTGTTGCTTGTTGCTTGTTGCTTGTTGCTTGTTGCTTGTTGCTTGTTTTGCTTCGATCGATTTGCAATTAGATCGATCGATCAAAAAAAAGTGAGCTTTTGGCTAATTGATCGAAAATCAAGTGATCTAATCTATCTACTAATCTAAGAATCGGAGTGCGATCGATCGATCGACAATTTGCATGTGGATGAGAATTAAGAGAGCAAAAGCACATAAAATTATTTCCGCGAGTCACTCACTCCTAGGGAGTTGCATAAGCGAGTCACTCGCTATTCGGGAGTTGCATAAGTTGCGCACCTCCGTGGGAAAATGCAGGGCTACAAATCAACCAGTAGTGCAACTATGCTAAAATTGAAAATGCAACCCGTACTCTACTCTTAGTAGTACAAAAAAATTTGTGTACCCCGCCACATGGTGGGGTACCAAACATAATACTAGTGCCTACATAGAATCGTGTAGCCGGTTGTACTAGCCCAGGTTAAATGCAACCCGGGTTGCATTGGTGCGACATCGTACCGGTACGATACACATAAAATGCAACCCGGGTTGAATTTTCCTGGCTGCGTGCAACTTTGTACTGCACGTTCTGTAGACTGAGATACCCCATTCTGCACCCTCCAAAAACAGAGGTGCGGTAACGTTTTTTGTATGAGCACCGGACAGTACAGGTTGCATATTCAACCTTAAGAGGGTTGCATTTTTAGTTGCTTTTTATTGCTGTATTTTAACACGGGGTGCGCAACTTGTGCAACCCACACCCTTGAGTAACGGCCCATTATTTCATTTTTTTTTGGCGACACTCGGTAACACTCGGTAAGACTCCACTTTGGTTTCTTAGCTCATTTCTTTTTGCCGTTCAACGCATCATCGAACGCCGCTCACTATTTCAACTCACTAAGCTCATATTTTCGATCCAAAGTAAACAAAAACACGTACGACTACTAGCAAGCAACAACGAAGGTATGCCCCGAGTACTCAGTACAAATCCCCGAGCTGTTAGAGCCAGGGAACGGCGTGCTGCCGCCCGCGCCGCTACTGCCAACACAGCAGCATTTGAAGCAGCCTTCCCCCTTCCACAACAAGGTCGGAGTTTGGAAGAAATCCGGAATGCTAGATCCCTTCTAGATCTTAGTAATAGTGGATCCGCCTCGTCAGCACCCGGATCTCCTACTACTGCTCCCCCTCCTCCTCCCCGCCCTTCCGCCGCCGGAACAAGAACAGCAAGAATAATTCAACGCTTGGAAACAAGCCAACGTGGCCGTTTGTCAACACTTGAAAGGGCTCGCGCTCAACTTGCCAGCAGAGAACAACAAGAAGAAGACCAACAAGAATCCCTTGAATCGGATGATGAAGCAACAGCAGCATCAAACGCGGACGAGGACGACGACGATAATACAGCAGCCACACCTCGACGCGGGGGCCGAGTTGCAGGACCAACACCTGTCCTACCAAATAATGTGAATGCTCCAACCCAAGTATTAAGATACCACAAGTCATTGCTGATGCTCATGGATTTCTTGCATGAATGCAAATATCTCACGGACAAGATGTTCACTACTGAGGAGCTTGCTGTCATTACACCCGAGGATATCTACAGATGGATGTGTTTCAAGGTGTATGGAAAAGAAGACCCTGGAACAAACGATAATCCAAGACTTGGTCGATCAAGTACTCTGATGTACTGGAAAAAGGCTATTTCATACTTCATGCCAAGCCATGCTGCCTGGAATGAAGCCACACGCGTAGGAAACCCCACTAAGTCACGCTGCATTAACAACCTTATTAAAGCAGTGAAGAAGAAAGAGACTCGGCGCCTAGGAAAGGAGAGCAGAGCTGATCGGTGCTTCACAAATGAAGAGTTTCTGCAAGTGCTTGATCTAGCAAAGGGACACAGCATTGTTCAGCTTCGCCACCAAGCAATGTTGAAGTTCCAGCTTCATATGATTGGTAGGGGGGATGATACGTCCCATATGAAGAAGGTTAACTTGGAAGCCAGCCTAAACTATACCGGTTACATAACAGCGCAGATGAGATGGTCAAAGAATGTCCAGGATGAAGGTGACTGCCCAGTGCAGCTGCTAATGGGGGCTATGGATCATCGATACTGTGTTCTGCTTGGGCTTGCAATCTATCTGGAGGCCTGGCTAAGCACTGGCGCCGGTCGGTTGAGTCAGTGGCTGTTTGCAGAAGGAAATACTGTGTTTGATTCCTCTGTAAAGGTGCAAGATGCAGAAGCAAATTCTTGCAAGACCACCTATCAGAATGCTCTCAGGAGAATCATTGAGGATCCAGAGTTCGAACCTGTTACTGATAGGAAGCTTGGCACTCACTCTGTTAAGAAGTGGGGTACAACTATGGCGCGCAGAGCAGGA
Source organism: Pseudo-nitzschia multiseries (assembly GCA_037355745.1). Lineage (NCBI taxonomy): Eukaryota > Bacillariophyta > Bacillariophyceae > Bacillariales > Bacillariaceae > Pseudo-nitzschia > Pseudo-nitzschia multiseries. The sequence continues at coordinate 11,654,526 of CM074781.1, forward strand.
GCTACTAGGGACGATGTCAACTACAGAGCTAGATGGAAGACTAGAGGCATGCAAGAAGACTATCTGGATGTACAGTTGGATTGGCCGGATATTAATGCAGCTAGTAAGCTTTGTTACAAGGGTATCTGTCAGTACAAAGAGAAAGATGGTAGTGGCATTACAAGGGATTGGCTTTGCAATGCGGTCGCGCCAGCAATTAGATCCAAGTTTGGTCCTGCAGTCGCCACCACTCTTGCAAAGGCCTTGCTTTGGGCTTGCTTTGATGGAGCAGCAGTTGATTTGGTTCCTCCTGGACTGAAGGGGCAGATACTTAATCGGTACAGCCTTTTAGAAGAAAGATTGGAGGATGAAGTGAATCCTATTCAAAAGGTTCGAGTTATTGCTTCAAATAATGATGGGGTTGTGCACTTGGATGAAATCCCTACCACAGAAGATGAGATTGCTCGGGGAGCACGAGGGCACGGAGATCAATGGAAGAATGCTATCTATGCTAAGATGTGTACCACACAGAACCATGTTGCAGAGCTCAGGAACCATAACATTGCAGAGATAGCAGAGATGAATAGACAGATGAAGCAGCTGCAACAGATTTTTAGGGGGATGGCAATAGCGCCGGCGCGTCGTCTTGGAGGAGGGAGAGGGCCGGCTGTAGTGGATGCCGCGCCCGGGCTTCCAGAGGGGCAGCGACCTGCAACCTTGTATGCCACTCCAAGAACCATCCAAGCCTTGTGGGATGAGTACCAAAATGGAATAGGAGGGAGGAAGCCAGCAAGGGAGTTCACTGCAGCTGAGCGCGGGCGTGTGAAGTTCAAGTATTCCAACAGGAAAGTTGTGTGGAGTTGTATGGAGAGGCTCTTGAATCGTGGCAATGATGTGAACACTGCCATCAGCAAGATCAAGCGTGTTTATGGGGATGTGTCCATCACAAAGCTAATCAAGGCAATGCGCCGTGATGAGAGGAGTGGAGGGAATTCGACACTTCGATGAGTAGCAGTGGCAGCGGCAGCGGCGATTCTAATTGATGATCAACGATTCGTTTGATCGATTCGGTCGGCAATCGATTGTTGCTGGTGGTTCGATGGTTGGTCTGATCGATTCAATCGATCGATTGATGGAGGAGAGGAGTGGAGGAGTAGCTTGTTGGATAGGGGATCCCCCCCTGTTGTTGCTGATAAGCTCTGTTTTTTGGTTCAAGTTTTTTCATGTTCTTTGTTGCATGCGCCGTCTTGTGTGCTGTAATCGCAGGCGGGTTCGATCGATCACCTGTCTAAGTCAATGTTCGTGTCGGGTAACATGTCAGTCATAGATAACAGTATTATTTGTACACATTTACTTCCATCTTCTTGTACCTCAGCTCGGAAAGCGAATGGTCAATTTTTGGAACTGTCTTGTTGTTGTTGCCGGTCTTGTTGCCGGTCTTGTTGAGTATTCAAGAAGGTTTGGTCGGCGGGTTTGATTGATCACCTGTCTAAGTCGATGTTAGGGTCGTGTAACATGTCAGTAATAGATAACAGTATTATTTGTACACATTTACTTCCATCTTCTTGTACCTCGGCTCGGAAAGCGAATGGTCGATTTTTTGATCTGTCTTGTGAGCACTCTTGTCTTAGTGAGTTCTTTTCAACGTTCCGACAATTTTTTTTTCAATACTTAGTGTGTTACACAAAAAGGTGCGGTGTGCTCACCAAACGTAATGAAACGTTACCTCTGTAGACTTCTACATGGTTTGTGTACTGTTGCATTTTAAGTTGCGTTTTTAATGTGTACTCTCACGGTACAACATCTTGACCGATCTTGATTTTTTGACACCTTTCTTCGAGAAAAATGAAAGCGAATATGTCGAAAGCTACCGTGTAGGAGGCAATCATGCTTTCAGGTTGAATATTCGAATAGAAACAGGAATAACGTCAACCTGATGTATTATACTTACTCGATACAACTGCATGTCTAAACAGTCCAAGTATCGCTTGTGTTGAAATAGAAAACACTACTAAAGCTCCCACCGCTGATGGGAACAAGGACTGCAGCCATAAAAACTGCCTTCCTCGGTAGATTTTATTTCCGAAAAATCGTCCAACGACGGATATCGGCATCATTCACATTATTGTCTTCGGTATCAACAGCATTTTGGGAGATTGGAAGATGTGTTGCAATCATGGAAGGCGAACCATGGGCATCGCCGTCTCAGTCTTCCCTTTTTGATTCAACAGAGATGAAATTGACTCGTCACAAAAGCAGCGAACTAACTTGTTCTCGAAATCACATCTACAGAAACACCAACGACAACTGTTGTCTTACATGTTCACACCAACTGGATATCGCTACGAAAGCGTTTGAAATATCTCCAAACAAAATCTATTCGTTGCAAGTGAAGGGATATACCACCCCTAATTGCGGAGGAGCTGGTATAGGACTCATATTGAAAGACTCATCTTCAAATCAAATCGTTTGGTCGGCGCGTCTCTATGTTCCTGGCGATAGAACCGTTCTCGAGGCGGAATATTCAGCAATTATCTTGGGTATGGACTACGTTTACAATGTGTTGAAAGTGCGACGGCTAGCTGTGTTTTCAAGCAGCGGAGTTATCGTGAATCAAGTTCGAGGCGTTTTTGTTGTTACAAAGTCGAGCCTAACGATTCTCTTGGAGTCTGTGAAAAACATCGAACGGCATCTGCACAATTTCGATATCGAAGAAACAACCTCATCTGAAATTCTTGACGTTAACGTTCAGGCAAGAAAAGCATTAGCAACTAGAAAGTCACTAAACATCGAAGATAGGGATTGGAAGGTCGAATGGAACGATCCGATCCGAAAGATACGACGCAATCCACTCAAGATGGGTCGATGGAGAAAGCCTGACGATCCAGCTCAATCAGCGATCATTGATCCATTTAGGACGTATCGCTTGCAAATTGATGGTGGGGTAAAAGGCTGCCTAGGAGTAGGCATGGTCTTGTATGACGACAACGGGAAAGAGATTTGGTGTGGATGGCATTTTCACCCCGAAGCCGCATCCAATAACGTTGCGGAGTACACGGCCTTAGTTTGTGGTCTAAGATGCGCTCGATCTTTAGGTGTTGCGAAACTAATAGTCGAGGGAGACTCCTTGCTAGTTGTACGACAAATGAATGAGCTATATCGGAAAAGAGAAGGAGAACTAGTAATGTTTCGACGAGAGGCACGCGAACTTATTACAAATTTATCTTATTTCCGCATTCGTAAGATTTCTCGAGCAGAAAATAAGCGTGCCGACTGGCTTGCAACCCATGCTATGACCTTTCGAGAGAGTGATGGCTTCATTCGAATGACTCACGAAGATGGATGGTTTAGATGCAAGCGCCTGATGTAAATCAATAGAAATAGATGATAATGTACGCTCTTTTTCCGGGTAACATTTCGTACTGTATTCCAATAAAGAGCTAGTTTGTAGAATTTGGTAATGATAAAATAATAATAATATGTTTGGTTAGGCATTTTGCTTGCATTATTAACCTCCTCCTCTTCCTTTCATGTAGGAGACTCCTTGTCCCAATTGTCCCGTCTGCGGACCTCCACTGTTTGCAATATCCATAGCATTGCCCATCATGGCACTGGCTCCACCACCTCCTCCCATCGTTCCCGTAGCTTGAGCTCCAGGATCCTGTGACCTTGGGCTGATGACGGTCTCATCAATGGAAAGAATAACGCATGCTGCCTCTGTTGCCGCCTGAAAGGAATTCATCTTGTTGTCACTGGGTTCCCAAACACCCAAATCAAACGTATTGGTGATACCGTCCTCCTCAATGTTCACACCGTACCAACAGGCACTGCCATCCCCTTCTTCCAGGAAATGTTTGCGTCGCAACGCAGCAAGGACATCCGTTGCATCCAATCCGGCGTTTTCGCACAGTTGTCGCGGGATAACCTCCAATGCCTTAGCATAAGCAGTCACTATCAATTGTTCTTTTCCCTCGATTTCCAAGGCTCGCTTTCTCAATGCATTGGCAACGCACATTTCAACGGCGCCCCCCCCGGCAACAACCGAACCCGAGACGATGGCCCGCTTCACTACCATGAGAGCATCGTGGACACTTCTTTCACTTTCAGCGATAAATTGCTCGGTTCCTCCTCTCAACACAATTGTACACGTCAAGGAAGACGGGCACAACGTGAACAAGTTGAATCGCTCGTCACCGACTCGAGTCTCTTCAAACATTCCACACGTTCCGAGAATAGATTCGGTTAACCCGTTTGTGGTGGTTTGAATCGAACCATTGGTAGCTTTTGCTACTCGCTTCATGTCTCCGTCGGCAACTCGTCCGGCGCAAAACATGCCACGATCGGCAAAATATTGGGTTGCCAGATCTCCAATCGGTAATTTCGACAAAACAATATTCGCCCCGCAATTCACACAGGCATCGAGCTTATCGTAAATGACTTGCCATTCGGCTTCTACAATAGATTGGTAATCTTTGGGGCTGGAAATTCGAACCTCGGCGTTTTCCTTTTCCGATTTCAATTCCAATTCGACATTGAGGAGGAGAATTTTTGGGTTCTCGTATTTCTTGGTCATTTGTTCGAATCCGGCGTAGGAAAAGGTTTTTTTGAAGGCAACCCCCTCGACCAAAAAGGACTGACGGACGTCTCCCCCCGGGATTTGTTTGATGGAGATCCAATCCATGATTTCGTCGACGTCCCCGGCTTCGTGCAGTTTGGTCACGGCCGAAACGACCATGGGCGCAAACAAGTCACGGTGGGAGGAAATGAGCTTGCTATTGAGTGCCGTTCCGGCGCACTTCAGTAGCATTTCCTCCTGCTCGGTTGCCACGGCGAGTTCTGCGACTCGATCCACCGCAAACTTACCGGTCTTTCGAATCGTTTGGATCATGCGCGTTGGCGAAATCCCTTCTTCGACGAGACTCTTGAGTTTGGTGAGGATTTCGGCTGCCAGTAGGACCACCGAGGTAGTCCCGTCTCCGACCGATGTGTCCTGGCTCATGGAAATATCCACCAAAGTCTTTGCGGCCGGATGAGCAATGTCGAGGAGTTTCATAATGGTGGCCCCATCGTTGCTAATGGTAGCCTTCGATCCCGCGGAGACCAGTTTGTCCATGCCGCGTGGTCCCAGAGTGGTGCGAACGGCATCCGCGACTGCCTGACAAGCATTGATGTTGCTCACGAGTTGTGGCAATCCCTATCATATTCATACAGTACAATGCAAACAATGACAATGCAGGGTGGCGTGTCGATGAAAAGTTTCACGTCGAGTTGTGATGCAAAGGGAAATAACAAAAGTGAGACTTTAGAATCATAGAAAAGCATGCCGAACGTAACGTAACGTGACGTAACGAAATAGAGCAGAGTAGAGGAGGAGTCCCTCTTGAACGTTCGCAACACACCTGCGATGTATCTGTGCCCTCCCTAAGGATGATGATACCGGGTTGCATTCCTCGATTCATGGTGGTATATTATGATATTACGCGCGATGACGAGTATTTCAGGCTCTACGATTCGGGTTATCGTTGCAATGACGGATGCTATCGTGTCTTGGGTTCTATTGCTCTGCTGTTTGGGCTGCAAGAGATAGTATTCAAGCGTTAGAGTTTGGTCGACTTTGGCTGGGACTTTCAATCGATGTGTGAAGAGCTGCCACCGTACCGCAATTATTTTTCAAATTCGGTGAGAAAGCCTTTGGATCATTGTTGTGCTTGTGGTCGGTCGGTGGCTAAGTTTTTGGGGGCCCCGGTTTGACGCAAGACAGCTTCCTAAGAGTTTACGAGTAATTACTCGTACTCGTAACTCGTAATCTTAGTTCGCAGATGATCGTCGTCGAAACTCGAAAGACGAAAACACACCGTGCTATTCGATAGTTTCGGTTACCATATATATGCTTATAATACATACGATACATACTATGACATACGAATCTGATGCTGTACGCTGAACGAGTATCGTACCGTACTCGTACGAGTAAGATTACAGGTCCGTGCAGTGTGGAAAGAATTGCACGAACACATAACACAGGTAATTACGAGTACTCATAATACCGGTACGAACCGGTACCGGTACGGGAAGAATTTAACGTGTGGATGAACCAAAGGTCTTACCGTAGTTGTTTGTGCTCGTGCAGTGAAAATTGACACGAGTTTATCGGTATTTTTTGAAACGCGACTGCGATAATTTAGCGGTTACAACATCATGTACTCATACGAGTAAGAGTACTATACTCAAACCTTCAGCACTCGAAACGGAGAGGACTTGGATCGCTTGCCCCAGATAATATCGTTCATCAGCCGCGGAGAACGAACGGGACACCATATCCAGAACAAGAAAAACGACAACATGCCGGACATCCTTTCTACACTGAAGGATTGGTCCAAGTCGGGCAAACTATCGGAGGTTGCGTTTGGTGAAAATGGGGCACTAACTCTAGGGGATGTGAGTTTGCAAGCGGCAGAGTCTTTAGATGTGGCAGTCGGCGGCAACAAAAGTTGCAAATACACCGTCGGTTCCATCTTTCTGCAGCTTTTGGACATCAACCAGTCGTTGCTGGCATACAGAAAAGCTTGCAAAAAGCACCAGGTGAAAGATGCCATTAAGGCCAGCGACAAGGCGGAGATCATTGCCTTTTTCACGGGATCGTCCGGGGCGGCCGCGGTTCCCGCAACCGGAGCGACAACGGCAGCGGGACCCTCGGAGGCCGAACCCCGCCCGGCCGGAGAATCCTCGGAAGCCCCTGCCCGAGTGCGGGCACCGGATCGCCACCAAAAAGACAGGCATCGCACCAGCAAAAAACCAAGAACCTCGTCCCGGCCAACCTCCTCGGAACGCAAAGAGAAAGCCCACAAAGCCAATCGATCCCGAGATGTTATTTTCGAACCTTTCTGTAGTTGTGGGAAAACGAGAAATTAAGGCCAAGAGAGATGCCGAGCAGGCCAAGTTGCACCAAGCATTGTCTACCGAAGGCTTTGGATCGGTTGCACCCGAAATCATTGCCAAATTCAACAATCTAGATTCCATGGCACATGAAATTCCCGTCGGTGACTCGGCTTCTATTCTCAAGGCAGGGGCGGGAAAAGATCTTTCCCGGATTTTGAAGCTGTACTCGGAAACAATGAACAAAAAAGCTAGCAGTTCTGGCAAACTTTCGTCCTCTAGTAGTTCCAAGGGAAGGCACTCCTTCGATGGGCAGAAGCGATCCTTTCGTCCCTTTCTGGTAGGAAAGAAACCCATCATTATTTTGCCCAAGGGAATGACCGCGCCGATTACCTTGGTCAACGCACACAAGTTCTTCGCCGAATCTCAATTTGTCGGTCGCGACAAGATGCAAAAGGAGCTTCGAACCAAACGACAGGCACCCAAGACGCAGTTTTCGAGACAAATCAATTCCCGCTTCGGGGGTGGAACCGTTGAGTACGAGCTCATGGACAATCCAAAATCGAAGCTGCACCGGCCCGAGGACTGGGAACGCGTCGTTGCCGTGGTAGCTCTCGGTCAGTCCTGGCAAATGAAAGACTGGCCGGGATCCTATTCGAATCCCGTTCAGCTCTTTAATCGGGTGTTTGGGTTTTACGTCGGAATGGAGGGAGATAACATACCAAAGGAGCTCCAGGGATGGGCGGTCACACAAGCCAAAGTGAGTCGTGACAAGCGGGGTCTAGACAGTGTCACCTACGCCAGTTTCTGGAATGCCCTCGACGAGTGGATGGCTATTCACAAGCCAGAATTGCTGCCACAAGCGAACGAATGATAACAAACGGTTAATGAAGAAATAGTGTTGCTTTTTAAATCCGTAGTCAAACTGGTTCAGGATCAGTTTCTTCGCTTTGGTTGGCGGATTGCGTGAAATGTGGCGCGCTTGATTACAATTTTGAATTCAAAGTATATTCTATGTCCGGGACCATCCATGTGAAGACGCATCATGCGGACATAGTTAATGGTGTGACGTATTTGGAAGAGAAGTACATTGGACGGCTTCGAAAGAAATTTCCTTTTTTGGTTCGAGAGTATTCATGGTGTTTTGAATAGGACGATACAACACGGTTGTCGACAACATCAACGCATAATTGTACAGTAGTTATTTCTGTAATCAGTCGTTCCACAACGATGTTATGCATTTGTGCGGCTTTCTGTGTCTGTGGATCCAGCTGCAACGTTTCTAACCGATGCATACGACCTTGTGTGGTAAACAGCATGCCACAGCATTTTGCATCACACTGTGGTTCAATTCAGAAACACCGAAGGCGCATCTGCCATGATTGCTTTTGGAAATCATCGTCTTTCTGTCATTCTACCGTTTGGTGTCAGATGCAATCCCATCGGTTGAGCTAGGGAAGGTTCCAGCAGGGGTTACGATCTGCAACAAGGCCTTCCAAGCTGGAACCTCCCAAGACTCGTCGTAGAAATAAACCTTCAGCACACCGCCATCGCTCGGGTCGAAATTCTCACCCTCCAGAGCTTCGTTTCGAAACCAAAATTTCGTTCGTCCGATTACGTCGATCTTTGGTTTCCAAAAGAGCCAGGGTGAGGCAGTTAGCGACCCGACCATATTCCATCGGGTTTCTATGTAGTATTCATCGTCGTTGCTACGGTTGCTGTTGTCGGGAGTCTTGCTACTGCTACCTGTGCCCAGTGAGATGGACAAGAGTTCGGATCGATAGTCTTCCGCAAAGGCTTCCACGATGGGAACAAGGTTTTGGGTGTTTTCGGTAAACTTGTCCGTTCCAACGAAGGATATCGTCGGATCGGTAAAAACGCAGTCCTTGCGGAAACATTCTAGGTCCAGGTCTCCTGTCCAAAGGTAATTTCGTTCCTCGTAATCTTTTCGAATCCGGTCCATCAGCTCCTGCGAGGATCTTGGAGCTGTCGAGGCAGCGGATTCCTGTGACCCCGGCGCTCTATCTTTGGCTCTGGACGCCGAAACCTTGTTCACGATACCTGTTAAGGATCCAACGATTCCTCTCGACGCGCCATCGGAATCATTGTAATTGGACAATGACGACGACCCTTTCTCTTTATCACCGTCGATTTCTGTTGCTTGAAGTGAATGTAGAGCCCGGTGAAGACTTCTCGCGCTGATGCCGTTGGAAATAGCGCCCGATGGAGAAAATGAGTGAACACTTGGTACTAGTTGTATCGACGGTGAACAGCGATGATAGAAACACACGAGAAAAAGGCACACAACAACGTGCTTATGAGAGGCTTTTGTGTCATTCCTCGCTGACATCTTACGAAACTCTTTATCGATTCTCAAAGTATGATGCATCGACGGCTAGAAGGGAAACAAAGTTTGCATACTTCATTTAGTCTCTGGCGAAGATGGAGGTTGTAACATCATTATTATTTTTACCAGAATCGATCAGTTGTCAGACTGTCTGACAGACCTGCGGCATGGTTTTAGAAAGTACTATAATAACTGAGTTATTAATACTCGAATTTAACAATAACTCAAGTTAGTATTAATCCTGTCAGCGTAGGTTTTGTACTGGGCACTTATTTTAGTCCCACACGTCTTCTATCCAACGGATCAAACCCGAACCCAAACCTGATGAGTGATCACCACTCCAGTTTTTTATATGAATGTGAGGAACTGAAGATCGAACATAAATTAAGACAGCCCTACCCGCTGGGACTAAACTCGCCGGCCGAGGTAAATCCCAAAACTTTTTCTAAGATGATTTCTGTTTTTTGATATTCAACTAAGCACGACACGTTCTTCAATACTCAACGAAATGGGTTCCGACACGATTGCTTGGAGTGATTTGCAAAAGGAAGAAACTCTAATTGCAATTTGCAATTTGCACGTGATTCCACTACGTAACACGCGATATTACTAGATAACAAGTGATTCCACTTCATAATTTCTACTTTTGCAACAAAGTGCTCATAATTTCAAATTTGGAACTACTAAGCTCTGCATCTTTTTTGGCTCTGCTAAACTTGGCTAAGCGAAATCATCTTGGAAAGGAATCGACCATGGGATTCATCCTAAACTGATGCTAAGCAAAACAATCTTGGAATCGAATCGACCATGGGATTCCTCCTCCACCAATCAACAATCGACTCTCCTCTCCTCCTCCCCTCTCCAATCAACAATCGGCTCTCCTCCTCCTCTCCAATCCACGGCTCTCCCCCTCTCCAATCCGCGGCTCTCCCCCTCTCCAATCAACAATCGACTCTCCTCTCCTCCTCCCCTCTCCAATCAACAATTGACTCTCCTCCTCCTCTCCAATCCACGGCTCTCCCCCTCTCCAATCCGCGGCTCCCCCCCTCTCCAATCAACAATCAACTCTCCAATTGACTCTCCAATTGACTCTCCAATTGACTCTCCAATCAACTCTCTAATCGACTCCTCCCCAATCGACTCCTCTCCAATTGACTCCTCTCCAATCGACTCTCCAATCAACTCTCCAATCAACTCTCCAATCGACAATGGGAAACCAATCAACAATCTACAAGTCAAACTGCTTGCATAGTGTTTGATGCTTTGGGGATGGGCCATGAATTGATTGGCAATTGGTTGGTGGTGGGAAGTTGAAAGGACTTGGTCTTTCGAAGATGGGTGTGGAGTGTTGAAAGGGTCTTTGCCTTTGTCTTCATTAAGTTGTCGCCTTCTTCCAGTATGGCCTCTAAGGATTTGCCAGCAACAACTCTACCCTTCACATAATCAACAATGCACTTGAGGCAGGAGAAATGCTTCTGGTCGGCTGTGTTGTAATGCTTTCTCCATCGGCTGCCGATCTTTTCAAGGTCTTCGATCCCCCCGGGGATGTCAATGTCATCGAAGACCCCAAGTCCAAACCACTCATTCCACATTGATGAAACCGACTTATGGGTACGAAACAACAAGTACTTCTTTCTTGTTTCTGGAGGATCCTCATCCGGCGTGTCGGTTGTTGCTTCTGTTGGTGGCGCTGGCAGTTGAAACGAATGCATGTGCTGCAGGAAGTGGTGGAGTTGGTTGTTGACAACACCTTGTTGTTGTCTGAAGGTGGTAACTGAAGCCTGTATCCGCCGAATGTCCTGTGAAGCATTATGGACTTCTGAATGAAGGTTTTGAAGCCGGTTGCGAACCCCCGGAAGGGCAACATCAATACTCCTTTCGATTGAGGTAGTAGCTCCCATTCCTGCTTCGACGCTGACCTTCTCCATGAGAGCCGCTTGATACGTGTGGAACGCGGTAGTTGCAAAAACAGGCAACAAAAAGAGGTGATTCTTCCTACCTTGGTGGAGCAAGATGGCCGCATCCTGCAGTACGACACATTGTAAATTGAGGAGGAGCTCAAAGAAAGCTTGAGCAGTCGGCTTTGGGGTGCTATTGAGGGTGTTCATTGCCTTGTCAAGGAAGGGGAAGACTTGACGACGAAGCTCTGGAGGTGGATTGAGACTACATCTTGGCAAGAAGAACCCCCCTTTATCTTGTGAATGCCCAGCCAATGCCCTCATAGCCTTCAAAGGGAGTTTGGAAGAATATCGATCCTCTCTGACGTCAAGGTTCCAATTGCCAATCATTTTGATGTATTAGGGATCAACCTCTTGCATTTCACATGCAACTGCACCTGTACCACGGCCAAAGTGAACAAAATGCTTTGAAGTGATCCCCAAGGCCTTGCAAGCTTGTTTCATTGTACTTGCATAGGCTTGATCGGTGATGGACTGTTGATAGTTCCCTGTGTTATTACAATCTGTGAGTAATTTGACGTTGAACCAAGTGGCATTACTTGCAAAGTCATAGTGCGCAAGCTCGGCCGTTGAATGGAATCGTGCCATCAAATAGAAGCCCAACGCACCAATCGGACACATGTTAACGTTTCGATGTCTCATAACGCGTCCATATAAAGTTTTCTGACCATTCGTTTTGCCTGTTATTATTTGCATTTGCATAATTAGGATCTGGCAGGTGTGTGTGCCTTCATCGTATTTGATGAGGTCACACAGGTTGGACAGCTCACATTTGAATAAGGACTCGCCCCGGAGAACCCCTCCATGTGTCATAAGGAAACAGAATCTGTCTCTCAAGGCTGCCACATGATAACTTGGTTTGTAACAATTCTTAGTGAACAAGAAATCCTCTATCCGCTCCATGTTTTGCACATTCATGTATGGTGACAATGCATGATCTATCTTCTCATTGAATCTCATTTTTTTTATCTTCTTCTTTCGGACTTGAACCACTCGCAGCAGTTGGGTGACTCTTTCAGATCGAATGTGTCCCTTCGTGAGATTGTTTGCGTTTTGACTCCTCTGATGCCTCAGTATTTTGAGGATGGAACACAAGTATTGATTCACTGTATCCCAACCTACAGGGTCCTCCAGCTCCTCCACAAGGGTCTTCTCGCAATTATGATTGCTGTTGTACTTTGCCATCACCATTGCATAGTCGTCGGCATCAAATATTCTTTCTACTATTGGCCGTGTTCCCTCTTCTTGCTTCATCTTCCGACCTCTTCTCCTTTGGGATCGATAGGCCTGATAGAAAAGGAAGCCAAATGCCTTCTCTTCAGTTACTGTTTGCGGATAATCCAGGTAGCCAAACATGGTAGTGCAATACTGGAGGAGCTCTGCCCCTTTTCGACCATAGGCATTTTGTGTATTCGCTGGAATACCATCGAGGTCATCCTGTTGGACGTGTCGTGCTGCTCTTGCAAATAGGCCACTTGTGTAAGACATTTTGCTTGCTAGAGATGAAGGGTATTGTTTTGTTGAGGATAGTGGTGTTATTTTGGGTGAGTGTCGTTTTTGTCGTTTTTTGTGTCTTTATGTTTATTCTTGTCAGAATCAAAGTGTATGTGTTTGTTGTGTTTGTTGTGTTCCTTTGGTGAGAGGGCGCCGCGGGCCCGGGCCCCGTGCAAAGTGACACCACCTTAAAGCTGATTGGCTGAAGAATTTGGGTATCAGGGGGTCCGGCTTGGTCACTTGGTCGCGCACATGGTTGAATTTGGTTGAATTTGATTGGTTGGTTTTAGTGTAAAGTTGTTATCTTAGTATGTCAGAGATTGCGACCGTTATGGTTAAATCACCGTTATGGTTAAATCACGCGCATAGTTTGGACTCACCTCCACTGTCGTGTACAAATGGTTGAAGTTCTCCAGGAAGGTTCTCTTGTCCGTATTGCAGAAGCATCCAAAGGCAATGGTTAAAGCCCCAAAAGGAGAAGAAGTGGAGGAACACATTGCTGCAATTGGCGCCAAATACCCAAGACTGCAACAACGTCAAGTCTGGGCCGCTGCAGATGGACTCAAAGTCAAAATTCAGCATTCTTCAGATTGGATGGTTCAGAGTTACTTTTACAACAGTTGGGTCATTGACACTTACGTCAACAGTGTCTTTGTCTTTGCGCCTGATGGGAGAATCCATATTTGCAATTACAACTGCCCTGGTTGCTGGCATGACAGCACAATTGCTGATCATAGTGTTTATGATAAAATAGAAGAACTGTTTGTTAAGTTCCTGCCGATGGTTTGCGTTGACTCTGCGTTTAGGGTTGCCACCGGGAGACTTCACTGCCGTGTGCAAAGTTCTCAGAATGATCCAGATACCCCAGAGGATATTCTATTGAACAGAAAAGCAACATCCCTTTGCCAGTTGTCAGAGTGGGGAATGCATATGATCCAGGGGCAGTTTCCATGATTGAAAGACAAGCTCCTATTGGAGGAATTTGGAGATCGGAAGGTCACAATGAACCTGGTGACTCTTCTGTACAATTACCAAACAAGTACCATTGGTCACAACCAGATCCTGAATGTTTTCATGCATAAGAAGGACAGGATACTTCTCTTATGCCAACAATATACTACCAGAAGATGCCACCAGCATGTTTGACTAGCCGAGCGTTGAGCCGTTGAGCCGTTGAGCCAGTGCTTGATAGCCGTTGGGTTCCGATGGACTTGGATGTTTTGACTTAAGGGCTTGGTGTGGTTTGATGTTCGCATTTTGCTTTGAGTGGTCGAGTAGATTGTTGTTGAGTGAGTAGTCGAGTAGATTGTTGTTGAGTGCTGTAGATTGTTCAAATCCAAATCCACCATGGTCGATTTGGTCGATCGGTCCATTGCAAAGTGTAAAGTGTTAAGATTAACAACCAATTAGTAGAAGATTTGGACATAGCTTTCGCTGTTGCTAACTTTATGAATTATGAGCTGAATTAGTATGACGAGCTTAGAGGAGCTTGCTAAAGCTTGCTGGAAGGACACAAGTACAGTACTTTATACAAGTAGTTTTGACCAATCCGATTGATCTGAAGTAGTTTTGCTTTTGGTGTTTGGGTTCGTAAAAACCGCACGGCTCCTTAAGAGGGGTTCAACACAGCGCCGGACGGGGTCAATCCCACCAGTTCTTCCATACATGGAAACGGGAATCGAGGTGGGAATCGTTGACTCCCAACGATTTGATTCCGATTGATTTCAGACTTTCATGTACTACCAACTTTAAGATTTTGCATGAGTTTTTACTAGTAGTTACGACTAGTAATTCATTATTTCTACTAGTAATTCATTATTTCATTTTCTTGCCAAGTTGCAAAGCTCATAATTTGTTTTCTCCCAAAACCAAAAGCAAAAGCAACATGGTGGTACTTTCCAAACAAGAACAAAAACAGATTCTTCAGGCTCTTCAAGCCAAAGTTGAACGACAACACGAACAAAATCAAGCCAAAATCAAAAAATAACACCAACAACAGATTGTTCAACACCAACAACAGATTGCTCAACACTGACAACAGATTCACCGGACTCTTCAAGCCCAAAGAATCTACCAACAACAGATTGTTGCGCGAACCAATCCAGTCGTTTTGAACTGAACCAGCAATCCAGTTGTTCCAAACCCATCTGATGATTCATGGTTATTTGATTCTGAGTCTGATTCTGATTTATTTGATTCCGATTCCGATTCCAATTCCAATGTTGCCATTAAACAGGAACCAAAGCCTTAAGTGGAATTGCCAGATTGGGAGGAATCTTCAGCTTCATTTTTGGAATTGGAATTGGAAATTTGTTGTAGGAATAAGGAGGCAACGTCAACGATGGCCAGCTTGAACGATTCCATCATGGCCTGTCGTTCTTCCCTCTTGAGCCGGGATTGCTCTCTCCTTTGTTCCCTCTCAAGCTCGGAGTTCTCTCTCAAGAAAGCAAGGATCTCCTGGACCATTGACTTTGGAGCTTTTGTACTGTCTCTTGGTGGCTCCTGCGGTTGAGGAAGCAAGAAGAGGAACACAAAGCGCATAAGCTGGGGTACTGCTGGGGAAGGTGGTACGTGCACGAATGCGTTCAACTGTCCGTTTGTAATCCCGGCAACCTCTTTTTTGTTTGCAGTTGCTTGTTGGGAAGGCTGACGTAGCGGTGGGGGTTGGCTTGGCTTGGCTTGGCTTGGCTTGGTGGGCTGGGTGGGCTGGGTTGGCTGGGTTGATTCCGTTACTTGCGAAGCTTGACAGAGTGGGATTAGAGGAAGAAGAATGTCATTGCCAGAGTCCTCGTCCTTGTCCTCACTACTAATTATGTCGTTGTTACTGATGTATCCTTCTTCCATACCAAACGGCTCTTCTCCATCACCAATTTCCGCCTTATCATGAATCAAACGCCTGATCTTCTTTGCCAACTTCACCTCCTTGGGGCAATTTGAATCACCTGTAGGCATTTGTTTCTGGTAAAGGTTCATGTATTTCCTACAAAGGTTGGGAACAGTTCTGCTGTCAGTGTCAGATAAGTTGTCTCTATGGATTTGGGTGACTTGATCCCATTGCCCGGGACCAATGGGAAGGATTGATCTGATGGTGTGTGGCAATTCGATGAGTTCCGTTGTGCTGTAGTTGGTCACACACGACCTGCGTCCAGCCCATGCTCGTGTATTGGCTACCGGTGTCATACTAGTAGTTGTACTAGTGCTTGCAGATGTACTTGCTGATGATGATACAATATAAAAATTATGTCCAGAGCTGAAGATGTATCTCCTCCCTCATCGTTGTCACATAGCAACACCAGCAGATAAAAGCAATATTAATTATATAATTTGATGTAAAAAAATTGTCATGTATCAGCAGCAGCGGCCAAAATTGGCTGATCCTGTTGGATGTGTGACTTGTCCTGTTGGGTGAGTATAAGGGAATGAAATTTTCATCAGTCCGGAATTCCATGCTGGATTGCAAGCAAATCTGGGTCAAAATGGTACAGAAATTAAATCTGGCCCCCTGCCCAGACTATTTCGGGAATCACCCATTCGGTACCGGGTCAACTTAACACTTTCAATAGGTACAAACGTAAACTTTTGAAAATTAGGTACTATGGTACAAGTAATAGATATAGACAGTATGATCACCAAAAGTATCAATTGGCATCCACAGCGCAGAGCGCAGATCCCCGCCGCATAGCAGAGTGCCACTACTATTAATAGCCCCCAACCCCCTAGTATGTCACACCCCTTTCCCAGTACAGTGCTCACCAAAGCAAGCGCCACCCCAACCAAGTTGGCTCCTCTTAAAATGTCGTTAGGTTCACCATAAGGGTGGAGGTCAGGTGTAGTACAGCAGGCAGGAGGGTTAGTGGCTGAGCAAATGAGGCCATGGGCTCGAATTCCAAGTATGATCCTACCTTTAGTGGGTATTGTTGTGTTTGAAAAGTGTATGACTAAAGTGTACCAATGTACCCAAAAAAGTGTGAGATTGACCTGGTACCGTGATATTCAACCCCATACTACTGAATTCCCACGACTCATAAAATCTGAAATGTTGATGTCAGACCAAATGACACACCAGCCGGCTTTCAATATTCAAGTCTGGATGATATACAGCATATCTAGGACGTTGGATTCAAGCTCAACACATTTCCAACTGTTTAGGAAACAAAGACAAGCCTTTTCAATGCTTATCGGAGTGGTTGATTAAGCTTGCTCGCAATCTCAGTTTTAGTTCACTTTCAACCAACTTCATATGTATCTACAAGTTGTATTACTACCGTCATTTAGAGGCATACGGCACTATTTAAACAGTCGAATAACTGCTCCAACCTATCCTTCACTCAAGTAACACTACAAGCAACCAATGCTCTAATAGATTGTCAAGCAATGACAAGTTATTCTGTCATTCCTTTCAAGTTTGACTTTGACCAAGAGTCCCTTGAGAAGATAGAATTCAAACACACCAGTACCACTACCAATGACGGCGACTGTCAAGGTTAAAGTACCTGCCTCTCATTACTGCAGGAGCATCTCTTTTTTACCATCAATGAATTCTCACACGCAAAGAATACTCTTTCTTTAACAACAGGACCAAAGCAATATAACAAGATTGCTGATCTCCTCAGAGATTATGCCAATCAGAACTGATGGAATGAGTATGAATCATCCAACGCACCAAACCGAACTGTTGAGAACTTCCCAATCACCATCAATGCCTTCATCACCTACAAATTCAACAACAACACAGATGCATATATGCCACAAAAGGTTCCTCAACAACATCAAGAAGACTACCAACATGACTGCACACCAATTTTTCTCCATGGTTACCTTCCACAACCATGTAATTCCAGGACACCCACCAGGAAATGCAGCCATCAACAATGAAGACTTCAAGAGTCTGATATTCGAATCCATGCCAATTGAATGGAAGGATTCCTACAAAGAACATCACTCCCCATATGAAGGCACCCTTACACAGATCATAAGAACAAGGATGGAGAGATACCAAACTAAAGAAAACAAAAAAGTTTTAAAAAAACGATTAAGATAGTTTTTTCCAAAACAGGAATA
Source organism: Pseudo-nitzschia multiseries (assembly GCA_037355745.1). Taxonomy (NCBI): domain Eukaryota; phylum Bacillariophyta; class Bacillariophyceae; order Bacillariales; family Bacillariaceae; genus Pseudo-nitzschia; species Pseudo-nitzschia multiseries. The sequence goes on from CM074781.1 coordinate 11,672,241, forward strand.
CTACGCGTCGGATAACAATTGAGAATCGCAAAAATTAGCACAAATTAACACAAATTAGCAGACATGATTCACAGCATAATTTCCCGTGATACCTTTTCAATGTTTGCTGTGGTAGCTTTTCAGTGGATACAATACAGCCAATGACGGTCATTTGGGGATTTCAGTAATCTCTTTATAGGAAGTCATTTTTTCTTAGTGAGACATTATATTGTGAATTGTGTCCTCAATCCCTGGAGAAGCATATGGTACAGTTTGTACATTTTGTACTTTCTCAATTGTTATCCGGCGCGTAGTAACAGCAACAGCAACAGCAACAGCAACAGCAACAGCAACAGCAACAGCAACAGCAACAACAATAGCAACAACAAACAAAGCAACGGCAACCGCTGCAACAACAACAACCAAAATTGAAATAAGAATCACTCGAACAACAATAACAATAACAATAACAACAACAACAACAACCTGAATTGATAGCAAGGTTCAAACAACAACCAAGTCAACAACAACAACAACTCCACAAGAGTATCTGAAACCTCACCTTGTCCAATTCATCCTTGTGCAAACCATACTTGGGGACAGTGCTATTTCAATGCCAACAACCCAAACCAACCTAACAGGAATAACAACAACAACAACAATGACATGCATGTGAACAATCAAAATCCCACCAACAACAGCAGTTGGTCAAGCAATTCATCCTACGGCAACAACTCACATGAACCAGAGCAACACATGTGTGTCTTCATCAAATGAACCACCAGAAGAGACGTCGCCTCCAGCAGAACCTTGGGTAGATCTCCAGCAAGATGCAAAGTTATGTCACATCAAACAACCATTCTGCTTCACCAGCAACAAGAAGCTGTGAAGAAGGAAATCGACCGGCACGTGAAACTTGGAATCCTTGAAAGATGTTATGCAACTGAATGGGGAATGTCAACCTTTGTAGTACCCAGACCAAATGGCTCCTGCCAACTCATTAGTGACTTTTGAGAGCTCAACAAAATCACCAAGAAACTCTACTATCCACTTCCAAAGATCCAAGACATCTTCCACAGAAGAAGAGGCTTCAAATATGCCACCCTCATTGATGTCAGTATGCAATTCCACACCTTCAAGCTAGACAAAGCTTTCACTTGGCTCTGTGTCCTTGTTACAGCCTTTTGAAAATTCAGACTCCTTTGTCTTCCGATGGGCTTCTTCCTCAACTCTCCACGCTGGGCCCAAGGCTGCATGGAACAGATGCTTTCTCCATCTGAAAGATATTGAAGTATACATCGATGATATTTGGGATCTTCTCTGACATCCTTGAATCTCACTGCAAATCTGTCTCTTCTGTTCTGTCCCTGCTCAAAGTCCACAACTTTGCAGTCAAACCCTCCACGTGTCATTTGTTCCAATCGCGAGCACCATGGCTAGACCACATCATCTCCAGAGATGGCATCAAACCCAACTCAAATAAGATCACACCGATTTTGAAACTGGCTTTTCCCTCAACAATTAGCCACCTTCAATCCTTTGTTGGAATGATCAACTTCTACCAAAACTTCTATCCAAAGAGAGCTGAAGTCCAGTCACCACTTACATTCCCTCTCTGGTCAATCAAAAGGAAAGCTCACTCCCATTCTAGAGCTCATCCAAGCCTTCAACATAGCCAAAGCCCTTATTGCATAGGGTATCCTCTTTGCTCTCCCTGATCCAAACAAGCCATTCTACATTTACACCGGCGCCTCAGATTAATCAACTTGGCGCCATTGGCATCCAAGAAGGCAAAATCATCCTTTGCTTCTCCAGAAAACTCAACACCTCTCAACAGAAGTACCCAATGGTCAATGAGGAGATGCTTTGTATTGTTGAAGTTTTCAAGGAATTCAGACCAATTCTTTGGGGTGCAGAAATCATCATGTGGACCCACCACATCAACTTGACTCACCAAACCCTGACAAGCCACAGAATTATGACCTGGAGAATGTTCCTTTAAGAATTTTCCTCTGTATTTAAATACATCAAAGGCAAAGACAACGTGATTGCCAATGTGCTCTCATAGCTCCCTATTCAGCAATCGTCAGAGGAAAAGAAGGAATCTCCAACTCCAACTCTGACTCTGACTCTGTCTTTGACTCCAACTCCAACTCCAACTCCAACTTCAGATTTGGAAAATTGTAACAACTCCAATGAATGATCCAAACAACACCTTCTCCCTTTCAGATTTGTTCATCAACTACCCAGTGGACATTCCCATGTATCCCTTAGCCTTTACTCAGCTTACCAAAGACCAAGCTGCCAATGTGGACATCTCTACCAATCCAAGATACACCACAGAGAACTTCAACAGTACTGATTTGGGAATTGTCAAATCCAACAGTCAAAAGAAAATAGTACTCCCACCAAACTGAGTCCAAGTCACAATCAAATATTACCACCATGTGCTTGACCATGTTGGCGCTGAAAGATTGTATCAGACCATTAACCAATTTGTATATGCTCCAAACTTGAAATACCAAATCAATTCCTTCTGCAAATCTTGTGATGCGTGTTAAAGATACAAGAATAGCAACCAAAGTCACAGCCAGCTCTCAATCAAAGAACAGCAATATGTCCCCTGGGTCACCATTGCAATTGATGGAATCGGCCCTTGGAAGATCAAGATACCTGGCCATGGAACACTCGAATTCAATGGATTCACCATCATGGAGGAGATGTGCACCACTCTCCTAGAAATAATCTGGGTGCCGCAAGTCAATCCAACTGGGCTCATTGCTGTCCATGCTCTTGACAATGGTTGCTGGTGAATTGCATTTTGATCAAGGAACCAACTTCATGAGCCACGACTTCCGAATGCACCTTGACAATCTTGGCATCAAAGCCAAGGTCTGCTCAGTCCCAAACCCACAAGAAAATGAAGTTCTTGAACAAGTACATGACACCATGAAGTCAGCAATGAGAACTGAGCTCAAAATCAACCCTCCACAGACGCTACAGCAAGCCACAGGCATTGTTGTTGATGGCATCTTTGCGTCTGCTCAGTTTGCTGTTAGATCAAACATCCACAAAACCTTTGGAATGACATCCGGTTCCCTTGTATTTCATAGAGACATGTTGCTTCCAATTTCAGTTATCACAGACCTCACCATGGTGAGAAAAAAACTCCAAGATCAAATTGACAAGAATGCCATGAAAGAGAATACTAGCCATAGGAAGCTGCATGATTATCGTGTTGGAAACCAAATTATGAGGAAAAATGAAAAGCAAATTTCAGCTGCTTTGGAAACAAGAAGCAAGGGTCCCTACACTATCCAACAAATTTGTACAGATGGGGCTGTTTTCTTCCTCTTAGACCAGCACGTGGTCCAATGCATGAACATTCGGAACCTGAAACCATGTCACACGAATTAAAAATTTACTAACAACTACAGAGTATCGAATACTGGTTGCGCGAGCATAAAAATTCTGTGCAACCAATTGAAGTTTTTACCAAAAGACAAAGAGTGTGGTATTCAACCCCATACAACTGAATTCACACGATTCATAAAAATCTGAAATGCTGATGCCAGACCAAATGACACACCACCAGCCGGCCTTCAATATTCAAGTCTGGATGATATACAGCATATCTTAGTAATTCCTCTATGTGCAAAGGACGTTGAATTTCAAGCTCAACGCCTTTCCAACTGTTTAGGAAATAAAGACAAGCTTTTTCAATGCTTATTGGAGTGGTTGATTAAGCTTGCTCACAATCTTCTTAGTTTTACTGCAGTTCACTTTCAACCAACTTCATACGTATCTACACATTGTATCACTACCTTCATTTAGAGGCATACGACAGAGTCACGAATCATACCGGTAGACAAGCAACAACCCCAAAACACCCGATACAGCAGGGGTCGAAACTCGTCGTGTCGCCCCAACAAAATTATGACCCCTGCAATACAGCCAGGTCGTATTCCTTACGAGTAAGTACCGTACGGTACGAGATTTCGTACGAGTTTACGGTAAGGCTTTACGAGGACCAGCGGCACCTTACCCCCCCGTATACCGGTACGTACGAGAGAAAACAGTATGGATCAAAACAGTACCGTACTACGTACCGTACTGGGTATTGCCGTAACGACTAACGACTAAAAATGTCTTCGTTCTTGTACCGGTACGAGTACTCGTACGAACATTATGGGCGAGAGTCATTGTCGTTCTTGGACATTGGAGAGAAAACAAGAGTACCGTAATCCTGAAACAGTAATCGTTCTACCGGGACGAGTATTGTACCGTTGTGTACTCAGTTTTTGGAAAACAACCGATACTCGTCACTTCTTAAACAAGTTCCAGAGAAAGTCTCACGACATCACTTGGACGACAAATCGAAGAAAAGCTATGGCTGGATCAGGAGACTCCAACGGCAAAAGCTCTGCCAGCACCACCGGAAAACAACGGAAAAGAATAAAAGGCCAGTCGTCTGCTTCGTCGTCTGGGTTTTCCCTTTCGAATCTCGTACCCGGCGACATTGTTTGTACCGACCGCGATGTGAGGAAATCGAAAGGCAGCACGGAATTGGCACTGCTCTTGGGGCTAGCTGTGGTTGGCCTCTACCTGTTTGGATTTCTCGAATTGATGGAATCGATGCCAGAAGTATCGTCAAGAATTGCGCACTACAAAATGGGTGGCAATCTAAATCTTGCCAGGATGGAGATGGATTCCGAAGTTCCCATGGAGGACCCTGAAATAGGAAATAGCCAGCAGAAATCAACACCCGTAAAAAACAAAAGCCACCAACTCGACATTGCGCCAATCAAAGGGGAAAAAAGCGACTGACCACGGAGACATTCAAATTCCCGTGGGGACTTGGCCTGTCAGTGTACGAAACGAAGAGTTTGAAACAATGATCCACGTAGGAGACTTGACGACGAAAATGAAAGTCCCCAAATTCTGGTCTCCTCCGGTTCACAACAACAAACAATTTACTCGAGAACAGGCAATGAAAATTGGAACCTGCAACGAACCAGATCCCGTTACGGGTTCCCACGTTCGTGGCGAAGATTGCCCGATCAATCAGCGAACTATTTACATTGGAATTGCATCTTATCGAGATTTTCAATGTAGATTGACCCTAGAAAGTGCCTTTCAACGGGCCAACAACCCAGATCGTATTCGCGTAGGTGTGGTGGATCAAATTGTAGTTGGAGAGGACGTTCGTTGCGACGAACCGGTGAAACCATGCGATGAAGATCCCGATCAGGTATGACGTCATGTTTCGAAAGCAATGCTCTTGTTTATTGCTCGTAGTGTGTTCAGAAAACTGATACTCTTTGTTATTTCTTCGTTCACCACAGGCACTGTGTAAATATAAAGATCAAGTCGATGTCTACACTATGGATGCACCTCTCTCGGTTGGTCCGGTTTTTGCCCGGCATTTGGGATATCGTTTGTATCGAGGAGAATATTACGCTACTCAATCAGATGCCCACGTGTCGTTCACTAGAGATTGGGACATGGATATTATCGAACAGCTAGAAGCAACACACAATGATATGGCAGTGCTGTCCACGTACTTGACCGACGTACAGGGATCCATCAGCCCGGAAGGAGATAGTTTGCGCCACACGAGGCCTATTATGTGCAACACATACTACGAAGGAGGTGTTCAGGGAATGCATTTGCGCCATGGAAGTCAACCAGAAAGAACCCCTAGTATACACGGCACACCGCAACTCCAACCATGGTGGGCTGCAGGGTATAGTTTTTCTCGTGGGCACTTCATCGTCAATGTCCCGTACGACTACCTACAGTCCATGATTTTTCAGGGTGAAGAAATGAGTATCGGAATCAGAGGATTCACAGTAGGGTATGACTTTTATGCACCCGAACGATCCGTTTGTTTCCATCACTATGCAACTGGGAAAAACGAAAAAGTACGAAACAAGGTAAAACATTTCTGGGAGAACGGAAATAAATATGCAGGTACCGGAAAGAGAGCTATGAAACGTCTGCTTGGTATAGTCCACATGAATCCAGAAGTAAATCCAACTGAATGGGATCACACTGACATAGATAGATATGGTATAGGTGGTGTCCGAACACCAGAGCAATTTTACCGCATCATCGGCATTGATGTCGTCAAGAAGACAACTCAAGGACACTTGTGCGACTTCGTTATGGAAAGTGCAAAGATGCACAAGCTGTTCACACCAAAACTTCGAAAAGACGGGATGGGAATCGACTATTCTGAGATAAATTTTACATGGGTAGATCCCAGACCCCAAGATAATGAATGATGGCAATAGATCCTTCTAAAGCGCTGGAACTATCGACAGGTCACTGCTTTTGGGCATTCTCAATCGCAATTTATTTTACGTATGAAATTCTCGGTTAGTACATTATTTTTTCTTTCTTCCTCGCTTTTTATGATGTGTACGAGTTTATGACTCCTACGCAAGTGTTGGAATACCGGTACTCATACTTGTATCGTACCGGTACGAACCATCATCTTACATTTTCAAAAATACGAAGTTCGAAGTAAGACTTGTATCGATGCGAAGTACGGAGTAATATCTTACTGTAATGAGCAACCGAAAACATCGTTCCGATTTCACAATCAATCGTCGCGGTTTTCGAAGATCAGCCGAATAATACGGTACGTACTCGTACTCGTACTCGTACCGTTCTACGAAGAAGTAATTTTTTGTACCTGTACACTTGTACCGTACAGTACCGGTACTTCGTGGAAGTAGTATTTTTACGTACTGTACAGTACATTACTAACCCCGTACCGTACGACCCACAAATCTATGACTATGACCCACTGGAACGAGTAGGAAGTAGGAATGCTCATGCTCGTACTCGTACCTCAAGTACGTAATCTTACCCTGTACCGGTACGTACGCCGCATTCACGGAGATGTAAAAGAAAAGGGGGCGTCTGTCCATTGCTCCAGTACTGCGAAGTTTTCCGCGCTCGATTATTTTAGATTATGCCTGTTCAGGGGAAACACATTCATTGGGTCGTCTTTCAACCCCGTAAAAAGGACATTTTTCTCGTCACATTTTATGGTGCAAATTGGGCCGTATGGAACCCTTTTCATGACGCACTTTCAATCACGTTTTCGCTCGTGAGCACGCTCGAACTTGACACATTCGCAGCCAAGGTGTCATCGAAATTCTTGTTCGGCCCGAGAGGGGGACTGAAAGTATCAGAAAAGTGTGTGGTGTGACACTGAGAAATTAAGTAGGAAGTACTAAACAAGAGTCAGCTGACACCTTCGCGCACTATTGCTGTTATAAACAGCTGTAAGCGTCTCATCACCCTTCTTTTTCCTCTCATCGACTTCGATGTTTTGGTCTCATTACTGCACCTCCCGTGACACCTACGGAAGAAATCGATGCAACGCAGTTACATCAAGACTGAGCAATTTATAACGAAAATTCATATGCTTCGGAGTAAATCCAAAGAAAGTGATGCCAAAAGAAAAAGCTACAAATTAACAAGATATCTGTCGATATGGTACAACTTCCCACACCCACATTCGCATTTCTATCATAATCGTCATTCATTATCATTACATGTCGGGATCGTTGCCAACGAAAACTATAAGCATGAGCGTACCACGTCACCCGCAACATCTACCGATAGATTACCGCCCGAAGAGTGTCCCTACAATACCGAGATTGGGTCACGATCGATTTTGCACGACACCCTCCTCGAGCTGTTCAATGGAGGGCGAATGTCACTCACTCACTCCGCCGCCACTAAGAAGGCACTCGTCGGATCCAAGTAGCCGCTCTACGTCGGATCCAAGCCGTTTTTTAGTATCGGAGAAGATGCCATTATCCAATATTCTTTCTTTACCCTACATGATGCGTTCAATCGAAAGTGATGAAGGGGTACCTACCGCTAGTAGGGATTCAAGAACAGCGGCTGTACACCTCAAGCTTCCTTCGATTAAGCTGAGACCAAAACGATCAGCTATACGGAGAGATGTTGATTTGAGTTTTGGCGAATGATGTTCCCGTATCATTCTGGAGAGTGACGATTCATCACAGTATCATCCATCACAGTATCATGTGATGTTATCATAATATGCTCTACTAGTCAACAAACTGCGGTCACTGACATGTATACCGACGAAAAGGCTCGGGACTGGGAACCGAGTCTCTCTAGAGCATCTATCAATCGAGGTTGATACAGTGCCTACAGTGAATTGAACATTTCCCTCGAACCGTGTCATGCATGCCATGTTAAAGTCCCAAACTAGTATCAGTTTTGAATACTGACAAGTCGAGACTTTTCAGCCGTTGTCTTTTCGTCAAAGTCTCGGAAATTTTCCCCCAACAGTGCCGGCGAATGCTACAATGTTCCAATCATCAAAGGACTTCAATTGAGGGATCCTGTAATACATGCATTGCCACCTTCAATAGATCGATCCATGGTGTACCCGGTAGTTGTGGAGACTTCCAAAAATAATGAAAAGAATGTAAAATATTATGTTATCTACGTACTTTTCAAAATGAATTGATGCTTGCAAGGTATACAGTTTGGAATGTTTTTAGATACAAATGAATTAGCGGTTACGTTTCTTTTAGAAGATCTGGGTGGTGCGGTGCACCCGTGTAATGAACAAACGAGGAAAAAACGAATTCGATCGTTACCCCCCTCAATTCGACATTTCTTTCAAGAGAGCCGTGTACCCAGCTGTAGTGCCCTTCTGCTTAGATTTTACTTCGATCTTCTTCTTGTTTGAGCTGAAAGTCTTTTTCACAGTAGTATTGACATCCGTAACCTTAAAAAGTGCCGCAGCAACAAATGCACCTCGATTTGATTCAGCGATATGCAGAAGCTTCCCTCCCAATCGGTCCACGAGGGCCTTTGAAACGCATGGTTTCTTACTTTCAGCATCGCACAGTATCAAACTCTTTATGGATCTATGTGCTATGGGATCCTCAAATACATCTATCGATTTTTCACAAACATCAACAATGGCATTCGCAAGATTTTCGTTTGGGGCAGCTGCGTATACCTCTTTCAAGACACGAGAGCCGGGGAGGGACTTGAGTAACTCTTCTGTATTTTCGGTACATGTTTCAAGTAGGTCGTCCTTGATGTGCTTCAACAATTCTTTGCGTCGAGTGTCTGGGTCCTTTTTGGACGTGGGAACATCTTTCCCGTTTTCCTTTATTGTGGGTGTGGGTTCCAAAATAGAGCGCTCGTATGGGTCGAAATATTTCAACCTGCTTTCAGTGTCTTCTACCAACAACATGAGGAACAGCTTAGACCCAGTATCGCTCAGTGCAAGTTGAAGCAAACCAGTTTTTGCATCATTGCCCGATTCGTCGGTATCTTTTGGCTTTGTCAAAATCTCATTGAGAACACTCTTTTGAATCGAGACAGTATCATCTGTCACTTGAACAAGTCTTAGCAATGCAAGATATGCGTCTCTATGCAGGAGTGATGATCCGGTGTACCCCTTCAGACTTTTACATATTCGCTTTCGGTCCTTGGGAGTTCCGTAACTGGCGCAAGCGGCCACGACACGTGTTCCAACACGCGTCGATAGCAAATGAATCGAATGATCAGCTACAGATGCCGATATGTTACGAATTTCGCCGGGATCAACGACGTCAATATATTCCGCAAAGAGTTGTTGAAAGTAAGTGAATCCGTAAAAGCTTTTGGTCATTCCTTTGTTGATAATCGCTTGAACGAAATCAATGGCCGACTTCTTCTGTGTTTCTGTCTTGGCACTTTCAATATTTGATTTGAGATCTGGAACATTCGTCAAATCCTTTGCAAACAGACTAAAATGTGGACCGTAGAATTCTTGCTTTAACGGTGCTGTTAGTTTCGATGGGAGATTCAGAAAGATTGATTCAACAACACGAGCTCCAACTCCATGAACTGCGAGTTTTGGGATTTCCCCCTTAAACGACTACGAAGTACAATACACAGCGAAAGACCGGAAATGTTGTTAGCAAACTCGGAAAACGTCTGGCTGGGAAGACAACGATAATTAAAAATGAACAATATTTGAATATGAAAAAGATGTCCATGGTACGCCACACGTACCTTGACAATCATCTTGATGCTCACATCGTCCCGGGCACAATACTTGACGAATTTCAGACAAACAAAATGAGCGTATTGGATTTTGGCCATTTCTCCTAGAGTTCCTTCTACTTGGCAAATTTCTGTGAGAATTTCTTTTCGTTGTTCGTCACTTCCAAACTGAATCGCGGCCTGTACAACGCGGCTCGCATCATGCTGAAGAGCAATTTCCCGCACTTTCCCCCGAATCAATTCCATCACTTTGTCCATGATCTTTTTGGTGTCGTCTTTGCTGTTCGTCTTAAGCCGCAGCTTGTTCCAAAGAACCTTCGCTTCGGAAACAGATTCGGCATGGCGGCGAGTGGATTGGCGTTCTTTTCGGACCTGTCGCTTGAGGGCACTGCTAGACAACTCTTCGCTGTTCTCGTTCTTCGGCTTTTTATTGTTGGAAGAGTCCGAGTGGCTGGACGACTTTCGCTTGGTGCTTTCCTTTGCAACCATGATAATAATATTATTTTACCTATGCTTTCTGATTTTTCTGTGATCGGTATGTGTAATAGGATCCTATCAGAAAGGTACACTATCAGGAAGGAAGGACGAGATGAGATGGGATGGGATGATAATGCAGCAGCAACTCCGTTATTTCGAAAGATTCTATCGAAAACGGTTGTTGTTTCGTTGTTGGGGAGGTCGGAAGGGAAATAATGCAAAATTTCAAAATGAATGGCATGGCTAAAGATTATCGATCTGTCCGTCAACAGGGAGGGTTGGGTGGGGTGGTACCACCAATCCATGAGAACCCAAATTAACCCTATTCCTACAGTAAAATAGAGTGTCCGAACAAGCCACAGAAAAGAAGTACCGCTACGGTAGAATTCTTTGTTCTGTTCCATCAAAATACAGACGTTGTTGATGTTTGGGTGTCAAATCTGGGGCTAAACTGCGGTAATAGAAAGGAAAGGTATCTTTGGAAGCAGGGGATGATGATGTACGGTATGATGTATCGAATCGTCAAATGTCAGTTCGCATTCCAATTAAAACAATCAAACATACGTACACGGAATAATAGTTACAAGTAGAACTAATCTAAGATACCAAACAAATCCTCGATGGTTAGCATGACGGTTCGTCGAAGTTCATTTCTCTTCCTGCTTGTGGCCGTTGCTCGGACAGATTCGTGGTTGGATACTGCGGTGCCATATGCGCTGGCGTTGGTAGTAAATAGGCACGTTCAACGTTCTTGGATTGACGGGCAGAACAACGTGAAGAGGTATTCTGGAGGAAAAAGCTGTCTTTATTCCTCGCTTGCTCCGCCCCAGAGAGGACATGTAGGAGGCGGTATCGACGATGATCGTGATGATAACATCAATGATGGCTATTATTTCAACTATGAGCAGTACCGACAATCTAGCGAAAAGGAACTACAGGGTGAACAGGAGGAATTGTCTCATCTGTACGATCTTGTTCAAGCGGAACCCAGAGACCTTCTTCGATTCGAATACGATGAACCCAACGGTCTGCGAGGAATGTATCTGAATCGTTCCGTCAAGAATGGAGACGTCGTGCTAAAAATTCCTCTCGGTTCCTGTTTGAGAGACGATCGAACACCTTCGTGGTTGCCCGATGAGGTCAAGGACGATCCATATCGATGGGCAACCCGATTGGCAGCCAGCCTGGCCGATTTGCATCTGCAGAACAAGCTAATGGAAGCAGCAGCACCGTCGCCACCAAATAGCGGCACCCAACCATTGGGTATCAAGAAATCTTACAAGACGTGGTCCTCCTTGCTTCCCGACTCAGAGTACCTAACTGCCTCTCTGCCGGTTCATTGGCCGGAGACGATCGTCCTCAACGCCCGTTCTACTGCTCTGGAACTCGCTGTCGATAGCGCATTTTTTGCTCGCGCCCAGGCCGTGGACGATCTCGTTCGTGGGTTGGAGGAATCACCGTATGCAGACCTTTTCTCGAACCACCACGGCAGGCACGGTATGAGCACCGGCATAAATATGAAGGATCTTGCCCACCACGTCCTCGATCTGGTCCAGACTCGATCGTTCCGCTTGAACGAAAGGAGTGGAGCAGAGGACCGAACTAATAACGATGGCCTCCGCGTGCTGGCTCCCATATTCGATTTCATCAATCACGGATCGATACAAGCGGAGGCTGCTAATGCACAGTTCGCATTGGAGAGAGACGAGACGGCGGAATATTTGGTAGTCCGCTCACTGACCGATGTTTCGAAGGACGAAGAGGTAAGAATCGATTACGGAGAAAACACCCGCCCCGCGTGGAAATGTCTTTTGTCCTACGGCTTCGTTCCGGATTACAAGCGCACAGAAAGCGACGTCGACAGCGGCGAAAACCTTGCGGAGGTTTACATGAAAGGTGTGAGGTACGAAGTAGCCGACGATTCCGTGCCGGCCGACATGGTTGCCGATGCTTCGCCACAGGAATGGGTGGAAGTGGAGGATGATGGCATACAAACGAACGGGGATTTCGTCAAGCCACCCATCATAGTTTTGACACCCGATATTGCCCTGAGAATATCCGAACGCATCGCCAACGCGGCCTGCTACCTGTTATTGGAGCCCGAACAGATCTTGGACGAGGATGCCACCGATACGGCGCCACCGAGCCCCTCCGAAGTGATATCCGCACGGCTTGCTGCGAAACTGCGATGGTTCCAGCACAAGGTATTGCTCACGTGTGCTGCCGGCCTCACGCAATTCGCGAAAGAGCAAGAAAGAAGCTTTTGGTGAATAGCAATCTCTTGAGGGTGTCGACGCGTATTGATAATGAAGGACATAAATAATTAGCCTACATACCTACGTACACAGAAAGCTACACGTATCGCTTATTCAAATGCTATCGAGATTTCCCATCGATTCCTACCGGTATGAAATTTAGAATATTAAAAACTACACGTATTCAAATACCGCATATAGATAAAGATATTATAGATACATACCCATGCACGCACGCACGCACACGCACGCACACGCACACACCTGCTAGCCATTGTATCAAAAGTATTTTGTTCCAAAGACGTCTTGGTCGTGCTGTCTCTTGCGGGCATTTCGTGTCGTGATTTCGACGGACTCGCAGTCGTCGTTGATATTCGGTCGGTCCAGTCGATTTGCGTACGGTGGTTCCAGCACGGCTCGTTGCGCCGGTGTCAGATTTTCGTACATGGCATCGGGCCATCCGCCGCCCTCGTGGCCAAAGTAACTCCGACCGTAGACATTGGTTGCGGGAGAAAACCGAAAGAGGGCCGTTCGGCGTTGTTCGTCGCTCGTCCAGGGCTGTGGTTGAATAGATTGTGTATTTATTTTGACAAACGAAAGAAGATAAACTGGTAAGAATTCAACTCAATACCAAGCACCGAGTTCAACCGTCTGTACACCTAAAACGAAAACAGGGACGAATGGTTGTCTGCGCAGAGAATCGAATGACCGGTTTCGTTTCATTTCGTTTCGTTTCGTTTCGTTCGTTAAACACGAATCGAAACGAACGAAACGAAACGAAACGGCATGCCTTGTCTTGTCTTGTCTCACCTTTGCGCCGTGCACCGTGCCCTCGCTAAAGAGAACGACGTCCCCCGCCTTGGTCGCGGGCTGGATCACAAAGTCTTCGTACTTTTCTCCGTCCACCATGCCCTTGGGCATTTTGAAGTTCGACTTGTGCGATCCGGGCACGATGCAAAACCCGCCGTCCCCGGGGTTGTGGTCCCGCAGAATGACGTTGCAGCCCAGCAGCGCGGTCGTGATCGTGCCGTGGTGGCAGTGATATGCCAGGAAGGGGTTGTAGGCGCCCGAGGTGCAATCGATGGTCCCCCCGTGCAACTGGAATCCCTCCGATCCCTTGTTCTGTGCCAGCACCATGGGCAGGTGGTCCATCCGGTATCCCTTGCCTAGAATTCCGTGAAAAATGGGGACCAGGCGGGGGTGGGCCAGAACGGACTTGAAGACCCGGGAGTCCGTCTCTCCCCATTCCAGGCAGCGCCCGAGATCCATCCGACCGGGTCCCTGGCCGTAATACCTGGTTCCTTCCTTGGCGTTCCGGAGGTTGGAATCGGATCGTTCCACCATGTCCTCGGCGTGGCGATCGATGGCGGCGTTTGCTTCCGCCACTTCTTCCGGCGACAGCACTCCCCGAACAATCAGGTATCCGTTCAGATCAAAGAGGTATCGCTCGTCTTCCGTCATTTCGATGGGATATTCTTCCACTCTCGGACTGCTAAGCGTGGAAGCGGAAGTGGAGTGGAAGCGGCAGGGGCGTTTGTCGCGTTGTTGGTGTCCATCGTTGGGGTGCTGCAGAGAGTGGATCGAAGACGAGTTGTCGTTGTCGTTGTCGTTGTCGTTGTTGTGGAACTCGAACTCGAACTCGAACTCTTGGCCGATGCCGTGGTGGAAAGCGCAAAAATAGTGTTCGCAGCGACGCGAGAGGATCCCAAAACACCGGCGTTGTTTCTACCGAAAGGCGCGAAGGAAAAAGCTCTTGCAGCCGGTAGTGTGCGGAGTTGGCGGCTCGCGAAACAAAACATCCAACAACACAAGCAGAATGGAGATTTTCCCAGAGACAACCGGCACGTTCGATAGCGGCATTCAGATGGACTTGTTGGGGATTTCTCTCAACAAAACGAAACGAAAGGTAAGGTAAGGTAAGGTAAGGAGCTTGGTAATGGAGAGGACTCTTGCCTTGTTGCTTTGGATTCTCGTTAAATATCGACTGTCAATGGGTGTGTCTGGTCATCTATCCATCGCTCCTGCTGTTGCTGGTTCGGATTGTCGGTAAGACTTACCAGTACAGTACCGGTATGTTATGCCATGCTGGGACGTTTTGCGCCATGTTCTGTCGACGAGCAGAATGATTCATCATCAAAATCGACGAGTGGGTCAGTAAGTCGTGGTACTACGGAAGATTGACGTCATTTCCATCATTTTTTGCTCCATTCGTGGATGAACAACCCGAAACTTGTTCCATTCGTGGATGAACAACCCGAAAATTCTTCGAAGCTCTTCTAGTCCCTCCAAACCCATCCATTCCGTGTTGTACGTACGTTTTTGGGTTTGAAACTGCTTTTCGCGCGATACAAACAATGGTCAAGGTGACAGACAACCTGGTTCGTATCCATACATAATTACTTGCACAGTAAGAGCTCCCCTCAAAAATTCCGTACTCGTACAGTAAGAACAAGAGAGCTCAGAAATCGATACAAAAAGACAAGCACGAGCTGGTTCGATCGTCCAAGTCCCAAGTGTTCATTCATTCATTCATTCATTGGAAGGAAGGAAACTAAGGATCAACCGAGGTCATACCGGCACCGTACACAAAACACAAAACAAAACACATTCTACGTAGTAGTAACGTAGTACTTCGTACAACACAATATATTAAGTTCCAACTAATACAAAGTTATTACAGATCATCATCATCATCATGGCGGCAGTCGGAAGCAGCAGTGGCGGCGGCGAACAGTGGGCCTGGCTGGGCCTCCTGAAGTGGACACTGGCCCACACCGATGGCACCCGACCATCCAGTGAAAGTCCCACCATGATGTCGGACGAGGACAAGGCTTTCCTGGAAAAGGTAATGGCGGAAGGCATCATCGACGAGTCCGAGCGCATGAAATTCATTCTACAGGAATTCTCAAAGGCCATGGAGTATTACAAGAGCACGAGCACGAGTCTGAGCCAGGAGGAAGAAGAAAAGACGCAAGACCCTCCCGTCGGTCCACCCGACGAAGACGATCTTGAAGAGTTGCTGCAAGAACTGCGAGACATTGTCGAACAGGTGGATTTCGCGCGAGGATTTGTCAACATGAAGGGGTGCCACTATCTGCTGGGGGCGATCGGCGCAACCACGGCGGCGTCCGCGCCGGTGGTTCCGACCGAAATTCGGAACATGTGTCTCGGAATCTTGTCGACGCTGGCGCAGAACAACCCGCCGGTGCAAAAAGAGCTGGTGGAACTCGGGGCCATCAAGACCCTGAGCGAGATTTTTTTGCTCGACACAAACACAGACACAGACACAGACACATCGGTTGCTGTAACTGTTACCCCGCTGTCCACAAAGACCAAAATCATGCAGGCACTCAGTGCCATCGTTCGCTGCTACGATCTGACCGAGGGCGTGTTCGAACATCTTCCCCAGGCTCCCGTGCTGATGGTACACGGATTGAGCACAGACCCGGCGGTTTCCAACACCTCCCTCCGCACCAAGACGCTCTTTTTTCTGAGGGCCTTTCTCACCTCCGACAACTCGACGCCCGCACGGGCCCACAAATTCCGCCACGCCGTTGCCATGATTGCCGACACCGACTCTCTGTATCTCACCGACAACAACAACAACAACAACAAGGCGAGCGACAACAAGGCGAGCGCCGAAGGGGGGTCGTCCGACTACGCCGCGATCCAGATCCGGGAATCGGCCGTGTCTCTCTTGCAGCAATTGTTGGACCGCCGATTTGCCTCGGCGCTCTTGTTGCAAAGAAAACAACACCTGGCATCGCTGGGCGTCCAGAGGATACAGCACCTGCGCAACGTCAAGGGGGACGAGGCCGATTCGACGAGGGTCGAACTGCAGCACTGGGAAACGTTTTTGGGTTCGCTCGCACGAGCGAAACCAGAAGAAGAACCAATCACCGGCGGCAACGGACAACGACAACGACAACGAGGCTTCCCCCAAGCTGTTGCTCTAATAAATAGATCAAAGTGAACATACAACAACGGCAGAATCATGTTTACACCGTACGATTGCGATAAAACGGTAGAAATAGTAAAACAGAACGATGCAATTTTTTATTTTATCAATACTCTGATTATTACAAATGCGCAAGGCAATAAAGAGCGCTCCGTGATGTGATGTGATGTAATGCAATGGGACGTTATGCTTCGATTCGATTCGATTCGATTCGATTCGATCCTTCATCGTCCTACAATCCATAGAGAACGTCTTCTCTTTGGTTCCCCAGCAGGCATTTGAGTAAAGGATATTTGCCAGAGGCTTCGGCGGATTGAATGTCCCAATCCAAGCTTGCAATCAGTGCCCGGTGGGCATCCGAAAAAGCCCTCTGGACTTGATTTATGCGAAAGGCGTTTCGTCCGACGTTGTTCGTTGCGGACAGCGGGTCTTCCACAAATAAAGGGTCAAACGTAGAGGGAAACTCAAAGCCCGAGAAATTGTTGTTGTTGTAGGTAGCCCTTCTGTTGTTGTTGTTGTTATTGTTGTTGTTGCGGTAGTTTCTTTCCATCGGAAGAGTATGAGCGCGGGAGGAAAAACGGTGACTGCCTTTCGTTACAGATCCAGATGTGACGGGGGGGTTCGAAAATAGAGGTCTGGGTCGACGCCGACTGTCGTCCACACTACCAGCATCACTGAAACTATTGCGGCGGCGGAAATCAATGGGATTTTTCGTTGGGTTCTGTGGTAGATTGTTGATGACAACGTGTTGTTTGTGTGGAGAACGACTTCCGTTCCAAAACGGTTGGGCAGTTGGTTCGTACCCAGCTGCAGCGGTATGGATGTTGGCTCTAGCAAAGAACTGACGACATCCTACACTGATGCCGATAGCTCTGGGGTCAAAATGGTTCCCATAAAAGTCCAAAAAACCCATCAAGAGGGAGCCGCAGTCGTTATTAGACAGAGGCTGTTCTTGTAGATACCGAGCTAGCATGAGAAAAAGGCAGTAGGAAGTCAGGCCCCCAGTGTATGCAGTGAGTAAACCCCGGTGCAACAAAAACTGTTTCAGGACCAACATGAGAGGACGAATCAAAGGCAGTTCTTCCAGCGTCTGAGCTACAAATCGATTAGCTTCCAAGCCGTGGTGCTCGGGACCATCGAAGCTTATGTCGAGCTTAATCATCCTTGCCCGTGTGTCCTTGGTCGAAACCTTGATGACTGGCATGGCTGTATGTTCAATCACTTTGATCGATCTTGGATCGATCCAGGATTCTCCCTTGAGCTCACGTGCCAACAGCTTTTGTGACGTTTCATTGAAGGCATTTCGGCCTTCTAATACACCTGGAGCAAGCGCTAAATCCTTCTTGTGCACTGCTGGTAAACATACGACAAAATCCAAGTCACTAGTGGGCAAACACAATCCAGAAATATAGCTGCCATAAAGTTTCACTTGCGCACGTGGCCAGACGGTCTTGACTAGACGCGAAAACCCTAAAGGGAAAATAGATGAATGCAAAATGTTAGCATAACAAGAACAAAGCCAAATCCATAGAGCATGAACCCTTCAATGCACTCACGTTCTACTGCAAGCTGTCGCCTTCCATCAAGTTTTCTCATTTTAGTATTCGTTTCGCTCAAAAATTGTAAGACATCCTTTGTAAGTCGAGATTGAAGACCAGGATAGTGGAACGAATCATACACAGGCATTGATCCGGGCACTTGCCCATCCGAGAGAGGCACTTTGATACAGTCAACTGACACATCAGACTCGGCAAGGTTATGGCTTGCAATAGTCTGGCTTGATGCCAGGCGTTGTGCAGGATCCACACGTGTTTCGCGTGTTCTTGAAACCGTGTCGTGAATGTCGTCATCACTTAATAGAGATTCGTGATCACCATAGCGATGAAATCCAGCATCACTCATAGGCCCGGGACGAGCGGCATTGATCGCTCCATGAAAAGAGTGCTGCATCGAATGAGGATCGAAAGATCCATGTCCGTTCATCTTGGGGTAACCAAACGATGGTTCCTGGAAGTCTACAACCACTGCTGCAGCAGCCTGTTGCGTTGCTAGCATAACTTTAAGTTTTGCTACTTCAGCTCCAAGAGTCAAGCTTATATCTCGAAAGTAATTCCTTTCCTCTTGAACGTCGTGAAGTTCCTCTGCTTCGCCCCGATGCGAAATGCCTGATATGATAGTTGTCGTTTCGTCTTTTGTCAGTGACTGATTTTCCACTTCTTTGTACCAATCTTGGTGCTCTCCTCCTTGATGTGCATCCATCGCAGTCTCACTTTGAGCGCAAGACTCTTGTTGTTGGTCTTGCTTTTGTCGCGAAGAACCAATGAAATGCATTCCATGATCAAAACTCTCTACATCATCTCTGTGTGAATTGATGGGCTGTGCAAGCGTCTTGGTCGCGACGGGCTTGGACATTGATGCCTCTAGACTTCGGCATTTGATTCGATCTCGCCAATCATTCTTCATGTTATGATCGTCTCGAAATGACGCTATTCGAAGGTCTTCTCTAGACCAGCTACTTACTAGCCCCTTTTTGGTCCCAGGTGACGTGGGGGGAAGGCTACCTGGTCCCGACAATGGTTTCGCAGTTTTCGCACTTTCCAGATCAAGAGAAGGGATCCGTTTGATTGTAAATGATGGGTCATATTCCAATTTCTTCAGATCGTCGAGAGTTGAAAACATCGGCGATAAAGTTGGTGGGGGGGTGACGGGAGCTTGAAGGGTCGGAGAGCGGGAATCCGAGGTTATATCGGGTGAGTCGTTCCTGTTATCTGGAATCGCAACTGCAGTTGCTTCGTTGCATACCTTCTTGACATTAACGACCGTATCTTTGGCATCCAGTTCTGTACTGACACTACTACCGACATCTGATGCCCCCTTCTGATGATGGTCTGTCTCTGCAACAAAGCCAGCTACATTTTGAGCGTTAGAACAACTATCGTCTGTTTCTTGTATGGCACTCATATCCATGGGTGCGAGATCTCCCTCTTCAACAATATTGTCAGGAACAATTATTTCATCTCCGGTTCCTGCGACGAACGTCGTATCGTTGTAGGTAGAAGACGCAATCGATGCAGCCGTTGACGCAACCATGAGTGTTTCTTCGCCGTCGCCATCTTCTTTATCGTTAACCTTTTCATTTTGCGACAGGAAAAAGTTACTCCAAATGCTGCAGTCTCTTGATTGGTAACGGTTTGGAAATGACCAATCAGTCGTCTCTTCTCCGACATAGTTAAGGCAGTTTAGCCCAATATCGGCGTCCCCCACAAAAGGATGATAGATATAGTTCGATGGGCTGTCGTTCTCTATCGTGAAAGGGGGGAAGCGTTTCCCCAAATTTCGCTGTGGAAGTTGGAAATGCTCTAACGCCTCCAAAGCGTCTTCGTTTGACGGAAAAGCACCCGGTGCAGGTTCTTGATTAATCTCAACGGCGATGTTTTGAGCATCAACATTAGCTGTTTGCTTCTGCAACTTTAGCCCTGACAAACGTGACTGATCTCCAGCGGTTGTGGCGATGCATAAGTCAGACTTTTCAGGCTCAGGTGCTGATTGCAATCCTACTTCGGCAAAAACATTTTCTGTGATTTCTTCCAAAATGCAAAGGGCGAAAATTATGTTTCTATTCCTTTCGCGCACTGGTGTCGAGTTTTGGGGGAAATCCAGTCGAGAATCGGGTAAAGGCGCATTCAGCTCTTCGTCGCCTGCTACCGAAGACAAATCACTTGAATTGGCGACGTCGTCGTCTCCCTTTTCTATTCTAGGTGGGAGGAACGGAATGGGCGGATTGTTCTTATTCATTTGACCCTTTTCCGATCCATGACGTTTTTTCTTTTTCTGCCTCTTCGTTCTATTTCGTCTCTTCTTGCTAAGTGTAAGAGATGTGTCTGCAACCTTTTGTTCACGACCACTATTCCGTTCTAATTCGTCGTCTTCGAAAACGGTCAGCTGCATCTGTGCAATTAATTCCTCCTCCAGCTTGTCGTTCACAAGGCACTTGAATCGGTTCTTAAATGCGCTGTGGATGTCAACTAGTCGAATGAGAGACCAGTCTCGCGCAGCACTCTTCCAGTGACCTTTGGCGATTAGGTTTGGAATCCCAGCGTGTGGTACAAAATCGCAATAATGAACCACGCAGTTACTTTCCAACATCGACCAAAGAGTTCCATCTCGCAAATACTTCAAATTGGAGCTATTTTGCTCTTCCTCCACAATGACTTTGAGACTACGATGAATTGCCTGCACTAGTGCATCTCTGAGCATAGTTTCTTCGTAGCCGTGCCAATTGCCTCCCTGACGTATGATTCGACCAGGGTGCATCATTATTCCGTGATGTTGTTGCTGCTGCTGCTGCTTCCGCTTACTGGATTGGTTATTCTGATAGGACTCCCATAGCGCCATTTGAAAGCGACTTGCAAGATACATGCCGAGTGAGAACCATCGCTCGGTAGGTTGAAGCCAAGGAGCACAAAATGATATACCTATATCGGATTGTGTTGATCTTTTTGAATCAATAAATGGTGGTTTCGCATCCTGCTGAAAAAATTGTCCACGCGATGCTATCCACAGCATTTTGAGAATTGATGCAGCTGTGTGATTCGTGGTACAGTCGTCTTGTTTTTGTTTGTAGTCACATCTAATCTTACCGGCAGTCTCAATTGATCTATGTACACCTGCCTCATCCAGCTCTCCAGAACATACAAAGCATGCAGTTGCATTATATTTTCCGTCGATCCGACGTCGCCCCAAACGCGTCCCCTCAATGAGCTCAAAATCTGCATCATTTTGTTCCCGAGTGCAACCCAAACTATAGATATCACCCCATGGTCCAACCTTTTTCCGCGCGAATACATTGAAACGGCGAGCCTTGTTCGTACCGGAAGAACCATTCGAATTGTTGTGTTTCGTGCGACCGCGACTCCGCACACGACCACGAGTTGCCCGTCCACCGCGATTCTTTCCATCGAGGAACGAGAATTGTTCTTGTTTTTCTGACCACCGAAATAATCGCGGCTTTGTCCATCGTAGATGCTCTTCTTCCTTGTAAAAATAATCGAGTCTCGCGCCCTTTTGGCTCATCGATTTGTAACCTGTCGCTCGTGGATGAACCGGGGTTGGGGGAGGAGGTTGGAGTTGAACCATTAATAGCAAGAGTTCGTACTCGTGACTATCTACTTCCATGCAAGTCGATTTGTGATACGAAGAAACCGAGTTCGGTGTAGTTGTCGAACCTTGTGAGATGTTGTTCGTGTTTGGCTGAAAAGTGAAAGCCATGGCATCCAATAATTCTTCTCGATTAAGGGACATCACCCAACGATTGAAACTCCCCGTTTCCGCCCTTCCATTGTCAGATTTCATTGTGACCTCTGAAAGTCTATATCACAACGAAATTATGGCGATGATGGCGATGATGGAACAATCGTTGAGCGTCAAAAAAAAAATACCAGTTCGAGAGAAAGAGTGGTCTGTCGAACTTTTCGATGCTTTCGGTGATCTTGTCATGACTCCGTTAGACTATCATCGCAGAGTGTAACGCAACTGTCGTAACGTTGACGGTCTCGCTTTTACTCGACAGCTCTCTTCACTTCGACACTTTGTTTTTTCCTTTCCCTTCAAATTCTGAAGCGCATTACACTGACACAACATGTGGTTTCATTCCTATCCGGCACCAAGGTGTCGCCTCTTTTGTTGAGAGTTAAAGTAATACCGTGAGGGTGCACAATGGGCGATTCCCGAAAACACAGAATTTCTGTGTAATCTAGGTCGTGCACGATTGTGTGTGTTTTGTTACTCAGTTTTCCGTTTTTTTACTCACATTACCGTTTTTAAGTGTTTACGAGGCCCCTCGTAAACATCGATTTACACACAATTCTGTGTCTCCATTTGGAATCCATGACTGCACTTTTTTCATTCCCTTGTTAGTAATCCAACGGACGACGAGTCACATAAAAGAACAAAAACGTCCAGCAGTCACAGTCCAACTCGCCAATTTCAATCATACGTACAACCGACACCAAAAATTGAAAAGTCGGAACAACAACATTTTATCAAGTAATTATGTTTTTTCCACGATGAAGAGTAGGCCATATCGCCAGTTCCCCATACATTCATCATGCCGCCAGCAAAGAGGGGTCCAACGAACTACACCTCAGACGAACTCAGGTCTCTGTTGAAGAAGATATTTCGTGTTAACCCTGTCTCTAGTGAGGAATGGAATTTTGTTATAGAAGCTCATAGAGATGCTTATCCTGATTCCCAAAGGGAAGGACAATCCATCCGCCGCAAACTTAGCAATCTCTATCGCCAAAAAATTCCAACGGGCAATCCAATATGTCCCTGGCAAGTAAGGGCAGCAAAGGCAATCAAGGCAAGGATGCTTTATAAGGCAAATGGTGGCGATGGACACGAGCAGTATGACATGTCACAAGGTTATGAGGAGAATACCTTTCTTTCTATTGAAGAGGAAGACCTTTTTGGCGAAGACGATGACGGCTTTCCCCTTCTTCCTCCTCTTGGTCAACCTACTCAACAACCAACACAAGAACCAACGCAAGAGCCATCAACGCAAGGAGAAGAGCCATCAACGCAAGGAGAAGTCTTACCTGGTGTGCCGACGTCGATGACCCCTTCACCAGGAAAGAGATCGTACAGATCCCACGCCAGCGACAGAGTCAGTAGACAAGAATTCATGAACAAAGAACTGATGTCATTCTTGGAGAAGCAAGCTGATATGAACCGGAAAGAATTGGAGAAGCACGCTGAGATGAACCGGGAAGAAAGACAGGCCGTTGTCACCACCATATCCAAGGTTGTTGTGGATATTGCAAGCCTCTTCGCAAATAATACCAAGAAGAGTGCAAGCAGAAAGAACAAACGTGCTGTAGATTCCGATTCCGATTCCGACTTGGACTTCAACAAGAAACCAAAAGCCAATCCAAAAGCGAAGCACAGGCACAATTTCGCCATAGACGACTCCGATTCCCATTCTTCCACAAAATCTGGTGTTGACTGCTGGAGCAATCATGAGTCGGAGTAAGAATCGGCGATTCCACTTAAGGATTTGGTTCCTGTTTAATCGCAAGCAGAGGTAGTTCCGCATTCGGTATAACTTCATCCTTTGAATCGGAATCGGAATCCGAATCCGAATCCGAATCGCCAAATAACCATGATGAAGATGGGTTCGAATCGAGTGGATTGGTTCGGGCAGCAGCGAGTGGATTGGTTCGGGCAGCACTCTTGGCTCGAAGAGCCCGAAGAATCTCAGCAATCTGTTGTTGACGTTTAACATTCTGTTCCCGGAATCGCCGTTGAAGAGCCTGAAGAATCTGTTCTTGTTCTTGTTGTTCTTTGGTAGTTACCATAGTAGTAGTTTAACGATTAGTAGTACTAGTAGTTGCTTTTGCTTTTGGTTTTTCAAGAAAACGAATTATGAGCTTTGCAAGTTGCAAGTTGCAGTGAGCTTTGCAAGTTGGAAAGGAATGAACTACTAGTAGTAACTACTAGTAACTCCTGCAAAATGGTGAAGTTGGTGAAGTTGTTACACAAAAGTCTGAACTCGATGGGAATCAACGCACCGGCCAACGATTCCCATTTCCATTCCCATTTCCATGTGTATGGAAAAACTGATGGGATTGAACCCCTCTCAAGGAGTTGAACCCCTCGGAAGGAGTCGTGCGGTTTTTATGAACCCGAACACCAAACGCGAAACTACTCCATCTTCCATCTTGAACGAAACTACTCCCCGTATTACTCGTATTTCTTGTATTTCTTGTAACTCGAGAAGAAGCTCATAATTCAAAAACCTAGCAAGCAACAGCGGAAGCTATGTACAAATAGAACACAATAATACTACTAATTACTACCACCACCATGGGGGATCTCAACAATCTACTTCTACTCGACCATGGAGAATCTACTTCTTCTACTCGACCATGGAGAATCTACTTCTTCTACTCGACCATGGAGAATCGATAGTTGGAACAGGAACCTCCTAACAGGAACCTCCTCACCGACAACCGGAACCGACAATCTACTCACCGGCAATCGGAACCGACAATCTACTCAACCACCCAAAGCGAAATTAGAAGGCGAAACTTCCATCAGTCCATCGGAACTTCCATCACCCAAGAATCACCGGCTCAGCGGCTTCGCGCAGCTCCTCAACGGCTCAACGGCTCAACAATCACCGGCTGCTGTCTACTTGAACATGCCGTTGGCATCTTCAGTTGGCTCGGTGTCGTAAGAGAAGTATCCATTCTTCTTATGCATGAAAACATTCAGGATCTGGTTGTGGCCGACAGTACTGGTTTGGTAGTTGTACAGAAGCATCATCACGTTAAGTATGACCTTTCGATCTCCAAAGTCCTCTAAAAGAAGCCTGTCTTTCAATCGCGGGAATTGCCCCTGGATCATTCGCATCCCCCACTCTGATAACTGCCGAAGAGAGGTTGCTTCACGATTCAACACGAGAGCTTCAGCACCAACTTGATCGGCTTGCGAACTCTGGATAAGATAGTTTGAAAGTCTCACTTTGAATGCTGCATCAACGGTAAGCGTTGCGGCATACTCATCGAACATTTCCTGCATCTGGTCATAAACGCCGTAATCTGCAACGGTGCTGTCATGCCAAGAACCCGGACAGTTGAAAGCAGTTATGCGGATTCTCCCATCAGGTGCAAAAACAAAAACACTACTCACGTAAGTGTCACATGTCCAACCGTTGTAGTACTGGCTCTGTATTAACCAATTATCAGAGTGCTGTATTAAGAGTTTCAGACCATCGGCAGCGCCCCATACTCTTTTTTCATGAAGTGCCGGATATTTTGCACCAATTGCGCTAATGTATTCCTCCATTTCTACTTTGTTTGGAAGTGTAATCCTTGCATCCGGATGGTTCTGTAATACACACAAAAGAACTTTCCGCGAAAACTTAATCCATTTGTACATGACAGTAGATGTAAGTCCAAAAGCCAGTGAGGAGGTTCTTGCAACCGATCCTCTTGTTCGGAACCAAAAAAGGACTAACCCAAGACAACATGTTGCATTTGCCTCTCTTTTTCTTCCTTTTGGTACTCCATTCTTTGTAAAGGTTAGCTTGCGGATACGCTCCGTTTTTTTATCGATTGTGTACATATCGAATACTGGTTGGAAGAGGTGCAGGAGATCGCGAAAGACCTTGTGGTCTACACCACAGCAGTTGAGAAGAGCCTGTTCATTGCCAGAGTTGAATAGATAAGTGAAGGAGGATTGGCAGTGCCGGCGAATGGCTATTCTTGGGGTTCTTCTGTCTCTTAGACGCCGGTTGAAAGGATCTTCTTCATCTTCAGAATCGCCGTCGTCTATCATACAGAAGATGGAAAGGATCTCAAGTGTTGCCATGATAGTGAAATTTTGCTAAGTATGACGATAAGAATCCATCGGAAGAGAGGGAAATAAACATCGAAAATTTCACATTACACGACCGACAAAAGATACCTTTTTTAGTCCGTTCGTACTACCTTTTTTAGTCGGAGAAAGAGGAGGCAGATACCAATTTTTGTCGGTTGTATCATGGGTATCGACGAATTCCTTATTCCAAAAATGAGCATGAATATGGGAAGAGTTTTTAGCGCACAGATATCTGTGTCAACAATTTTCATTCCCGAATACACACATTGATGCCATGGGACACAGATATTCTGTGTTTTCGGGAATGACCCAATATAAATACAACCCAAAATACAACAGTACAAAAACCATGTAGAACTCTACGTGAGTAGAATAAGCGCGCGCAAATCTTCAGGGAGAGAAGCTACACGAGAGAGAGATGCTACACATCAGCGAGGCACAAACTCCGCTGAATTCTGCATCAAAAAAACTTCCAAGTCCGATCACTGCAAATAACACATGAAAATACAGAAACAGAAATAATTTCGATTCATATCATGACAGAAATTGTTCATCGATTACATGTAACATCTAATCGCTAATACAACAAGAAGCAATCGATCGATTGATCGATCGATCGATCGATCGATCATCATTCCCTCGAGGCACAAAGCCCGCTGGCATGTGTATCAAAGAAAATTCCAAGTCAGATCACTGCAAATAACACGCCAATATACAGAAACAGAAACTATTTTTATTCATATCACGACAGAGATTGTTCATCGATGATAGATCCGATCGGCGATCCGATCAATCATCCGATTGATCATCCGATCGATCAATCGACCAATCGACGAGGCACAAAGCCCGCTGGGATGTGCATCAAACAAAATTCCAATTCAGATCACTGCAAACAACACGCCAACATACAGAAACAGAAATAATTTTGATTCATATCACAACAGAAATTGTTCATCGTCGACATCGATTACATGTAACATCTAATCCCTAATACAGTTAGAGACCAATACGATCGATTGTATCCTACACTTGGTACATGAAAACTTGAACTTCGAAACACCCTGCTATCAGCAACAACAGGGGGGGATCCCCTATCCAATAGCAACACACTCCACTCCACTTGACAATCCACCAATCGAACGCCACCACCGACGACACCACAGCTCAACGAAGCTGGAAATTTCCTCCCTGCCTCTCATCTGGGCGCATCTTTCGAATCAGCTGAGTCATAGTACAGTCTCCATAGCAACGCTTGATCTTGGCAATGGCTGTGTTCACATCATTCCCCCGGTCGAGGAGCCTTTCCATACATCCCCAAAGAACCTTCCGATTGCAATACTTGTACTTCACTCGGCCTCGTTCCACAGGCAGTGAACTCCCTTGCCGGCTTCCTCCCTCCAATGCCATTCTGATACTCATCCCACAATGCTTGGATAGTTTGTGGTCTATCAAAGAGGAGTGCTGGCCTTTCTACGACAGGAGCTCCTTGACGCGGATTTGCGGATGGTCTTGCTCCTACTACTCCTCCTACTCTTCGAGCTGGTGCTAGTGTCAACGCGCGAACCATCTGGGTAAGGATCTTAACCTGTCGTTTGAGCTCAGCAAGCTCTGAGATCTGATGGTTCCTCATCTCTGCTACATTGGTTTGAGTAGTGGATAGCTTGGCATAGATAACGTTTCTCCACTGCTGCCCTCCTCTACCAAACGCGCCTCCGCCATCTCCTTCTTCACCCTCAGGGATCTCATCTAGCCACACGATTCCATCGATATTGGAAGCAACAACTTCAGCTCTACGAATAGGATTCACGCCATCCTCAAGTCTCCCTTGCAACAGCTCATATCTGCGAATGATCTGTTGCTTCAGTCCAAGGGGGATATAATCTGCAACAGCAGGATCAAAGCAAGCCCAAAGCAACGGCTTTGCTAGGATAGCAGCGACGTCATCCCCAAAGGCTCCTCGAATTGCAGGAGCTACTGAAGCACAAAGCCAGTCATCTGTTAGGCCACTGTCATCCTTCTCCTTGTACAAGCAAATCCCACGATGGGAAAGCTTGCTACCAGCATTGATATCCGGCCAGTCCAACTGCACATCCAAGTACCAATCTTGAATACTCTTAGTCTTCCATCTAGCTCTATAGTTTACATCATCACGAGTCGCGCCTCCTCTCCTAGCCATAGTTGTAGCCCACTTCTTCACTGAATGAGTCCCTAGCCTTTGCTGCCTTCCAAGGGGCCTAAACTGATCACCTTCTATGATAGCCTTCAGACCCTTTTGGTATGCCGACTTGCACTTGTCGGCTTCCTTGTTCTGGGCTTTCAGTGGCGACCTGGAATCAGTATCACCCTCAGCAAACAGCCACTGGCTCAACCGGCCAGCGCCACTACCAAGCCATGCCTCCAGGTAGATAGCAAGGCCAATTAGTACACAGTATCTGTGATCCATAGCGCCCATCACGAGTTGTAATGGACAATTTCCCTCGTCATGGACGTTCTTCGACCACCTCATCTGAATCGTAAGATAGCCAGGGTATGTAGTACTAACCTGCAAGTTAGCCTTCTTCATGTGTGATGTGTCATCTCCTCTTGCAATCAAGTGCAGCTGGACTCTGAGCATTGCCATAGTGCCGGAGGCTTTGGAGGCTGTCTCCAATGGCTGTGAGGTCAAGCATTTGAGCAAACTCTTCATGTGTGAAAGCCCTATCAGCAGACGTTTCGACGCCAAGCTGCCGGGTTTCCTTCTTAGCCACAGCTTTGATCAGTCGATTGATCTTGATAGATCTAGTAGGATTGCCAGTCTTGTTTGTTTCATCCCAAGCTGCAGTGTTAGTCATGAAGTAGGAGATAGCTTTTTTCCAATATCTCAAAGTGCTAGAACGGCCACCAACTGGATTATCGTCTACTCCTGGATCCTCCATCCCATACACCTTCAAGCACATCCATTTGTAGATATCATCAGGGGTAATCACAACAAGCTCTTCCTGGTTGAACACCCGGTCGGTGGCGTATTCATGCCCTCCAGCAATGAACGACATCAACTCCAACAAAATCCGGTGGTATCTTAAGAGCTGAGTGGGGGCATTCACATCATTGGGTAGAATTGGATCCGGTCCCCTTCGTGCCGGTCCTCTTGTTCGACGGGGGGGGATTGTTGTTGGCGCTCTTCTTGTTGCTGGGGCCGGCGGCGTTGTTGTTGTTGCTGGTGGGGCCATTGGCGCATCCTCATCGTCGTCCTCCTCGGCGTCATCATCAGCAGCTAAAGCTAAGGCAGCTAGCTCCCCTAGGCCATTCTCCTCCTCCTGCTCGTAGTCCTCCTCCTGCTCGTAGTCCTCCTCCTCCTCATAGTCCTCCTCCTCCTCGTCGTCGTCATCCTCGTCCTTGTCCTCCTCCTCCTCCTCTGGAGGCTCCGGTTTGTCGTCGTCAGAGTTACCAGCATCTTTTGCTTCTGCAGCTGCTGCAGCTCTTTGAATGACAGCGCGTGCACGCCGGATTGCTCCAAGGTCCTTTGCTTGCTGTACAACCCGTGCCTCCTCCCTTGGTGTTCTTGCTGCAGGATCCATGGCAGCTAAAGCTGCTGCTGCTTGGGCTCGAGCACGGCGTTCACGGGCCCTTTCACGGGCCCGAATGTTCTTCGGATCCATGCTCAGCTGACGCGGCATCTTGTTGCTTGTTGCTTGTTGCTTGTTTTGCTTCGATCGATCGAAAAAAGTGAGCTTTTGGCTAATCGATCAAAAATCAAGTGATCTAATCTATCTAATCTAGTAAGAATCGGAGTGCGATCGATCGATCGACGATTTGCATCATGTGTATGAGAATTAAGAGAGCAAAAGCACATAAAATTATTTCGTTGTGACTCGCTATTCGGGAGTTGCATATAAGCGAGTCACTTGCTATCCGTGAGTTGCATAAGTTGCGCACCTCCGTGGGAAAATGCAGGGCTACAAATCAACCAGTAGTGCAACTATGCTAAAATTGAAAATGCAACCCGTACTCTACTCTTAGTAGTACAAAAAAATTTGTGTACCCCGCCACATGGTGGGGTACCAAACATAATACTACTAGTGCCTACATAGAATCGTGTAGCCGGTTGTACTAGCCCAGGTTAAATGCAACCCGGGTTGCATTCATGTGACATCGTACCAGTACGACCTATTTAACCAAATTTAAGTATGGAGATGTGCCTGTGCCCATTCTATCCTTCTACCCTTCTACCCTTCTACCGTACGGTATGACCTTTCGTATCGACTAGTTGGATCCAAGTTCAAATATCTCTTTCGTAAGGTCGATATTACTACTATTTTTCGACTAGCTTGATCTAGTCATACTTATTCCTTATCTTAGTCACGAAAGAAAATTATTGTTAGACTACGCTATTTTGTCCCATTCGGGACTGGATTGAAACCAAGATTTGACTCACGGAAGATCTCCGCCATTTATTTATTACGAAGAATTTTTCTCCTAAACTTTAAACTTACACGAGGCCCAGGATCAGGCTCAGATCATCGAATGGGAAACTTGGCTTGATCTTCGAATACTCGTACGAGTAATTTATGTACCGGTACGTACTACCGGTACCGTACGTACCCTAATCTTTGGCGATGTGTGCAACGAAAACATCACATTGGAATTGAAACAGCACAAGTAGAACGTCTCTCGTCCTTTGTCGTCTCCCTAGCCGTCGATATCTGGTACCAGCCCATCGATTCCCGCCCAGCACTCTGACCAACCGACCAAACTACTTTCCAATAGCACTCGCATTTCACCTAGAATTATGACGAGCAGATTTCAAAACACTCGCCTCCGCAAGAGCACGAAGAAGGGCAAAAGCGGCAAGAAAAAAGCGCCCGAAGCCTCGTTGGATGATTTGCTGAAAGTGGCATCCGCAGCTATGGAATCTCTTGACATTGAGCGTGCATATGAAGCTTATTCTCAGGCATCGATTCAATTGAAGAACGGAAAACTCCCTACTCCAGAAAGCAGTAGCAATGGCAAAAGAGGAGAGGAAGATCTGATCCACGTATTGGAAAAGATGGGAGAACTGCAGGTATCAATAGGTGACCAAGATCTTGCAAAACAGCATTTCGTTCAAAGTCTGTCGCTTCTAGATGAAGCGAAAACCGAATCGACGAAGAATATCAGCTACTATGAAACGCATTCCAGTCTCTGTTTTTATATCGGTCAATTGTCACTGGAAAAAGAAGCACTCGAAGCTTATCAAAGTGGCATTTGTAGCTTGGAGAAATGTACGGAGCTCATCGAAGGTGGTCATGAGGATGTTGCCATGGAAGACGAGACAGATGGTGCATCCATTAACCAGTCAACGCTCTTGAAACAGAAACTATCTGCCGCCTACTGCAACATCGTAGAACTCTATCTCACAGATTTGTGCGACGAAGAAGCAGCCGAAAGCAATTGCGAACAATATCTTGAGAAAGCGCTTCAACTCAAAGATATTGACGGAGAGCCTATGGTCGACGCGTTGCAAACTGCGGCAAGCTTGCGCCTATCACAGCAAAAAAGACAACTGGAGGCAATCCCCTTCATTCTTCGAGCATACGAAAAGCAAAGAGTTGGGTCAGAGGCTCTGGCCACACTCGTAGGATTAGGGGATAATGTGGCGGACGAAGCCCACGTCAACGGGCAGGCACAAGAACTACGAGAAGTAGAAGCTGCAAATAACCTGCCTGAATTTGAATTCCGATGCCAGACAGCAAAATTATTACTTGAATGTGGAGGGCTGGTGAAAGAAGATGGTAACAGTCCCAACCAAGAAAAAGAGTGCATTTTAGCTGCAATTTCGGTGTTGGGAAGTCTTCTAGCGCAAAATGATGAAGTCATCGAAATTTGGTATCTTACAGGATGTGCTTTTGCTGCAAAGCAACCACCGATGGTTGACACGGCAAAATTTTATTTGGAACGAGCAAAAGAAATGTTGACAGACATCCAGAAGGCGTTGAAAGACGAATTAGAATATGCAGACGAGTCTGAAAGACA
Organism: Pseudo-nitzschia multiseries; assembly: GCA_037355745.1. NCBI lineage: Eukaryota > Bacillariophyta > Bacillariophyceae > Bacillariales > Bacillariaceae > Pseudo-nitzschia > Pseudo-nitzschia multiseries. Next base: position 11,704,344 of record CM074781.1, read on the forward strand.
AGATTTGGAAGATGAACTAGAAATGAATGCCACGCAAATCAATGACGTTCAGACAAAGCTCAACGAATTACCTGAAGTAGAAGACATGGAAGAGGATTGAGGAACGTAATGAAATAATAAGAGATTTATTAGATGATGAACAACCTAGTTGTTGACCCTTTCAAAAAAATGATAATAATATTATAATACCACCCACACGTTTACTACGATCAGATAGAGAAACTACAGAGTTCCTATCACCTGTCCGCCCGAGTTACGTTCTCCAGTACAATAAACCGGCGGACAGCTGATAGGAGTTGTGTAATATGAAATGTGCATTTTAGTTTAAGTCTAACGAGTCTGCAACCCACAACTTTTCAACCAACTGGTGGTAGTTTTCCTTAATAGGGATGAACAAGAGGCTTCATCGATTAAAAGAAGGCATCGATCGATTCAATCTCTGTTGCGCGACGAATCTTCAAAGCTAACTTGTTTGGAACGACATCGTCCTCGATCTCCTCGACCGAACCATCTTTCATGACAATGACGTACTTCTTTGGTGGAATTCCATAGATATTGGCACCATCTGGGTTGTGGTAGGTAACTAGGATCGCTCCGAAGAGTTTGAAGGAAACAATATATTGTCCGTCATCATCCTGAAGCGCCTTTCTACCACCCTCTTCGTCCACGAACAACCAAGATGGAATGGCAGGCCTCAATTGGAACTCTACCTCACCATCCTCGTTTAACTGGAACATTTTTGGTCCGTAGAACATGAGCTGGTAAATATCCATAAACTCAGCTGTAGAACCTGATAAGCGAGCCAAGAAACCCATACCGTGGATGCTAGCATCCGGGAAGGCGGATGAGGCGATAAATGAGGAGCACTCTGTAAGAGGACGGCCGTAAACATCAGGGTCCATAAATGGAAGAATACCACCACCCTTGTATTCGGCGAAGAATTGGTCGTATAGCTTTCCACGAAGAAGCTGTAGGTAATATTTGTAGGACATGTGCATCCAAATCGATTGATTCTCCAGCCATCCAGGAGCGAATGCAATTTGACGACCCATGTCAAAAGACTGCCCGGTGAGGCTGGAAGATAAATAGTACATTCCAAGTTCATTGTCACGCAATCCAGAAGTAAGAACCCGTTCGTAGATATCGGTCATTTTCTTTTTATCGTCTTGGATTGTCTTCATGTAACGAACAGGTCCCTCTAAAAACATGGGGAAAACACCAACCTTCATCGACTTTGCGTTGACAAGAGGAAGTCCTACGGCGTTTCTCTCTCCAGTAGGCTCCCACTCGGTGACATCGTACGAGAAAAAACAAGCAGGAACTCCAGAAGTTCCATCATCTCCGAATCCTTTCGTTGCAAAATCGTGTGCACGCTCAATTCCAAGTTCAATCTCCATGATCCAGCGTTTCAAAATTTTAGAAACCTCTTTCCCAGAGTAGGACTTCGTTTCTCCAGAAAAGTAGTATTCGACATCGTCGCGGTATACTTCGCGTGCAGTGGCAACTTCGTCCCAATAGGTAAACAAAGGTTCAGGAACGTCATGAGGAAGAGGAAATGTCTCCTTGTACGAAGCAGCTTGCAATTTATCTAGGGCGGCCTCGACTGTAGTAATCATGGTTCCGAGCTCGAATGGGACCTCGACTTCCCGGTCGTACTTGTCTACAACCTTTTTCACATACTTCAAAAGAAGCAGAAGTTCGTACGTCTCTGGCATACCACTACCAACCATACCTGGAAGACCGTTCATGCTGTCCAACCAACCAGGACGACCACCTTCGTATTCAATACCCATACCCCAGGCATCACGCATGGCAAACTTGAGAGAACCAAGAAGGAATAGCTTGGCAATTGGAGTACTCATAAATGTTACGCCGTCCCGAGTTCTCTGATACGTGGCTTCAATTCCCAGAAGACCAGTTTTATTGCTGCGGAAATTCTCTTGCTCATCCGCCTTATCCGTATCGAAAATAGTCGCATCGAGCTGGAGGACGTGCTGCTTCGTCCCATCAAAGGTGTAGTCCAAAACATACTTTTCAGCTCGTGGACGAACAGTAGCAGTAGAAAAGAAATATCGAAGCTCGTTGTCGTACATCAGTTCTTCTTCGCCATCAGGATAGATGGACAAGTAGGCTTCGACTAAATCAATGTAGTAATCCCAGTGATCAGCCCAGTAACCTTGCCCGAAAAGAGCCATGGAATGATCTTCAGCCGCGGCCAAAATTGTGTTCATATACTTGGCTTTATCATCAACACGATTAATTCCAAGTTGGTCAGATAGACCAAAAAGTTGACCGGGTCGGAACATACCTCCCTTCAAGATTTCTGCGAGTGTGCTAGCACTTGCAGCGTCTGTGGTAATCTCCTTTGCTACTCTTTCCGCCGCAGCGTGATCAGAGAACACGAAAACCTGAGCCTCGACGGTCAATGGCTCGTAACCATCGGCCTGAATGAACGAGAGAAATTCTTTTACATCAAATCCACCCAAGCGAGGGTAAAATGTTACATCATTTCGCCTGTTTTGGGCGATATCGCGGAAATTACCAGGTCCTTGTGAAAAGAAGCCAGGTTCAATCGAAAAAGCATTGTAGTCACGTTCCAAATCACCATGAATACGAGAGAAAGTATGGTAAACCTTTACACCGGGATCTTCGTCATAATTAGTTTCGGCATCGACGTTACCCATAATGGTCGGGATACCTCCACGCAGTGAGTTGTCCAAGAACATTTGGCGGACAGTAGTGTCAAATAGAGGATTGGTGGTATTTGTTTCGACTCCCATGGTCATCTCATTGATCATGGTTCGAGCGCGGGCGAATTTAGTCTTAATGAAACCAGGTGCAGTGACAATGGCAGCAATTTCCGGGACTTCTTCGATGTGATCGGCGCGACCGTAGACGGATGCGATAGTAATTTCCTCACCGGCTTTGATAGTAATGGAACGAATGGCAGCAAAGGAGGAAGATGTCTTGGCGTCACCACTGCAATACGATGTTTGGAATCAACGGAACCAAAAGGCTGTCAGCACGACTCGTACAAAACCACGTCCTTTACACTTCATCAGTAGTATTTGCATTCCACTCCTTTATCAAACAATCAAAACGCATTGCATTCACTTACTATTGTTTGCCGTCCAAAATATCACCAACCGAGCTAGCTTCGAGACCGCGAGGGATTTCCATACTGGTTGCTTTTCCAAACACCTTATCCTTGTCGAAGACAATGGGCAATAACGTGGCGGTTTTGTCCGAAGTTTCAATGAACGAAAGACAATAGTTTCCCTTTTCTTCGATCGTGACCTTGGCGTCGTCGGTAGGTTCGGTCGACAATTTGTAAAAGGGCATGTTCAAAGTATCGTCGGCATGATAGACACCAAACCACCCCTCGAGGGTTCGTCCCATGTTCTTGAGCCCCCAATCGAGTTTTCCGCCACTGGGTTCCATTTTGGCCAAACCATCTAGGATCTCCAATTCAAGATCAGCGGTTCCAGTGTTGGTGAAAGTGGTGCGACGAATCAAGGCGGGAAAGTTCTCTTCGGGAAGGATGTAGTACTTGACAGCAGTGGTGAGTCCGTTCATACCATCGATTTCTTGAATTTCGACTTCGTTCGTGCCGACGTACAAGATACGCTTTGGCTTGTCGGGATCGTCCTGGGGATTGTCGAGGTTTCGGGATCTGGAAGGGCTAAAGGGTTCCACTTGGAAGGAGGATCCGATGGCACCCTTTCGGACACCACGGACAAAGGTTCGGAATCCAATGAAGGATGTGACCTGGTAGGCCTTGTTGGCTGCGTTGAATTCAAGCAGGGGGTAATCCTTCGACTCGATCCCAAATGTGGAAATGGCCTGGCCACGATTGACGTAAAAGGCCCAGACGGGTTTTCCAAAGTAACCTCCTACACCGGGAAGGAAAGATGCAAAGTTCGACTTGGCGTCGTAATCTTCCATAACATAGCGTTCTGCAGGGCAAATACCGCGATGGAAAATGACAAATCAATTAGATTTCGACATGATAGCGGATTGTTTGAATACAATACAGTCGATCTGATCTATCATATCAGTCCACGGTCAGTACCACCAAAATCCGGACAACAATTATTATAAAACGATACTCGACCAATGCGCCTAGTCCTCCTTCCTACGATATTGTGGCATCTACACTATGCGCAGAACAGAATTCATTCTTTACTCACTCAAATCGTCAAAAAGCTTGACAGTTCCATCTTCCTTTAGTTGAAGACCAGACTTCTTCATTGCGGCTTGCGTAGACCCGCCTGCGGGTTTGAAGAAGGATTTGCCAAATACGACTGCGACAACCGCAATCGCGACTCCAACAAGAGTCCATCTGTTGCTCTTCTTTCTCTCGGGTACACCCCCTTCGCTGCTGGGAAGGCCTTCGTACCCACCCGTGCTGTGCTGATAACTGGTCATCTTGGTCTGAGAAGCGGGAGGAATTAATAACTCAGGATAGTGCTATCTTTCGACAATTACTTCTTACGTTTATGGTACGTATAGTGCGGAGTCGAATGAGATATCAATTGATTCGGAATCAGTGTAAGTTCTGAGAAACTCAAGATTGCTAGAGTTGCTGTTGTTGTTGAGCAACGAACAAATTAATGAGGATTGGCTTTGGGTATACTGTATCTCCAAATCGTGCACTTTCTCCTCGTTTCAACGACAGGGAAAAAACGAAATTACGGGATCCGGCAGATGTTGGATCCATACATCACTTCTCCCATCAAACTAACTTCGCCGTCATCGCAGTCCAGATATCGTAATTTTTTTTCTTCACTGGAAAACATTGGTCTTCGTTAACGTTCTTTTTGAACATAAAATGTTCTCCACAGAATGCATTCTTCGCCCTTGTCTAAACCATTAGATTCCCGTACGAAGGACGTACAAAATACCTCCGGTACGGCCTTTTTATGCGTACCGTAGACACTTTGGGAGGACGTTTCGGACTTCTAAAAAATGGGTGGAGTATCATTATTGGGTGGAGTGTCATTGTCGTAACAAAAAGTACCGGAATCACTTCGGGGATTCAAAAGAATTCGTTGGGTTCAGAATGAAAGGGCAAGGGGCCTCGTGTCAATAATTTGTTTCTTATTGACCCCCCAAGAGAAGGGGGGAATCACAGTACGATGAGGTACGAGTACGGGTACGTAACGGGTACGAGTACGTACGTACTCGTACCGTAATTTACCCGGTAGGCTCAAGATACCGGTAGTTTCTTGGCGCTCAACAGTGTTGAACCCTTACGGTACCATGAATCAACTTTTTTCCCGCGTGCGTGCGCAAACTGTTGGTAAGAGTTTAGTTGTTAATTTCAACACATTTTTTCGACAGGTTATGAGCCAGTACTTTTGCGTGGTGGTGTTTCACGTGTAATGGAAAAAATTAATATAATATAATAGCCACCTGTCACGGACGGCTTATCTCCATTGATATGCCCAGGTAAGTGTTGGCACTACAGGTATAGAAGCATTAGAATGTACTCTATCCGATGGTATCTTTGTAGCTTATTTCATTGTGCGGATTGGGAGATACGAATACATTTTAGCACAGTAGTAAGCATTCTGAGGTTGGTTTTTAAATGTTTTTCGTGCTTGGTGTGTTTGTATGCTTTGCGCGGTTTTGTGTGTGTGTGTGTTGTGTGTGTGTGTTTGTACCTTCACATAGATTTTTGGAAGTGACAGGTCACCGTTTTGGTGTTAATTTTGGTGGTTCACCCCATGTAGAAAATGTACCAGGTTATACGGTGTCATACCAAAATTAGCGTCTAAACTCTTCATCCGTCACACAAACGAGATTCAGGGTTATTTCAGAATCACGCGCATATTTGGGTCGAACTCCACTGGTCCCCCTTTGTAATTTCACCCTATTTATTAAAATTAATGTCGAACTCCTAATATTTTTATGCACATTTCATTTTCCTACCCCACTGGCATCTGTTTCCGAAGTAGTGGCATGTTACTGAATTTTATGCCTGAAACAAACAGTGCATGGTCGCAATTTTTCAATCTCAATCGTTTCTCCATTTTTATTGTTATTACTGGCTATCGTACGGCTTCAGCAGTAACGATGGTCCGCACTCCCAAATATCAGGTATATTGTTTACGTTGCTACCGTGACTCTCCTTTGATCACTACTGGTTACGGAAAGCAGAAGGTTACCAAGAAGAAGAAACCCCCCTTGTTTACAGCGCGACGAAGAAAGAAAACGGGAGTAGTTGTTTCTCCCGGTCTTCGGGACCATATTGTGAAAGACGCATCATGCTATTCTTATTTCACGCAATCTTCGGGGATAGTAGATTTTGCATCATGCATATTCATTAGAAAAAAGAGGAAGAAGCTTGAGGATGTTAGTCAACAATTAGGTCTAACGAACACCCGTAACGGTCCACAGAGTAGTGACGGCGCATTACCAGAGTTGCTCGACAATCAAGTTATGTATGACCCTTCTGTCGAATCGATTGGGCGTGCCTTGATTGGTCAGGAATTATCAAACATAGAGGATGACGATGATTCTGTCTCCGAAGACAATTTTTTCTTCCCTAACAATGACGATGAGGAAGAAGGAAGTGAGATCATAGAGGCCCCCCACTCTTCGATTGTCAATGATGAAGAAGGCATCAACATTGATGTTGACGATTCCCATCGTGCTTCAAACACGCTATTAATTACGACACCCAATGTAGGTAGGAACATATCTGACGAATTGAAGGTCAAGATCAAGTTAATGAAAATCATGCGGAATCATAGCATACCATTAGTTGCCGAGAAGGAATTGTATGAATGGGCTATTGAATCGGAGCGGCTTAATTTATTTTCATGGACTAAAGGCAATCTCATAAAGACCAGGGCAAGTGTTATGAAGGAGATTTCCGCAACTGTGCCTGAAATAAAAGGCGATGGGTTTGAACCTCATCTTATTGACTGGTGTTCTAAGAAATCACAGAATGCTGATGTTTCCAGTCGCAAACAAATCTACGTCCGGTCGTTCCAAAAAGCACTTCATTCCCTATTAACAAATGTGACTTTGGTGAAGGAAGATAATCTGTCATTCCCCCATGCTGAAGACCCCACCTTACCCGTCCGTTATCCAGAACTTGAAGGGAATATTGATATTGACGAACTGCATCACGGTGAATGGTGGATCAACACTTGGGAGAAGAGATGCAAATCTGGATCGAATGAAATTCTGGTTCCTATTATTCTCTACATGGATGGAATTGCAATTGACAATAGTGGTCAAACCACTCTTACCCCACTGAACATGACTCTTGGCATATTCAACACCCTAACTCGAAACTCCCGGCCGGATGCGTGGGAGGCTATATACTATCACCCAACATGTCCCGGTGATAAAGGTGCCGAATCAATTGACAATGTGAACAATCTTCACTCTGGCCTTCGTTTTGCTCTTTCATCTTTGAAAGATGCCTGCAACCAAACGGATGGTATTGAATGGTCTAATTTGCCGTGGAACAAGAAGAAATGGTCGGTTCGAATGAAATTTGCGGTTGCTTATTTCATAGGTGATACTCCCCAGCACGACCAACTTTGTGGTCATTATCAAACATCGAATTCAAAGATGATCTGTAGGCATTGCAATTGTCCCAGAGCACTTGGTATTAACGCTCGTGTTAATGTTTTGAAGGTTCCTGTTTCAGTTGAAACTGGTAACATGCAAGTGTCTAAGCACCAAAATGGGGAAGAGTACCAATCCATTCGGCTCTGGAACATATCTGATTTTACTGCTCCAATGGTTGGCGAAGGAGTGAATGTTGAACAGTATTTCAAAAACATTTCTCACCATGGTGTACATAACGGCAACGCTTTTTATGATCTTGATTTTGGGGAAAACCCACATAATATTCATCTAGCGTCTCCCGGAGAGAGACTCCATATGCACCAACTTGGTTGCGCAAAGCGTGCAGCAGAGACGTTCCGCGAGGACTTTTTAGGCAATAACCAGCGGCTTCTTGGTGAGATGGAAAGGTTAGCCAGTTACTACGGTGGTGCTGTCCAGAGGCAATCCGATCGTGACTTCCCACGAACCAATTTTTCAGAATCAATACATACAGCGAAGAAGGAGGGTAACCAGTACATTGGAATGCTTTATATTCAGATGCTGTCACTTCTGTCTGCTGGAGGTCGTCAATTGTTGTTGTCTCGAAAGACTCCTTCCAATCTCGAGAACAAGAGCAGAAAGTGTGAAGAGGAAATTGACCGACGTATTTACGCCATTGAGTTGTTGTTGGGTATGGAAGAGTTCCTAAAGTATGCTGGAACGTTCGACGAGGTTTTCAAACAAGACAAGAAAGGTGTTTTGAATGTGGACAAAATGGTTGTTCTTTTCATTAACTGTATAAATAACAATCTTCAACGAAGTAAGGGAGAGGGTAACAATCTTGTGAAGAATCACATGTATTTTCATTTATCACAGTACATGAGATTATTTGGTCCTCCAACTGGGTGGGACTCTGCCGCGAGTGAGAGCAATCATAAAACTGAAGTGAAGGGTCCTGCTAAGAGAACTCAACGAAACAAGTCCACACTTATCAAGCAAACTTGCAACCGAGTGATGGAGTATCGAACTATTGATCGACTTGACCGTGAATTCGATTTGTTCGAACATAGACCCATAACCGGACCAAATCATCCTAAGGAGGGTGGTTGGTCAGGTGGGTCTTCGTTTTGGATTGGTGTGATGAATGGTCTCCCTTACATGAAGTGGGATGAAAAAAAAAACTCAAGTTTACCCTGGTTTCCATCTGATGTTCTCAAATTTTGTTGTGACGTGGTCCTACCGGCTGTGGGCAGCAGCAAGGTTTTTGGAACCACGGAGCACAAGAGGTATGACCAATCTCGCGAGATGAAATTATTGTTTCGTGCCCACCCATCGTTTAAGTCTGATTCTGGACAATTGTCCAATGTATGGTACGATTGGGCTAATTTTCAACTCGACCTCCTTGATGGACGTGGACTGAAAGTTTATCCATGTCAGATTCTGTGCCTGCTTTACCTCGAAGGTCCGTTCCCCGTGGGTAGCTCCGTTAGTGGTTTCGAATTAGTGCACGATGGTTATTATGCCGTCGCTCGTTGCTTTGTTTCTGCAGACCCCATACCGAGCAAGAGGGACAAAGGAAAAAAACACCATCATGCGTTGGTAAAGCTAGGTGAGCTTCGGAACAAATTGTATTTGTTCGACTGCAACGCCATTGAGTCCGAAGCTGCCGTTGTTAGAAACCATGGTAGTCCTGACCAATATTTTGTGCTAGGTAATCGTGAACAATGGTTGTTTAATTTCCGCGAGACAATGGCTTCACTGGAAAAGAAGGATTTACAATCAATAGTACGAGATGGTGAAAACAGCACATGACTTCAATGAACAAGTTTATTATCTTTTCCCGTGTTTTGGATTGTATACTAGTATGGTACAATCATACCCCCCTTCTCAGATGTATTTTGCGTTTTTTTATTTTCTGTAACGGCGTTGCACCAAATGCCCTTTTCCCGTGTTTTGGATGGTATACTAGTATAATACAATCATACCCCCCTTTTCATGTGTATTTTGCGTTTTTCTATTTTCTGCAACGGCGTTGCACCAAATGCCCTTTTCCCGTGTTTTGGATGCTGGTTTTCCTGTATATTTTGTGTTGTTCTATTTTCTGCAACGGCGTTGCACAAAATGCCGTTTTCCCGTATTTTGGATGGTATACTAGTACAGTACAATCATACCCACCTTTTCATGTGTAATTTGCGTTTATCTATTTTCTGCAACGGCGTTGCACCAAATGCCCTTTTCCCGTTTTTTGGATTGTATACTAGTATGGTACAATCATACCCCCCTTCTCATGTTTATTTACCGTTTTTCTATATTCTGCAACGGCGTTGCACCAAATGCCCTTTTCCCGTTTTTTGGATTGTATACTAGTATGGTACAATCATACCCCCCTTCTCATGTTTATTTAGCGTTTTTCTATATTCTGCAACGGCGTTGCACCAAATGCCCTTTTCCTGTATTTTCGACGGTATAGTACTAGTACGGTACAGTCATAAATTTTTTGTCATGAGTATCAAGTTATTATTATAATGGATTACTTCTTAGTATAGTTTTGCGCGATACATAGGCGCTCATAATATAACACCCTTCGTATTTGGGATTCGAACAGCTATGAAACACTAACGGATTAAAGAGCAGAGTATCCCCAGAACGCAACGGCACTTTGATGCGGTACGTTGGGAAGACAAAATAATAAATCACTTCGTCAGCATGCACTCCCGACGGAGCTATGACTGTTAAACGAGTATAATACATGTCATCATCAACATGGCATCGAGAATGGTAATTTCGACCAATCGAAAAAGCTAATGCCTGTTTCCCAATGTCATTGAGCTGCGTACGAGTCAGAATCTGAGACAACACATCCATTTCATCCTCAACAAATGGTTCGATGTGTGTTAAACTATGATGCATATGCTTCACAATTCTCACTGTCGTGTGTTCCAGCTCCAGTTTCATGTTTGGTTTCACATGACTTTTGAACACGTACTCACCATTGTTGGAAGACAATCTTTCTGGTCTAACTCCAATGATAGCATAATCATCGTTGATACTGCCGCGCTTCTGACCTCTGGCAACTGTCGGTTTGGATCCAACAATTTCCGGAGCAAACTTTCTTAACAGTTTGATATTATTCTTCGTAGCAAGGTGTCGCTTGGCAAATTTTCTGGAAACTTTTGCGAAAATGCGCAACGACGGATTATTCTCGTCAAACGCAACAATATGCTCGTCGTTCCTACTATCCAATCTATCGAATTTATCTATCAACAAAGCCTGTTCCGGTTGATACTTTTTCTTTCCTCCTATTTTGCCACCCCAGTTTGTCTCCATGTATTTTCCTTTGACCACAGTTGTTCTGTCTTTGTTTTTCAACGCTATTGTACTGACACAATCTTTGCAAGTACTACGCCTATTTGTCCTTTCGTTCTTCATCGGTTTTATGTCGGACAACTTTGTATAAGTTTTATGGCTCGTTGACACCGGTGCTGCAATCCTAAGAAAGTTCGATGACATTCTCTGCTTTCTTCTTTTCTCATGTTTCCTATCTCTTTTTTGCTTCATAGCCCGGTCCGAGAACTGATTTCTTGTCATGGTTGGAGTACGTGTAGCAATTCGAAGCCAATGATTCGCCGCTTTCCGCTTGCCGCTTTTTGTCGCTGCCGATTGCCGCTGTTTCTCTCGCTGCTGCTTGCCGCTCTCGCTGCTGCTTGGCGCTGTGGCTGTCGCTGCCGCTTGCCGCTGTGGCTGTCGCTGCCGCTTGCCGCTGTTGCTCTCGCTGCTGCTTGGCGCTGCCGCTGCCACTGTGGCTGCCGATTGCCGCTCTGTTGCTCTCGCTGCTGCTTGGCGCTGTGGCTGTCGCTGCCGATTGCTTGCCGCTGCCGCTGTGTCTGTCGCTGCCAATTGCCGCTGTTGCTCTCGCTGCCGATTGCTTGCCGCTGCCGCTGTGTCTGTCGCTGCCGATTGCCGCTGTTGCTCTTGGCTGTCGCTGCCGATTGCTTGGCGCTGCCGCTGTGGCTGTTGCTGCCGATTGCCGCTGTTGCTCTCGCTGCCGATTGCTTGCCGCTGCCGCTGTGTCTGTCGCTGCCGATTGCCGCTGTGTCTGTCGCTGCTGCTTGGCGCTGCCGCTGCCGCTGTGGCTGCCGATTGTCGCTGTTGCTCTTGCTGCTGCCAATTGCCAACGAGTTGTTGACGTAGTCAAAGATTATATTCGAATATTTGGTATGATAATTGAACAGAATGGGTGAGTATCTATTGATGTAGTACAGTAAATAATAACAACAGAATAATATAATCTACATGCTACCAACGTACACCTTTTGCTTCCTTTTGTTGTTGTTGTTGATTGGTGGTGTTGCTGTGTTGTTGCCGTCGTTGTTTCCTTCGATTAGGTGTTTACTTCGATTCTGTGTCGCGGTCGATTCGTTGTATCCTTTTTTTTGGTGTTGCCAATCCCTTGTTTCCAATCCGTTGCTCCGATACGGTCCTATGACAACGAGAAGAAAAAGAGAAGTAAGGAAATACATTATCATGAATGAAGGAGGAAGTATTATCATTGTTGTTGATCTCTCTCATTCGTACCATTACGTGTTCCGATTTGTTTTACCGATACCACCGATACCTTGCAATTGATGCAGATTTTGTGCTTTCAAGATTGCCAATCCCTTGTTTCCAATTCGTTGCTCCGATACTGTCCTATGATAATGAGAAGAAAAAGAGAAGTAAGGAAATACATTATCAGCCATGAAGGAGGAAGTATTATCATTGTTGTTGATCTCTCTCATTCGTACCGTTGCGTGTTCTGATTTGTTTTACCAATGCCACCGATACCTTGTTGCCGGCTTTGTTCTTTCTGCTGCTGTTGATTTGCAGACTTGTAGTAATTCCTATGTCACGAAAAACAGGGACTTGTTCCTGTTGATATATAGGCAATTGATGCAGATTTTGTGCTTTCAAGATGTTTATGTAAGGCGGCCGTCCAAACAAGAATATCTTTCCAGCAACTAATCCCTAATCGAATGCTTTCTACTTCTTTTGCAGTACAAGGCTGTTATATCGGACTGAAATATCTGAGAACGGATCGTTGTGCTCGTGACATCGTCGCCCTAAGGCATGTGACGAAGAGGGTCGGATCCCACGTTCTCGGACGGAGTGTTGTTGGAAAGAAACAACACTCTACTCAGATAAGTTGGAAATTGATGTTTGTCGGAAAGTGAAAAAAAGTGACCGAAGTTAGTGAGCAACATACTTTCATTGTAAGCTAACTACTACTCCGTACAAAGTAGTTATATCAAACTTCGAACGTAAGGACGACATCGGTTCGTGTGATAGATCAAGTATCAACATTCGAACGTAAGAATGACACCACCAGTTCCATACATTTTCTGCTAAGTAAACAACTTCGAACGTAAGAATGATATTGGTCCGTTAAGTATTATGTTCTTTTTTTTTTTTGCAACGGCGTTGCAACAAATGGTCTTTTTGGTATTTAGCGTGATATGGATCATACTACAACAGTACAACAAACTTCGAACGTCAGAATGATATTGGTTCGTTAAGTATTATGTTCTTTTTTTTTTTTGCAACGGCGTTGCAACAAATGGTCTTTTTGGTATTTAGCAAGATATGGATCATACAACAGTACAACAAACTTCGAACGTAAGAATGATATTGGTTCGTTAAGTATTATGTTTTTTTTTTTTTTTGCAACGGCGTTGCAACAAATGGTCTTTTTGGTATTTAGCGTGATATGGATCATACAACAGTACAACAAACTTCGAACGTCAGAATTACATTGGTCCGTTAAGTATTTTACTTTTTGTTTTTTTTGCAACGGCGTTGCAACAAATGGTATTTTTGTTATTTAGCGTGATATGGTTCATACGTAGTTAGCGTCATGGTTCATACGATAGTAGTAATGGTCATACCAAAGTACCTTTGTACCCCACAAAATGCACCAAATCATCGATCGGACCATTTTTTTTTTTTTGACAACGGCGTTGCAACAAAAGCCCTTTTTAGTATTTAGCGTGAAAAGTTTCATACGACTGTACGTTTCTACACAAATTGCACCAATTCAGCGATCGGATCATTTGTTTTTTGGCAACGGAGTTACACCAACCAATGCCCTTTTCCCTATTTAGCGCTACTAGGTGTTCATACGACTGTACTTTTGTACACACAATGGAACAATTCAGCGATGGGGCCATTTTCCAAATTGGAAAATGTTCCTTTTTATCTTTTCTTCTTCTCTCCTTTCATTCCACCCAAAAAACCCTTTTTTCCGTTTTTCGGGAACGGCGGTTCCAGTTACAAACAATGGTTTTTTGATCCCAACGGATTCACAGACAAATCCCCGCCCTTGCATTCGTCGTTGCAGGTTTTATTTGTCCAATTATTGTGACGATATTGTTTAACTATTTCTCAGGTTAGTGGTAGAACGTCTTTACGAGAACAAGGACACGTTTACGGGTACCTTCTACATAATCGATTTTTTGAGAAATGGTTTTTGAGACATGATTACCACCGTCGCGTCGCTACGTGAGTGGTGATATCTGGTGAAAGAAGTTTCAAGTTGTACTACTATCCTTCTTTCATTCAATGTTTGCTCGTAACTCGGGTAAACTAGATTCACACAACAGTGATTCTCAATGTTTTCAAACAATAAAAAGATTGTCTCAAATACTGATAACATTTTACATTGCCAATGACACCTACGACTAATAGTGCTCGCAAGCGCGGTGCCAACCCAAATTCAAATGAGAAAACGACAAGTTGTAAGAAGGGTAGATTGAAAGACCCACCAACCAATAGTCTTGACAAACATGATACCGATCAAAGAGATCATCGACAGGCAGTAATTAATAACCTTACAAAGGCTTTGAAGGGTGAGTCATATGGAACAGAGGAGTTTGTGAGGAACCTCAGTCTTGAGGTTACAACATGTTTCACTGCATTGTTGACGAGGGTTTACCTTGTATCAAAAATTATTGAATCCGAACCAACACCAGATTTCAGGAAGTCAATGTCTACTACTAACTCTGCGGAAAAGAAGAAGGGGAAGGGAAAGAAGAAAAAACCCGATACAACCTTAAGTGACTTAGGGCCTATTCCCCATCAAATAAACGTCATGGTGGATTTATTTTTGTTTGAAATTGACAACGGTATGACTGGAGTGTTGAAATTTTTGAGCAGGAAGCAATTAACCGATCGATTCAATGACTACGACATGGCGAAAAAGTGGGATAGGTTCGAGTCACTGTTGAAGAATGTTAATGACACATCAGGCGTGGATTCTATTTATGGGCGCAACGTCGTCAACTACGTTACAATGAAGAAGTACATGATAATGTACCGTGAGATATTGGTTTGGTACATGAAGAATGTGAAGTATCCACCTGGGTCGGATATTTCGTCTGAGGATTTGTGTTTCCATACCAAAGGCGACAATTGTTCTCCCAGTCAGTTGAAAGGATACGTCAGATCAATGAGGAACTTCTTGGACTGCCTTATGGCAAAGACCTCTCTACGTGTTTCAATGACTCATAGCTGCAATCAGGTGGACTTAGACAAACATTTCAAGAAGCAGCGTATTGAATGCTTAAAATCCTTACGAACAGAAAACATCGAGTTTAAAGAACTTATTGTGTCACACAATAAGTTGATGAAGATAACGGAACGAGAAACTGCTTTTCAGGAGCTCATTCGTGAACATTGGTTACGCTTTCAAGGGAAGGCGAAAACCATTTGTACCATCATCGACATGAGACACGTCGACATCAAAGTTTTGACACACGAAGGTTTTTATCAGTATTACTTACCCGAATTAATTAACAATTCATTCGTCTTGGGCACAACGGTACTTTCTGGGGAGAAGTGGGTTCCAGTAGGATTTCATCGAAAAGGGGACACGAAAATTCCGGAAACGGGAAAAGTGTTATTACCACTCAATACTCAATTGGTTTTCCACTACGTCATCAACTACAAGCACACGGTCACAAAATATTACAACATACATTTCGATATCGATGAGGACCTTGTCACCCTGTCGCCATGCAAACATGGAACCGGAAAAATAGATCTGGCATATTTCAAGGTGCCGAAAGGAATCCTATATTTGGTGCGTCAATGGCTTATAACAAAATTTGTCCAAAACGGGAACAAGATTGGGGTAAACATGGTCGTTTCGTTGGAAACAGCATGTAATTTGTTCATTTCTCAAGTACTATGTGCATCAATGATTCGAGTCGACGGCGTTGGTTCGTCCTTTGATTGTTCAATTGACAATGTTTGTGAGAAAATGATACCAAAAGTCTTCAAAACCAATAACCAATCATTTGTCAGTTACGATCATGTGGTGGAAACCATTGAAGATTTGGTATTGACCGAGAGAAATTTTCTAAAACGAGCTATGGTCACCGAATCGACGGAGGGAAGTGTTCCGTATTTTCAAAGGAATGATCGATTGTACATTTTCCCGACGGCATGTGTTCTGAGTAAGACAAAATTTGCCCATGTCAATTTTGACGATAAACCAGAAGAACTTGTAACAGGTATTTTGGAACTGTCCGGATTGGAAGAACAACATAAGAATCAAACTTGTGTTACAAGATTCCTTCAATACGATGTTAACTCACAACAAGAGGTGCACCAACGAGTTTTTATGGAACACATTCCATACGTGTTCCGTGAGATATTCGTAATTGATCCAGAAGTTCTCCAACGTCATACTTGGGTGGAAGAATTCATTCAGTATAGCTACCTTCCAGAAATGGGTACCATATTTACCCCGTTGACAGAAAAACTAGCAATATATTTGTTGGAAAAGTCGGATGATCTATCATCGGCTAACCTTGTAGTTCAATTTTTGGACGATAAGGTTGTCAACAATTATGGAAAGGGAACGGGAGAATTGAATCTGGCATTCGAACACCTCCAGGGTCGTGACTTTGTTTTTTACGAACCATCGGACTTTCTAACTTGGGATTGCTTCAAAAGATCCAAGGTTCAAATAAATGAGTTCAACAAATCAAATAACACATACCGGGTAGGATGGGTTACTTTCAATCTCAATACGACAAATGATTCCAAGCGTGGATTCATCCCACCCTGGGATGATAACGTTGACGGTGGCAATGTTGGCAAGACGAACAATATCAACGATGGGAGAAAGAACATCAGTGGATCGAAAGTAACCAGTAACGGTTCGAAAAATAAGCCTAACGAATCTAAAGAATCGGGAATAGACACAAGTAAGGGTAATTCCAAGGATACTGGTTTGACTGACACAACGACTAAAACCTGTGAAAAAAAGGGTTCAAATGTAAGCGAAGAAATGATTATAGATGTTGCGAAAAATCATCTTAACGCCACTGTAACACTGCCAGTTTATCCTATCAAGATCAAGGAGAAGGAAACCAAACGTGAATTCCAATGTTCTGTGCTGTTGAAAGATCAGGATCCCGAGATATTGTTTCCTATTTACGAAATAAACGAACAAGTTCGTTATACTCCAGAAAAAAACCGACCAGTTGAAATTGGAGAAGTTTATAGGTACGTTTTCGGACACTACTACCAATATGAACGAGTGGCGGGTTATATATGTACTTTCCACAAACGTAAGGTGGGGGAGAAACGACAATTTTGCCCATACTTTCAGATTTCCGGCCTGAAAGAAACCAATCCTCGACGCATTAAAAAAGTATCGGATTTAGTAAAATGTTTCAGCAAGGATGTTGGGATTCGTGACACGACGGATGGAAGTGAGGAGGTATCCGATTCATCTTCTGACACAACCACAACCGTGTCAGAGTACATTCAGATTTCCGGCCTGAAAGAAACCAATCCTCGACGCATTAAAAAAGTATCGGATTTAGTAAAATGTTTCAGCAAGGATGTTGGGATTCGTGACACGACGGATGGAAGTGAGGAGGTATCCGATTCATCTAGTGAGGAGGTATCCGATTCATCTTCTGACACAACCACAACCGTGTCAGAGTACAGCACCAGTTCCACCAAATCATCCAAGATTGGATGAGTGAGGCATACTATGTTACACCAAATGCAAGCATCCGTTTGTAACTTATCCATTATCCTTCATAGTTCTTTATTCAATCAATATTATGCGAAATATTGATCATGAAATTGCAGCCTAATTCGCAAAATCATAAACATACTAACTAATATTACTAGGACTAATAAATTTTAAAACTGACTCAAGTATAAGTAGAAGATTTCTGGTCAATTCTGTTTCATGCAGCCAATGCCACACATTTGCACTCGAAAACTGCCTAGGAATCACTATTTGGGTACATGCAGCATTACCAGAGGGGACTAAAATTGTTCTAAATCTCATACTGACTAAAGTATCAGCCTGTTTCTTGTCCAGTTTGTTTCATAGTCAACCCCATCCATAGTATGAGCAATATTCATCCTGAAATTGCAGTCAATGCCACTCATTTGCACTCTAAAACTGACTAGGACTCAATATTTTGGTACATGCATGTCCAGGGACAAACATTATTCTAAAATTCACACTGACTAGAGTATCAACCTGTTTCTTGTCCAGTTTGTTTCATAGTCTCCCCAATCCATAGTATGAGCAATATTGATCCTGAAATTGCAGTCAATGCCACACATTTGCACTCAAAACTGACTAGGACTCAGTATTTTGGTACATGCATGTCCAGGGACAAACATTATTCTAAAATTCATACTGACTAAAGTATCAGCCTGTTTCTTGTCCGGTTTGTTTCATAGTCTCCCCAATCCATAGTATGAGCAATATTCATCCTGAAATTGCAGTCAATGCCACACATTTGCACTCAAAACTGACTAGGACTCAGTATTTTGGTACATGCATGTCCAGGGACAACATTATTCTAAAATTCACACTGACTAAAGTATCAACCTGTTTCTTGTCCAGTTTGTTTCATAGTCTACCCCATCCATAGTATGAGCAATATTCATCCTGAAATAGCAGTCAATGCCAGTCATTTGCACTCTAAACTGACTAGCCTAGGACTCACTATTTTGGTACATGCATGTCCAGGGACAACCATTATTCTAAAATTCATACTGACTAAAGTATCAGCCTGTTTCTTGTCCAGTTTGTTTCATAGTCTACCCCATCCATAGTATGAACACTATTCATCCTGAAATTGCAGTCAATGCCACTCATTTGCACTCTAAACTGACTAGCCTAGGACTCACTATTTTGGTACATGCATGTCCAGGGACAAACATTATTCTAAAATTCACACTGACTAAAGTATCAGCCTGTTTCTTGTCCAGTTTGTTTCATAGTCTCCCCAATCCATAGTATGAGCAATATTCATCCTGAAATTGCAGTCAATGCCACTCATTTGCACTCAAAACTGACTAGGACTCAGTATTTTGGTACATGCATGTCCAGGGACAAACATTATTCTAAAATTCATACTGACTAAAGTATCAGCCTGTTTCTTGTCCGGTTTGTTTCATAGTCTCCCCAATCCATAGTATGAGCAATATTCATCCTGAAATTGCAGTCAATGCCACACATTTGCACTCAAAACTGACTAGGACTCAATATTTTGGTACATGCATGATGTCCAGGGACAAACATTATTCAAAAATTCACACTGACTAAAGTATCAACCTGTTTCTTGTCCAGTTTGTTTCATAGTCTCCCCAATCCATAGTATGAGCAATATTCATCCTGAAATTGCAGTCAATGCCACACATTTGCACTCTAAAAATAAGTACTAGTAGGACTCACTATTTTGGTACATGCATGGCCAGGGACAAACATTATAAGAAAATTCATAATGACTAAAATATAAGGCTGTGACTTCTCAATATGGTTTC
The DNA here is from genome assembly GCA_037355745.1 of Pseudo-nitzschia multiseries. Taxonomy (NCBI): domain Eukaryota; phylum Bacillariophyta; class Bacillariophyceae; order Bacillariales; family Bacillariaceae; genus Pseudo-nitzschia; species Pseudo-nitzschia multiseries. Next base: position 11,723,754 of record CM074781.1, read on the forward strand.
ATAGTCTCCCCAATCCATAGTATGAGCAATATTCATCCAAACATTTCAGAAAATAACACACTTTGACACTCAAAAAGTAAATGAGAAACACTAATTTGGTTACTTGTTCATACAAAAATCAAAAAATTTATACAAAAATAATACGTAGGACACACCTCGGACATATGTCTACGGGGGAATCGATCCAATGGACACGTTCACCTCTACCGGTATATCAAGAACCAATCTTATCCAAAGGGGAAAAGTTACACTACTTAACGCTGGTCTGTTTATGAGTCAGACAATTTATGTGCGTCGTACCAATACCATATTAAAAAAATAGTACCAACGAAGTACGAAGAATACATCTTGTACAAATCTCTATGGAGGTATCGATCCACCGGACACGTTCATCTCAACGATATATCAAGAACCAATCGCATGCAGATGAGGAAAGTTACATTACTTAAAGAAGCTTGTCTGTTTTTGAATCAGACTATTTGCGTGCACCGTCGTAGTGTTGATACGGGTACGTAAAAATAGTAAGAATTATGCGTGAACGGGAAAAAGCAGCCACAACCAAAAACTGCAAGTTACAACGCCTGGAGAAAACAACAAATACCAACTTTATGATGCGGCGTGGGAGTACGAACGTTAGGTGTACTGTGGTACAAATAGGTGCATGACTGCGTTACAAATGGGAAATAACAGGATAATGAAAAGCAAAACACCGAAACCGACACACAGAACAACAGTTGTGCCAACCCGGGGTACTGTCTTCTCCAAGGATTACAACAAACAGATGCACGAGCTAAACCACGATGATGTAAACAACGACGGAAACCCGTTTCTATATCATTTCGAAACAGGATTTGATGCCTTGTGTGCCAAAAACGGACACTTGGTTAACACAATCCTTAGTGGATGCCAGAAGATAGAAGAAGTGCGACAAAGACTCAACAGCAAAAAAGGACATTTCGAGGAGGACGAAGCTTTGAACATTTGGGAACAATGCTTCAAGTACATAACCGAGGAAGTATTTCCCGACTACAAAGAAGGGAACACTGACGGAATGGACCATGTATGGGCAATGGGAGTCATTCTTGCATACATTACATGTGGTTATCCCGCATTGAAAACATCGGAAGACATTAAGTGCTACGACAACGTGGGTATTGGACCGGAAGTAAAATCAATAGAACGAGAGAGAATGATACAAGACGGTCGTACTTTCCCGGCAAAAAAATGGAGTAATCTGACACCGGAGGCAAGAGAACACATAAAAGACTGTATACATTACCACCCTGGGAACCGTCCTTGTATGACGTACATTTGGTTCAACAACTGGCGCAAAATGACGAATGAGGCAATCATCGAAACTGACAGATTGGAATGGTATTGCAGATCAAAAGACGATAACGAGTGGTACTCAACACAAGAAATATTGCCGCCAATTAAAGAAGAGAACATAAATAACAAAAACACGGAAAAAAAATGTAACAAACATAAGTGGGATTCGTTCATGAACAAAGCAAGAAAACAGTCAAAAAAGACAAAACGGAAGGTAAAAGAAGTGACAAACAGGGGGGGAAAGAGCGAACAAGACGAAAACGAGTGGAAAATTGAGAAATGGCTAAGTCTTTACGAAAAACGTTGGAATTCGCCGGAAGATTTAGAGGAATATAACAACTATCCCGTTCCTTGTGGAGCATGGGGACGCGTGAAACACTAACTCTGCAACTCTGTAAGGATTCCATTACAAAAAAAACAATGACAATATCGAAGGTATCGCCGGTACAAATTAAGTGCAAAAAATAGAACGGAAATTATGTAAAATATCACCTAAAAAAAATATACATTCAAAAAAATACTCATCAGAAAGCAACAAAACAACACCAACAAAATTCCCTCCGTTGAACCTACAAATTGTGATCCAATCCATAATTAATTAAGGGGGGAGTGTCAACCACCCAAAATATAGAATTTACTGCAACGCCGTTGCAGAAAATTGAAAAACAATAAGTAGATAAATAAATATGGAATGATATGGTACCGTAGGGTAAGTACGGTAGGGTAGGGAAGAACAAAATGTTCGGGTCCGCGCCAAAATTTTGAGGACTCCACATTCCAGAATATCACGGCACGCTCGAAAATAAGATAGGCCGGCGACAGTACAAGAACAACACTCACAGATAGTACAATTAGTTGAAATACAGCTATTCCTTGGAGACAGTAAATCAAGAGCTTACAGTGTGTACAGTAGGAATGAAAAAAAATTACCAAACGATGCCTACAAACAACATTATTATCATAAAAATAGCGCGCCACATCAATCAAAGGTAAAAACGGTAAGTTTATGTGCACGAGTTAACAAAAAAATTATGGTGGAACTGAGTACTATTTGCAGTCCGGTGACAGGTAGAACCTTTGTTACCAATAACACAAACAGCCCAAACAGCAGTGTATCGGGAAGTGACCGAACAAACACAAACGATAGCCAAACATATACAACCACCAACAGTAGCAACAGAAATATTCTACAGACAACAAAACAATACGATAACGATAACTTGGAAAACAACATTGTCAAACACGTCAAAGAAAAAGCATTCAGGAAATTAAAATTCCCGCCAGAGATTACATTCGTGAAGGCGACGATATTCAAAATTGTAAAACAAGCGAATAACAATGAAATACCAAATACGATTGATATAAAAGACCAAAAGTGGAGTGGAATTTATTGCCGTGCAGTGACTGCGTGTAGGCACAATGCTCAAACTCTTGCCAGGAAAAACTACAAAGGTACGCAACCAACAAGAAAATGATTGCCGGCATGCAATCGTTCATAAGCCATTCTAACATTTTGGTCCTATGAACACTGACACGTAGACGATAAAAGAAACAACCTGATACCAGATAGTTTCCCAGGAACGGTTCTAATCACGGACACACAAGACGTTAACTCAGAAAATAGGTACCAATTGCACGAAGACTATCGGCGGAAAAATTCACCAGAATTCAAATACTTCATGAAAAGAATTCTTGGAGCGGTGTCACCAAAACAGACAGACTTCAAAAGAAAATCAGTCAGAATGACAATCAGTAACATTTTCACCCCAAGCGATGAAGCTTTTGCATTGCTTTTCCTTTACAACGACTACGACTCGTGGATAAACACAACAAAGGGCACGAGGTTGAGAAAAAAATTCACTGACGGTAAGTCTGGAAATAAGGAGGGGTGGAGTAACGAGGGACAAGATCTTTACGAATACCTAGTAAGCGAATTAGAAGAACGAAGGGAGGAACAACAGTCAAAAGAATTAGAGACGGAAATACTTAAAATGTACCAAAAGCAAAATGGCAATCGTAAACAACAAGATAAGGAGGAGAACAAAGAGGGAAAAACACGGAAGCGAAAACGTACCTTGGTTGAGATTCTAGGCGAAGATGATGAGGACTACAAATTTTTCATGGAATACAATAAAACGAACAAGAGTAATGGATGATATCAACATCAATAGTAGAACGGCTAGTTCATTATTATTTTATGGTTAGCACAATATTGTTCCGGGTCTTCTGTTCGAATATAATACAATAAACAAGATAATTTCAAAGGCTAATAAAATACTTTCGTATTTGTTACAAAATATGTTTGTTGTATTTCCGTATTTGATAAGCGTATCGTGAATATTGTAAAATGTCGGAGAGTATTGCAAATGCGGATAAAATATTTTCTTATTAGTACAAAAATATGGTTGTTGGAATTTGATATTCGATAAATGTAGTGTGAGTATTGTGAAAGCAACATAACAGAATACATTGCTGGTTATCAAGAAGCTCCTATATTTGTTCAGAAAATGGTATCAACGCTACGACAATATCAGTGTACATAGAGGATATTATTACAAAAGATGAGTTTCGTGTGGAAAATAACAAAAATTAAATGGCGAGTAAATATTAACGGGGTAAGCATGAAACAAAATTGTAGAATAGAAAGATTCTTAAGCAACCATGAAACAGGGGGTGAAAATATGGATAGGAAAATAGTCCTACTTGAAATTGTTGCGTGCAAAAATAGGTAGAGAATTATTTATTGTGCGCGCAACAAAATGTTTCGGAATATTTTAAAATATCGCACGAATTTTACGAAAGCACGAGCATCGTTTATGTGACGTCATGGTCACTGCCAATGGCCCTTCCATTTGTAGCATGTACTGTTGTGTAATGTACATAATTCAATTGATGGAGTAAGAACAGTAAACACAACTGGACAAAAATTGGGAATGGTTGGTTGGCCGTGTATCAGCACGTGCATTGATGTGGTGAGTGTTTTTCAGTGAGTCCAGATGCAGGGATTGGAAGTGCCACATAGAAACTCCCCCAGAACAGAGGACAGACTGGGGAACATCCTTGAGTATGCCCCAAAGTGCACACGGGATAAGATCTCTGTATCACAAGATCACCGTATCAGCAACTGCTGTATTAATTTGCAAATACCGGCACTCACCTTAACAAGCATGTACAGCACCTCCCCAGCAAAAGCCAGGAATACAACACTCACTTTTTTTGCTCCTAAATCAAGTGCTGGCTACTAATGTGTCCTGGTCCAATAGCAGATTCTTTTGTACCCCTACATATAGCCCTCCATTTGCACCACCATGGGAAACAATCCCATGAACTACTCGGAGTACTCTGTGAGCCCTGAAGGGAGCCCCTTCCGAACAGCCACCCTCGTGCACAAGGAAGAAGTCTATCCATCTATCTACCAAAGCTTCAAATGGGGGGCATGCTAGGCACACTGATTGTTGATCGTGTACTGAACCTGTTTGAGGCACAAGCAGTTGGAGGCATGGGCATCTCTGTGGTAGATACCTCTGCTGTCATCTGCATGCACATCATTCATGGAATCCAGAAATTCCCTGGTGCAATAGGGCAAGCCTCCCCTAACAAGGGAAACCCGTTTGGACACCTGGATGACATCGTAGGGGATGCTGGGAAGCTGGTGCATTTGAACACCAATATGTTGTCAAAGTCCCCAGCCACCTGAGTGATCAACCTAGAACACAACATTGCCTCCCTGGCTGTCAACACCCATCAAAAAAACACTCCTGCTCCTCCAGAGGATGGGGCTTGCACTCCAAGATGCTCCAGGCACACAAGGCCTTCTTCATTTCTATTCCCTTCAAGTTTGTACCCCTTATCCTGGGGAAAGGATTTGCCCCCCGATAAGTCTTTGAAGTTCTCTATTCACACCTAGACCACCACAGCCTCTTGGAAATATGTGAACCTGTCCTGGATACTCTCAGGGTGACAGGCACTTACACTGCAGCCAGCAACAGAACCAACATGTGTATGGTTGGATCAACAGAGCCCCCTCCATCATTTCCAACCTGAGCCAGATCTACTGATATACATGAAGCACAACAAGAAGGTCCTCCTGAGAGACCTACTGGGTCTGGGAGGGGGAGTTGCCCCCAGAAGGGACCTGGCCCTCACAGCAGCTGTCACCACCCTCACAGATCACCAGCTGAAACTGAGTGAAGACCTAGACCGGAAAAGATCCAAAGCTGCTAAGGCCAACACCATGAAAGATATCTGGTGACCCCTGTACACCAAGAGGCTTCTCCTACTGTATGGTCTGAACAGCTCCAATGATCCCCCCCCCCCTACCCCCCTTGTACCAGGCTTGGGCCAAAAAGAGGAAGAACAAAAAGATGCACATGATCTTCCAGAGCCAGGCAGATACATTGGCTGTGGAGCTCTCCTCCTCTAATAATCATGGCTGAGGTCCCCATCACGCTGGTCATATACGTGCTCTGGTTTGCCTACTATCTAACGCAAACTGGCAAGACAGGCCATTGCTAATATGATCTGTATTGCCTTCTTCTTCTGTCTATGCTTGGGGAATACACTAGCACTACCAGAGACAATCAAGCCTTCTGTCTAGCAGATGTCTCCTTCTATCTAGGATCCAGAGTAGTAATCCTGCACACTGGACCAGCCCCTGAACTCCATGCAGCCACATCCATCACCCTCACCTTTGCCGTGCAAAAGAATGGAGACAATGGGGAAGTGGTTGCACAGGCATGAAGTGGAGACTCCCTCTGCTGCCCTGTAGCAGCCTGTGCATGGCAAGTCCTTCACCTCAGGAGCTACTGTCCTGGCAGCTCACCCTTTAGCCCTGCTCTGTAGTTGGTCAGTTATTTCTCTGATGGTGTGCTGCCTCCTGTCCAAGCAGAAATTGTCACCAAGTCTATGAGGGTATCCCTTTATAATTCTGGATGCATATAGGCGTACAAAGATCAAAACAAATTTGGGGGGGGGGGGGGGGGGGGGGCAAACAAAAGTCTGCACCGCTACAATCTCAAATTTAACTTCATATTCCTATTCCTTGTAAAAAGTTGGGCTAGAAAACACTTTGTCAGAAGTCCCCCCTTGCAGAAATGGCTGCTCTATGAGCAGCCAACGCTCAATAACACACACTATTTTGGGACCATGCGTACAAAATTGTAATATGGGCTCACCATGGAAATAAATTGTGACTGGCCACTACACTCCACCAATCTAGCATCCAAGCATATTGCTGTCATTATCACTAACTAAGCTACAATCCAGTGGAAGCTGACCAAAGCTTCCACTTTGGGCCTTGATTTTGGAGAAGAGCCACATAATATTCATCTAGCGTCACCAGGAGAGAGACTCCATATGCACCAACTTGGTTGCGCAAAGCGAGCAGCAGAGACTTTCTGTGAGGAATTTTTAGGGAATAACATGTGTCTACTTGGTGACATGGACCAGATAGCCAGTTACTATGGTGATGCCGTTCAGAGGCAATCCGATCGTGATTTTCCACGAAACCATTTTTCTGAGTCAATACATACAGCAAAGAAGGAGGGGAACCAGTACATTGGCATGCTTTACATTCAGACACTCGCACTTTTGTCTACTGAAGGTTGTCAATTGTTGTTGCCCCAATGAACGCCAACCAAAGTTGACAACCAGAGGAGAAAGTGTGACAGACGTATTTATGCCATTGAGTTGTTGTTGGGTATGGAAAAGTTCCTGAAATATGCTGGAATGTTTGATCAGGTTTAGGTGTTTCAAATCTTGACAATATGGTTGTTCATTTCATTAACTGTATAAATAACTACCTACAACAAAGTAAGGGAGAGGGTAATAATCTGGTGACAAATCACATGTATTTCCATTTATCACAGTACATGAGATTATTTGGTCCTCCAACTGCTGCATGGGACTCTGCAGCAAGTGAGAGCAACCATAAAAGTGAAGTGAAGGCTCCCGCAAAGAAAACCAAACGAATCAAATCCACACTAATCAAACAAACCTGCAAGCCATTAATGGAGTACTGTACTATTGATTGACTTGACCGTGAATTTGATCTGTTTCATCACAAATTATTTACAGGAGTAAGTCATCCTACAGCCGGTGGTTGGTCAGCCGGGTCAAAGTTTTTGATTTGTGTTATGGATGGTTTGCCTTACATGAAGTGGGACGAAAAGAAAAACGCAAGTGTACCATGGTTTCCATCAGATATTCTCAAATTTTGCGATGTGATCCTTCCGGCGGACCAGCACACTTTGTGGATCCACAGAGCACAAGAGGTATGATGATTATTGTCATATGGGGTTGCTTTTTTGCGCACATCCATTGTTTAAGTCTGATTCTGGACAGTTGTCCAACGTATGGTATGACTGGGAAAGTTTTCAACTAGACCTCCTTGACAGATGTGGATTGCAAGTTTATCCATGTCAGATTCTGTGCCTGCTTCATCTTGAAGGCCCTTTCCCCCCTGGAAGTTCCGTCAGCAGGTTTGAATTAGTATACGATGGTTACTACACCGTTGCTCATTGCTTTCTTTCTGTTGACCCAATCTCGAGCAATAAGGACAAAGCGAAAAGATACCCCACACATTGGTGAAGCAAGGTGAGTTGTGAAACAAATTATATTTGTTTGACTGCAATGCCATCAAGTCTGAAGTTGCCTTGGTCAGAAACCTTGGAACGAAAGATCACTGCTTTGTCCTCAGAAATAGGGAACAATTATTGTTCATTTCTGTGACACAATGGCTGGGTTGGAAAAACAAAAAATGGAATCAATAGTGAAAGCCGGGGAAACCAGTACTGATTTGTAATCCTTTCTAGATTGGCAGTGCAGGTAAGTGAGGGTCAGGAATCCATTTTTGAATTGGTGGATTGGAAGTTTCATAGACAACTTTCTCTATTGGTGCAACTCCAACACTGTTTATTTTAACATGGTCGATTGTCATTTCATTTTTGTTTAATCCCAGAACGGTGTATGAGAAGAAAGAAGGCGTTGATTGTTGTTTCATTTTTGTTTAATCCCGGAATGGTGTATGAGAAGAAATAAGTTCAATGTTTGGAACGGTGTTGCAGGGTTAAGTGCCTGTAATGGCATTGCAGATTAAATTGCCTGGAACGGGAAATAACCATAATGTCTGGAACTGCCTAGCAGGGTTTAGTGTCTGCAACGGTGTTGCAGATTGAATTCCCTGAAACAGAAAATAAGCACAATGTCTGGAACGGTGTTGCAGGGTTAAGTGGTTTCAACTGTGTTGCACATTGATGTGCCTGGAACAGAAAATAAGCACGGTATCTGGAACGGTGTTGCAGTGTTAAGTTTCTGGAACGGCGTTCGAGATTGAATTTTCTGTAAGGGAAAATAAGCATAATGTCTGGAACGGTGTTACAGGGTTAAGTGTCTGCAACAGCATTTCAGATTGAGTTGTCTGGAACAGCAATCATGACTTCTTCATTTGTAAGGAATATTTTTCACAGTACTTAATTTTTCATTTACGTTTTTAACTACGACAGCAAGGTGTACGTATTCATAAGTGGGGACAAGTTTAGCAATAACACTTATTAGTAGTTTTTCACACATCCCCATGCGCCACAAGGAATGGGATACTTGTTGTACTCCTCCAAATCTTCAGGTGATTTCCAATATTTTTTGTGAAGATGTAGCCAGTGCACAATGTTTCTCTTGTTTCCGTCTTCTTCCTCCCTTTTCTCTTCATTTGCTAATTCCTTTAGTTTCCACTTTTTTAATCTTAGACTGTTTTGTCGCTTTCTTCACAAATGAATCCCACTTTTCTTTCATAAGTTTTTTTTTGTTTCTTTGTTTGGTTGCTTTACCTCATCGGCTTCTTCTGTGTTCCTTCTAGATTCCTCAATAGGGCTTGTTGACATTACTTTGTTCAAAACTTCCTTCACAATTCCATACCGCGTAATCATAATCCACCAATCAGTCGACCAAATCGTTGCCAGACAGGGACGGTTTCCCAGATGAAAATGTATAAATTGCTTAATGTTTTTTTTACTGGCTGCGTCAGCTGGCACCATGTCTTTGCTGGAAAACTATACCCATCCATTTCCATTTTGCTTCGTTCTTTTGAGTTTACTTTTGGTCTGATGCCAATTGTGTCATAACAGTGTATGTCTGCCTTCCTGTTCAGTGAGGGATAACCACATAGAAGGCAGCACAGAATGATGCCTAGACCCAAAATGTGGCTTCTTGATGTGTATGTGTTGCCTTTGTCATGGTCCACGAATAATTTGTAGTGGACATAGTCCAGTACCTCTATCCAAACTGTGGCAGCTTTGGCTTCCTCAAATCTTCCTTTTCTGCTGTTTAGCGTTGTTTGTACAATCTTTGTAATCTTGCATCCGTCCAGGATTGTGATTACAATATGTCCATTTCTGTCACATAGACAGTCATACCCCGTTTCAAAATGGTACAAAAAAGGATTGAGTTCTTCCTTTCGTACTTCATACATACATTCCTTGTACTCATTGTCCATTACAGGAAACCTTTCATCTGTGGAGTACGTGTTGTCCATTAAGTAGCAATTCCATTGCAATCGGTCCTTTTGAATGATTACCTCTTCAGTCTTTGTGCACCACTCGTTGGACCAAAGGCTTGTCAGACAGGGTCAATTCCCCGTGTTAAAATGTATACATTGTTTTAAGTGCTTTCTGGCCTCCAGCGTCAGATAACACCATTCCTTTGCTGGGAAAGTATGACCATTCTGTTGTGGTCTCTCTTGTTCTCCAGATTGTACTTCTTGTCCAATATCCACATTGTTGTAACAAGAAATGTCCTCTGTTCATTTCAATGCAGAATAACCACATAAAATTTATGCCAGAATGATACCCATAGCCCACATGTGGTCAGTGCCATCCGTGTTGCCTTCCTCATAGAAGGGACATACTTCCTCCGTTACGTACTTTAAGCATTGTTCCCAAATCTCCAAACCTTCTTCTTCTTCAAAATGCCCTTTTTTACTGTTGAGTCTTGCTCCCACATCCTCAATCTTGTTGCATCCATTAAGGATTGTGAGTACCAAGTGTCCATTTTGGGCACATAGTGCATCAAACCCAGTTTCAAAATTATATAAGAATGGGTTTCCCTTGTTGTTTCAGTTGCCATCATTGAGCTCATCATTTCGTTTACTGTACTCTGTGGAAAGAAGAGGAAACCGTGGCTTCAAAATCCTCCTCTTGTACATTGATTCTGTTGTGTTCTCCATTTATCTCTTATTTCTAACCTTGAACGTTTGGCAACTACTCTGGTATGTTCCAATCACTCGTCGTAATCAAACCCTGAGTCATAAAGTTGATGGAGGGTGCCTACGGTGTTGACTTTTGAGCTATGGATTTTGACCCAAATGCACCGGATACCAGTAAGCACTGGCAGCGCCACGGGACACACCAATTGTGTCATTCAACAATTGACTAACTTTAAATAGTGTAGCTTTCATTGTGTGGTATGACTGGTTGACATTGACAGCACCGTGGCTGGTGGATTGAGTCCTCCAACACGGGTGACAATGACCATTGAAGAAAAGACAGTTTATCATGTACGTAGTAACTTTTGTACAACCGTACACAGACCCAGTACCTCTTTTTTTCTTCCTATTCAAATCCAGGATCCTTGATGAATCAAAAACTCATAACACATAAAGTATCAGTGATTTTTATACCAATGTTCTTTGATAGTTAATCTCATACATCATTTGATCTATCATCATGATTCAATATTAAAAAATGCATTCTATTCCACTGAAAAACTATCTAGCACCTACTCACCCTTCTTAGTATTTCAGAGCATGATGATGATGTACACCAGGCTCCTCAATGAATTAAAAATTCATAAAGATTAAGCAAAGTTTGAGTGACGCACCATTATCGTTTAACTTTCCATTCCATCCATCCTATTAACAATGTTCATGCTGAAATGTCAGGTAACAATCATGTACTATGTTATGTGACGTACTAACACTACTAGCAAACTGACTATTGGCAACCCATTGTTATTTCTCTCACCACATTGAAATAAATCCACCACTAGAACTCATAACTTCTTGCCCACATGCATCACATTGTTGGTTTATTGTTTGACATTATTGTTTCATGATAATGCATCCTATTCTTGTGCATAATAGGAAAAGGGTGGACAGTACTGCTAGTAGAATATGAAAAAATGAAATACTTCATCACTAGCCAATACATTCTTGTAATAAATATGATTTATGTCTCTTTCTAACAGCAACAGCACCAGAAGACCAAAGATGATGATTGTGGATATCAATAATGTAGTATACATTGTAGTAAATATGATTTATCGTTCTTTCTAAAGTCAACAACCGTTTCATTCTTAAGATCAACCCAATGTGGAGCAGTACTACAATTAGTTTGCAGTTTTGGTATTCTTTATTGTGTTCTATGGTGCCTAGCCCTCATGCATTAGCCAATGTACCATTTTTTTAAACAACTCAGCCAACTTGGTGTACTGTGATGTATTTGACCTGATACGGTTGTAAGGGAACCAGGTTGCGCGTTTCACTTTTGTGCCATCCAGTAGTTTCTTGGTATCCAGGGTAAATAGGAAAATGGGCTTTCCTCTTAGATGCATAACTCTTCACTACACCAGTTTCAGGGGGGGGAGGGGGGGGATACACATGATTGTAACCTTGCTATCAATTGCAAAACGAGGATACTCAATCCCCAGATCACGTTCTGAGAACAACACCTTCATGTTGCCAGAGGCCTTTTTCATTGCTACGTTGGGTACAGGACGAGGAACTTGCAGAAGGTATCCTAGATCAACAACATGGTCCAGGTTCAGAGAAACCTTCCTCTCCTTGTGCTTGGCATCTCCATTCGATTTGTCTGACACCAACTTCCCATGTTTGTGACTAGGGAGAAGGAACGACTTCTTTCCCTTTCTCGTTGTGGATGGGTTGTCTTGGATTGTGTTAGGAATGGCAGGCTGTTTGTTCCTGTTTCTTTCCTCCTGTCGTTCTGGATTATCTCCGGATCCAGGTTCAACACTTTCCAACTGCAGGTCAAATGTTGATTTCTCTTCCCAAGGAAATCGAAAGAATGATTTCACTCCACTGAGCCCTTTGTTAGTGAACACTAGCCATCAGACAGAATATGCGTCATTGTCTTCAAGAAAGTTATCAATTTTTTTCTGTGCTTCTTGAGGAAGTCCCACTTTGCAATGTCAACTGCATTGTGACGTTGAATTCTTGGTACATTTACTTTCTGGAAAAGTCGCATCAAAGAATTGCCATCGGATTGTAAAGTTTTTTCATCCTTGCCTGATACAAAGCTTACTTCCAAGTTTGCTTCCGACACATATTTTTTTCTCAAATACAGCACACAGAATATCCTTCGTCAAAGGAACAAACAATTGCCTGCCAACCAGCAGAAAATTGTAAGTAGTGAGAAATCCCAGGGACCTCTTGATACATTCACAACCTTTGAGTAGTATTTCCGGTCACGTGATAAGAATATCACAGAATACGAATCTCGTATGTTCCCGGAACAATTGTTCGTCCAGCATGTACTTGCAGTTCTCATCAAAATTAAGGAACCTTGTAACGGATAAGCTGTAGTTCTCTTTCGCGAGGGATTAAGTGTGTTGATACTCTTCACCTCTTAGAAGCTCAGTTAGAGTTCCTTTTCCAAATTGAATGGATCAAACACCATCAGTGGTGAAAATGAATAACCAATCTTTGCGGTAAGGTTTGCCAGGATTGGAATTTGACAATGATTGGCGCTCCGCTTTCAAATATTCGTCCATATTCTTGTGTGCAGTGTCAACGTCAACAGATGTTTTTCTTTGTTGTCCAGTACTGCGTTAACTATTGCATTCAAAACCATAATCCGAGTAACTGGGACACGTATACCGTTAGGACCACATGACAACCAAAATGTTAGAACATTGTCAAACAACTCTTCACACACAAGATTCAACTGTCCAAGTTGCTCCTGCATGGAAACCACATTGTCAACCCAAGACAAACTCAGGGTGTAATGTTGCAACAATGTCTTCATGTGTTGTTCATCTTCCGGAACCAACTTCTCGACAAATAACTCCCGTTCCTTCAACAACTTTGAAGTAGAAAGAGTCACCAAATTTTCTGCAAAGTCAATGCCTGCAACACTTATTCAAAGTTTTCCGGTGCTCCATAATCTTGCAAAAGTAAAGAGGAGATAACAGTTTAAATTGAATTTTCCCCACCAAATTTTCCACTCCTGGTATTTTGTACCGTCCAACCAGAAATGAAGACTGATACAGATTGGGCAATAGTTCCTTGTACAAATTGTCATCAAGGAATGACTCATCGGCAAAGTGGTCCAGGCTGACTTCTTGAAAAATGTGTGCCTTCTCTTGTTGGAAGCGTACCCACAAATACATAAGGACCTTTTGAAACGCAAAAGGTGCCTTTGACACATCGGATGGCCAATCCAACTTGAGGTATTTTTGGGAATTGGTAGAGGGGACTTACTCTACTGCTGGTGCACCACCTTCTCTTGTCGGTGCACATAGAACTTCCTGCCCCTAAATTTGATTCATATTTTGGTCCATTTGTTTGAAGGAGTGACTTGCTGAAAGAAAATGCTTGAGTGTGTGGTGAAAGAAAAGATCATAAAAGAAAGAGACCATCTGGCGGACGTATCATTTCCCTTTGTTTACATCATCCTGAAATTGTTGATGGAAAAATGGACCTTCGTCATCAGTGGAAGGTGCCAGTGGGAATTCAACACAACGTACGTACCACCTTAGTAGGCTTAAATACACTTTCATGTACTTCAGTATGGTCTCAACAACATTCGTTTACCAAACAGCGCGCGATTTGCCTTCCGCTACTTTGTCTTCTCCTTTGATGTGGGTGTACTCTGTTATACCTGCTGTACTAGTATCATTGATTTTGATGACAGAGTTGAGCGCTTTCTGGAATTCCATTTATCTTTCATGTTGTAGTCGTTGGAATGAGTTGTCAGCTCCTTTTGATCCAAGATTCAGACCTTCTTTATCAACTGTGAACTGGAGTCACGCAGAAAAAGATTTACCACCACATCAACAACCCTTGGTACAGGACCCAATGGTGGCTTATCACCCATTGCCATCTTGCTGAAGTCAGGACGGGTTCCCGAAGAAAAGAGTTTGGTGATGATGAAAACCTTATTCATCAGCTGGCTAATGACTGATGTGATGTCCCAACTTACGTCAGTGATCAATTTGTCAGTCAAAATATCATCAGAGAAGCCATTAGGACCTTGCTTTTGAAGGCAAGTTTTGACATGTCTTTTCATCGCATCTGTGTGAACCTTGTATTGTGAGTCATCCTAAAACAATTGTAATGATAAAGTACCACTGCCCACGTTGCCCTGATATGGGGTAGCTTGGCCGGGTCTGACTTGGTCTGGTGTTACAGGAACGCCTGCTGGTGGAATAGGGGTCTTTTGTCCACCACAAAGACCCTGCGGTGGAGATTTTTGAGAAAGTCTTCTCTCGCTTTGTTTTGCAATGGATTCCTGTCAAACTGTTCAAGGCAAAGTTCTCCTCTTTTGATTCCCAACTGGTTTTACAGATGATCTTCTCTTCTTTTGTTTCTGTGCACCCACTGGGCGGGCCGGAGGAGATTTTAGACCTTTTCAAGAGGAACTTCTTGTTTTGGGTGTGATTGTGGTTGTGGTTGTGGTTGTGGTTGTGGTTGTGGTTGTGGCTGTGGTTGTGGTTGTGGCTGTGGTTGTGGCTGTGGCTGTGGCTGTGGCTGTGGCTATGGCTGTGGCTGTGGCTGTGGCTTTGACTGTGTCTATGGCTACGGCTGTGACTGCAGCTGTGACTGCGGCTTTGTCTGTGGCTGTGGCTGCGGCTGTGTCTGAGGCTGTGTCTGAGGCTGTGTCTGTGGCTGTGGCTGTGTCTGTGTCTGCGGCTGTGTCTGTGTCTGTGTCTGTGTCTGCGGCTGTGTCTGGGGCTGTGTCTGGGGCTGTGTCTGGGGCTGTGTCTGGGGCTGTGTCTGGGGCTGTGTCTGGGGCTGTGTCTGGGGCTGTGTCTGCGGCTGTGTCTGCGGCTGTGTCTGCGGCTGTGTCTGTGGCTGTGTTTGCGGCTGTGTCTGTGTCTGTGTCTGTGTCTGTGTCTGCGACTGCGACTGCGACTGCGACTGCGACTGCGGCTGCGGCTGCGGCTGCATCTGCATCTGCGGCTGCATCTGCTGGTGGATTAGTGTTCTTTTCTGCGGCTTCAGTTGTGACTGCAACTTCATCTGCTGGTAGATCAGTGTTGTTTTCTGCTGCTGTGGCTGTGGTGGCATTTGCTTGTGGAATAGTGTTGTTTTCTGCAGCTTTGGTAGCGGCTGCAGCTGCATTTGCTCGTGAGGTAGTGTTATCTTCTGCAAATATGTTGTCTAATGTGACTGTGGTTGCAGCTACAACTATATTTGCTCATGGAATAGTGTTGTCTTCTGCAGCTGCAGCTGTAGCTGCATTTGCTCTTGGAATAGTGTTGTCTTCTGTGGGTGTGTTGTCTTCTGCGGCTGCGGTTGCGGTTGCAGTTGCGGTTGCAGTTGCGGTTGCAGTTGCGGTTGCAGTTGCGGTTGCAGTTGCGGTTGCAGTTGCGGTTGCAGTTGCGGTTGCAGTTGCGGTTGCAGTTGCGGTTGCAGTTGCGGTTGCAGTTGCGGTTGCAGTTGCGGTTGCGGTTGCGGTTGCGGCTGCATTTGTTCATGGAATAATGGGCTTTTCGCCAACACCTCCATCAGGCAGTGCAGGTGGTCCAGACATACTTCTTGTCCTCCTTGTTGTTGGTTGTGCCATTTTTTGATTCACAATTTAGAGAACACCAAAATAAAATTGTGTCAAAGCAATCTAAGTTGCCACAATTTGGTAACAGTAACTTCCTGCATAACAAATCAGATAACACAACCAAACATGACATACAAAGACCTTCCAAACTGATGAAACAAAAAACATATTTGACAAAACTTTAAACCACAACATCTCAAAAGACAACTGAACATCATGCAACAATGTACAAAGATTTTGAGATTTTCCGTCCACTTTAACGGCCAGTAAATTGTATAACCTGCAACACCGTTCCAAAAGAAAACTTTAAAACTGACCAAAACAAAACATAACAAAATGAAACACTGAGGCACAATTTTGAGATTCGATGCTCTATTTTGAGATTTTCTGTCCACTTTAACGGGGAGTACAATATAACCTGCAACGCAGTTCCAAAAGAAAAGTTTAAAACTGACCAAAACAAAGCTGAATTTTGAGTTCCGCTGCTCTATTTTTAGATTTCAAATTTGAACAAGAAGTTTCAACCAAAAGCCTGCAACGCCGTTCCAATAATATACTTCTGCAACGCTGCTCCATGATTGTTGTCATGAAATGTACAGAAAACGGTTTCACCCCTCCAGCATAACTTCTTACTGTCATACATTACTGCTCTCATCATACACCCAGACACACAAGATATTACTATGCTTTGGCTAAGACTATAACAGTGGAACATACCATTCCTGGGGTGGGGTACACAATAATATCAGACTCTGCATTAGGATTTTGGTGTGCACCAGGATTTTCTGGAGTTTGCATTCCAGATTGTCAGGGCACCCATGGACAAACGATTGGGAGGCATCAGTACAGTCCCCCACAAAAGTGCAAGAATACTACAAACATATGTGGTGATACTGAGCTCCTCACAATGCAGTAAATCAAGCACTTACAACTACTTATAATTTGAGCACAGTACGACAGTGTGAATGAAAACTAAAATCCTCATACTCCAAAACAATTCAACTCCCATAAAACCAGCATGCCAAATCAATGAAAACCAAAAGTTGGTAAGTTTCTATTTGCGAATTAATGGAGAAATAATGGTGCAACACATTTGCACACCCGCGGTTCAGGGTACAACAATTGATACACAGAGAACAAACAGCCCAGCAAGCAGTGTATCAGGAAGTGAGCCAACAAACACAAATGATAACTAAATAGATACAACCAAAAGCGCCTGTATCAACAGCAATGCAATACAGGACACGAAAGACCGCACTGACAAAAACATTAAAAATTACATTACCGCGTACGTCAAGGAACTGGCGTTCAGGCAAATGAAAGTCCCAATAACAACCAAACAAGGTTCACAATACATAAAGACCATTATTACCGAGATTGTAAAATTGAATCATGAAAACAAAGTACCAACAACATGGAACGTCCATGCACCAAAGTGGACTGGAATTTTCTGCAGAGCAATAACTACATGTAGGCACAACGCTCAGACATTAGCAAGGAAAAATCATAAAGGTAAGAACCGACAAGAACACATAGTTCCCAGTATAAACATTTTCAAATTACTAGCCACATCTTATTGTTCACACTAATCCCTAGATGATAAAAGGAACAAACAGATATCGGCTGGTTTCCCAGGAACAGTTCAAATCACGGAAAACAAAAACACAAACTCCAAAAATAAGTACAAATTACACAAAGACCATTGACAAAAAAATACACTGGAATTACAATATTTCTTCAAAAGAATTCTTGGAGCAGTGTCACCAAAACAGACAAACTTCAAACAAAAATTGGTACAAACAACAATCAGTAACATTTTTACCTCGAGCAATGAAGTGTTTGTGCTCCTTTTCCTTTACAACGGCTATGAATCCTGGCTAAACACAACAAAGGGGACAATGATAAGAAAGAAATTCACCGACAGTTAGTCAGGAATTAAAGAGGGATGGAGTGAGGAGGGACAAGACCTATACAGATATCTCAAAAATGAAATAGAAATACAAAGAAAAGAACAACAGACACACGATTTATAGATTGAACTACTTGAAACATACCAACAGCAAAATGGGTATGATATACAATGATGTAAGGAGGAAGAAGACAATACAAAGAAAAAAAATGAAAGCAAAAATATGACATGATGGACACTTTTGACAAGGACGAGGAGGACTGCAAATATTACCTTGCGAACAGAGACAAATCATAAAAGTAAATGGTGGTAACAACACTATAGTACAGCAGTTAGTAGTTTATTGGTATCCAATGCCGGTTGCCACAATAAATTTGTCTGCTGCTAAAATTGAATAGTATGAATGAGATTATGGCAAATGCAGAAAAAATACTTTATTTTCTTCCTACAAAAATAGGTTTGTTGGCATTATTTATTCAATGTTCGTAGTGTGAGTATTGTGAAAGCGGCATAACAGAATAGATTACTGGTTATCAAGAAGCTCGTACATTTGTGAAGAAATTCATAATAACGCTACGGCAATATCATTGTACATAGAGGAAATTATTACAAAACATGAGTTTTGTGTGGAAAAAACAACAATTACTATTGGGGTAAGCATGAAACGAAGTTGTAGAATAGCAAAATTGTGAAGCATCCATAATACTGGGGCTGAAACTATTTGTGCAAAAATAGTCCTCCTTGAAATTGTTGCTCACAAAAATATGTACAGAATATTTTGTGATGCGGGCAACAAACCTTTTCGGAATTTTTTAAATACATCACACAAAGAAGAAGCAACCATGAGCATCGAAAGTAGAAGCAGCATAACCAACGCTGATTAGTTCAGGGACAGGTATGGAGCTGGGGTGAGACTTGGAAGCAATGAAGGACGTGAAGTCAAGGAGAAGTCTTTTGTTGAAAGGGAAAAGTTGTTTGGTGAATCCCATGACAGATGATAAACTATTTTAATTATTTTTACCAGAATCAGTCCCAAGTCAGACTCCCTGACTGACTTGCGTGCGCGCAATTTTTGACTTGATTATATAATAACTGGCTTATTAATACTGGAACGAATTAATAACACGAGTTATATTACAGAAGTCAGCGTAGGTTTAGTACTGGACTCTTATTTTAGTACCGCGAGACACTACTTATTTCATTTTACTCAAGTCAGCATAGGTTTTGTTCTGGACACCACTTATTTTAGTAGACTAGTACCGCACCTCTTCTATCCAACGGACCAAACCCGAACTCGAAAGGGAAGAGTGTTCTCCACTTTAGTTCTCCACTTTAGTTTTGAACTCACCGGCCGAGGTGAATCCCAAAACATTTTCGAAAATTATTTCAGTTCTTCGATACTCACCACGTTGTTTGATACTCAAGGAAATGGGAACCATTTCCACGATAGGTTGAGATTGGTTGGAGTGATTTGCAAAAGGAAGGAATTCTAATTTGCACGTGATTCTAGTACTACGTAACACGCAGTATTACTAGATAACAAGTGATTCCACTTCATGATTTCTACTTTTGCAACAAAGTGCTCATAATTTCTAATTTGGAACTAAACTCTGCATCTTTTTTGGCTCTGTAAACTTGGCTAAGCCAAATAACCTTGGAATCAACTCGACCATGGGATTCATCCTAAACTGATGCTAAGGAAAACAACTTCCGAACCTCTGAATCGAATCGACCATGGGATTCCTCCTCCACCAATCACCAATCAACAATCGACTCGCTCTCCTCTCCAATCGAATCGGCTCTCCCCCTCTCCAATCAACAATGGACTCTCCTCTCCTCTCCACCAATCCGCGGCTCTCCCCCTCTCCAATCAACAAGCGACTCTCCTCTCCTCCTCCTCCTCCTCCTCTCCAATCCGCGGCTCTCCCCCTCTCCAATCAACAATCAACTCTCCTCTCCTCTCCAATCAACAATCAACTCTCCTCTCCAATCCGCGGCTGTCCCCTCTCCAATCCGTGGCTGTCCCCCTCTCCACCAATCAAATCAATGGATTCTCCTCCTCTCCAATCAACTCTCAAATTGATGGAGTCTCCTCCTCTCCAATCGACTCTCCTCTCCTCTCCAATCCGCGGCTCTCCCCCTCTCCACCAATCGAATCGATGGAGTCTCCTCCTCTCTAATCGAATCGATGGAGTCTCCTCCTCTCCAATCGAATTGATGGAGTCTCCTCCTCTCCAATCAACTCTCCTCTCCAATCCGCGGCTCTCCCCCTCTCCACCAATCAACAATTGACTCTCCCCCTCTCCACCAATCAACAATTGAGTCTCCTCCTCTCCAATCAAATCGATCAAGTCTCCTCCTCTCCAATCGAATCGATCAAGTCTCCTCCTCTCCAATCAAATCAATTGAGTCTTCTGCTCTCCAATCAAATCGGCTCTCCCTCTCTCCAATCGAATCGGCTCTCCCTCTCTCCAATCAAATCAATCGATCGAGTCCAATCAACAATCTACAAAGTCGCCGTCAACCCGTTCGCAAAGCGGGATCGATTATCGATTGGGATGCTGGAATAACAAGTCGAAACGACTTAGCCTTCCGGACATGGTTGTGGAGTGACGTCAGCATGGTCTTTGCCTTCATTAAGGCATCACCTTCCTCCAGAAGTACCTCTAAGGATTCGCCAGAATGAGCTCTATCCTTGATGAACTCTATAATACACTTGAGTCGCGAGAACTGCTTCTGCTCGGCCGCGCTATAATGCTTCCTCCATCGATTGCCGAATGTTTTTTCAAGCTCTTCAATCCCTCCAGGGAAGTCATCTTCTTTGAAGTCCTCAAGTCCAAACCACTCCTTCCACATCACTGGCACCGCGGAATGCTGTCGGATCAAGTTTTTTTGGGGAATAAGGTTAGTACCTCGTGCCCCGGCAGTTGTTGTTGTTGCTCCGTCTGCTTCTGTTGGGAGACAAAAGGCCGCCATGTGCTGCAGGTAATGGTGTATTTGTCTGTTGATGGCATCTTGTTTCTGTTCAAATTTGCTAACCTTATCGTCTATCCGTGTAACATCCTTTGAAACATTATGGACTTCCGTATGAATATTGTGAAGGCGGTCGCGAAACCCCAGAAGTGCCACGTCCATACTTCGTTGGATTGCAGTAGTACTACCTCCTCTCTCCTCATCAAGTCCTGCTCCCATAATCTTTTTGATGACTTGTGCTTGATAAGCCTGGAACAATTCCGTGTTGAAAACAGGCAATGAGAAGAGGCAATTTGGTCTCCCGTTGTGTATCAAGACCGCGGCATCCTGCAGTACAACACATTGCAAATTCAACAGGAGCTCAAAGAATGCTTGAGCAGTCGGCTTCTCGGGGGCCGCACAATTTGCAATTGTGTCCATTGCCTTGTCAAGGAACGGGAATACTTGACAACAAAGCTCTGGATGTGGGTCGACGGTACCACGGGGTAAGAAGAAGCTGCCTTTCTCTTGTGCATGTCCAGCCAAGACCCGCATCGCCTTCAGTGGGAGTTTTGAGGAATACTGATCTTCTCTGACATCAAGGTTCCAATTTCCGATCATCTTGATGTATTGGGGATCCACTTCTTGCATCTCCAATGCAACTGCACCTGATCCATGGCCGAAGTGAACAAAATGCTTCAATGCGACGCCCAACGCCGTGCATGCTTTCCGCATTGTTTTTGCATAAGCTTGGTCTGTTATGGGACGGTGGTTCTGCGAATGATTACAATCGGTGAGTAATTTGACTTCAAACCATGACGCGTTCTCTGCAAAGTCATACCACGCAAATTCTCCGGTTGCATGGAATCGCGCCATTAAGTAGAAGCCCAAAGCGCCAATGGGACACATGTTGACGCTGCGGTGCCTGATCACACGACCGTACAAAGTTTGCTGACCGTTTGTTTTCCCTGTAATGATTTGCATGATAAAGATCAGGCAGGAGTGAATGCCTTTGTCAGCTTTGATGATGCTGCACAGATCTGACAATGTGCATTTGAACAAGGACTCCCCGTGGAGAACACCACAATGGGTCATAAGGAAACAGAATTGGTCCCTCAAGGCAGCGATGTGGTAGTTATGTTTGGTACAATACTTGTAGAACAAGAAAGCCTCGATTCGCTCGATGCTTGACACTGTCATGTAGGGGGACAACGCGTGATCAATTTTCTCATCGTGTCAAATCATCTTGAATTGTTTATTTCTTACTTGGACAATGCGGAGCAACTGTGTAACCCTGTCACTTTGAAGGTGTTCCTTTGTAAGAGTGTTGGCGTTCTGACTCCTCTGATGCCGCAATATTTTGAGGATGGAACAAAAGTACTGATTCACAGTATCATAACCTACAGGGTCTGTCTCCAGCATCGACTTGCAAGAATCGCCAGCATGATTGGTGTTGTTGTATTTGGCCATCATGGCGTGGTAGTCGACAACGTTGAAAATTTGTGTTTGCGATTGCCCCTTCTTACGCCGCCCTCTTGTCCTTCGTGTCCAATAGGCCTGATAGAAGAGGAAGCCAAAGACCTTTTCTTCAGTCACTATTTGAGTGGAGTAAGCAAAGGAAGAAAACACACTGGTGCAATACTGAAGGAATTCCTCCCCTTTTCAACCGTAGGCAAGTTGAGTATTCATTGGAATACCATCATTGTCATCATGTTGGACTTGCCGTGCTGCTCTGGCAAATATTCCACTTGTGTAAGACATTTTTGTTGCTGGAGACCGAGGGGAGTGTTTTGTTGAGGATAGTGGTGTTATTTTGTGGAAATTGCAAGTGTTTTGGCCGTTTTGTTCTTGTTTTTGTTGCTTCGTCGTTTTCGTCTTTTTCGTCTTTTTTGTGTCTTGTTTATGTTTCTTGTCGGAATCAAAGTGTATGTGTTTGCTGTGTTTGTCGATCCACTTATGTGTTTGTCAATCAACTTAGTAGCCTTCTGATGTTTTTGTGGGTTGGTGCCGGCCGGCGGCAAAGACTTGTTCTATGTTCATGTCACATGTCACATGTTCGCTTTCATGTGTTCGCTTTCCTATTAGTATGTGCTTCATCTCATTGGTTGGAATTTCTGAAATGGTTGAATTTCATTGGTTGGCATTTCTGACATGATGGAATTTGATTGGTTAGAATTGCGAAAAGTGGTTATTCGACCAAGTCAGAGGAAATTGCCGTTAACCGTTATACTGCGCACAATCCTACAGACCGAGGTCTGACTGATCTCTGACTTAGTATAAATAATCTCTTACTCCCTCTGTACCAAAATATTTAGACATTATGGCCACTTTTTGGTGTCCCTAAATATTTAAACATTATCAAATTTATGTCTGTAACATGTAAAACTAGTACGGAGCACTAAATTAATGTGCGACAACCAGTAAAACTCAACTCCCTACACATGTTTTTTAAGTGCGTTGAGTTTTTTTAAAGCGACCCGAGCACATAAAATGGCTCTCTTTGGAACACCTATGAAAGGACAAGAATGTTCTTACTGTTTATACCCACTATGACCCTACAAAAATTCAGTGTCTTAGCTTGCATGTGAAAGTATCGAGACGTTAAAACGACCAGCAGAACCCTCTTAACCGGAGGAATCACTTTTGTAAGGCGTGACAGCCCTTCTTTAACTCCCTATGAAAGGTACACGAATACCACTGAAATGTCTAACGTTTAACCCATCATGAGGAGTTGATTAAGGAGAGTTCAACCCAAAAAGCCCGGTTGGCATCCATTGAGTATTGACCTTATTTCAAGTATTAACGTCCATACTGTCTAAATATTTTGGGACAGAGGGAGTATTATTTATTTGTTGTTGTTGAAAACCACAGTGATACCTTACAGCAAGCACGTGCCGGTATTCATATCTTGCGTACGGTAGGTCAACCGTACGTACCGGGTACTCGTAATTACCGTACGTACCGTTATTCTGTTCAATAGAATTTTTATGTGCACGAGTAATTTACTCCTACTTATCGGTACTCCTCAGCAAGTGAACATCGCCTACCAACACTGACCACTTTGGGGTTCGTGTCATTATTTGTCAAACGAAGTAGAGAAAGAGACAGAACCGAGCAAGCAAGACGATAATAACAGAAGGCAAAACGAGTACTATAAAATCATGAGCGGACCTGGAGGAGGCGGAAAATCCCTGGAGCTCATGCAGCGGCGCCTCAAGGGAGGCTCTAGTGAGCAACAACAGGGACAAACAACAACAACAACGCAGCCACCACAACTCCAACAGCAACAACAAGTAGGTCAATCAGGTCGAAGAGCAGGTGAATCAGCGCCACAAATGCAACAGCAACAGCAACAACCGAAACCCCAATCTGGTCCGACCTCACAGCCAGCGCCAGGAAGACCAAAAGGGAAGGACTTTAGCGCCATGACCAACCGGCCGAAAGGAAAAGATTTCACCGCAATGTCCAATCGGGCGGGAGTTGTAGCGGCAGCACCTCCGACACAGCAGCAGCAGCCCCCGGCGCCGGCTCCGGCTCCTCCCCCGGTCAAAAAAGGAAAAGATTTCACCGCAATGTCCAACCGGATGGGCGGCCCTCCTCAGCCTGCTGCTGCGGCAGCGCAGAATGTGAATGTGAGTGTGAGTGCGAATGGACCGGCGGATTCTCACTTGGTAGATGCCGCTCGCAAACGCCAGCTGCAGAATGCCGCTCGAGCCGCTGCCGGTTATACGCCCAATTCCAAGCCATCCGGGGGAATGACTCCTCCTTCGATGCCGTCGTCGCGAGGGCCGCGGACTTCTCCCGGTCAGATGCAGCAACCGCAGCAGCAGCAGCAACCTGGGAACGTTAGTAGAAATCCAGCCATTCCACAGCAGCAGTCATCGCCGATTAAATTATCTCAAGGGTATCCTCATGCACAGCCACAACAGCAGCAGCAGCCACAACAGCAGCAGCAACAAGTACAGTATGGACAGCAGCAACAGCAACAACAACCCCAGCAATATCAGCAGCAGCAGCAACCTGGTCAGAGTCAGGTATCGACCCAACCGCAGCAGCAACAACATCAGCAGCAACAACAGCAACAACCTCAATTTCTACAGCCACAGCAGCAGCAGCAGCAACAACAACCACTGCAACAAACCAAGCCGCAGCAGCAACAAATCCCGACTCCATTGCCCGCAACGGTCAAAAAGTCACCCGTGGCATCCAAACAGAGCGGAAAGCAAACCATTCAACGAAGAGTCAGTAAAACGACTTCGGTCGCTGCCAATCGACGGGGATCCAAATCTACGAAAACGGGTGGCACGGGTGATGGCCAAAACACGAAGTCTCCGGAACCCTCCGCTTCCGAGGGACGTCTCTCGTTGGCTGCCGCCACGAGTGGTGGTACAACCGGTCGAAACGTTTCCAAGAAGTCCTCCTCCAAGGCGGGAGCAGGACCCCATGTTGCACCCCTTGTCGGCCCGCGCATTGCGGATTTGGTCAAATCGATCGATCCCAATTACGGCATCGAGGCCGACGCCGAAGAGCAAGTACTGCAACTCGCGGACGATTTCTTGGACAAGGTGACCAAACAGGCCATTCGGTTGTCCCAGCACCGAGGGTCCAAGACCCTCGACGTTCGAGATTTGCAAATCGTCCTGGCCAAGAACTTTGGAATCGTGGTTCCGGGACTTGGCGTGCCTGCCATCCGACCCTTCAAGAGTGCCTCGGTAGCTACCAAGTCCTCGGCATCGGGTGGGTCCAAGTCGTCGTCGGCCAAGCGCAACGCTTCGGCAGCCATGGGAGAATCCGGCGGCGGCCCCGCTCGAAAAAAGGCCAACACCGGCAGCGCTGCAACATCCAAAGCTAGTGGGGTACCATCGGCATCCACGTGAGGAACAAGTTTCACCAGACACCTCGGAACGAATGGTTGTTTGTTGAAAACGTAATAATTGGCAACCAAGTACGAAAAAATAATGATTTTATATTCCTAGGACTATATTATTGTACAGAAGGTGTTAGTGTAAAATAATTTAACTCTACTGTGATTGTACCGGTATACCCAACACCGCAGTTTTACTTTTTCACTATGTCTTTTACAGACTTAGACGTATACTATATGAGTAAAGTGCTGTCCCGGACGAACCAATCGATGTGACTGACTTGGTTCATTGATTGAATTCGTTTCCGATCGCACGACACTATACAAAAATACTCCCCCAACTTATTCCCCATGAGCCGGAATTATAAAGAAGCGCAGCAGTGCAGGAGACATGACACCAAGAACAGTATCGGCCGACAGGTCAGGTCGTGTTGCCGTGATTGGAGAGCACCGGGACACATATTATTACTGACCGGCGAGACATACCGTACACGAGATGTTGCACTCTGCTGCTTCTGTAAAGACTGGAATTCAACCACTCCTACACAACAAGCAATTAGAACTTTGGCTTCTTTCCCTTCGCAGACTTGTTGATGAGAGATTTGTGGATGTGTGGGATGACACCACCACCGGCAATAGTGGCCTTGATCAAAGCATCTAATTCTTCGTCACCTCGGATGGCAAGTTGCAAGTGGCGCGGCGTGATACGTTTGACTTTGAGATCCTTGCAGGCGTTTCCGGCCAACTCCAACACTTCCGCCGTGAGGTATTCCAAAATCGCCGAGGTGTAAACAGCCGCTGTGGCTCCCACCCTGTGTCCTTGGTGTACAGAATTCTTCAGGAAACGGTGGACACGACCGACGGGAAATTGAAGACCAGCCTTGGAGCTTCTGGATTGCGGGGCCTTCTTGCTGGTTGGGGCCTTTCCTCCCTTTCCTCCTTTGCCTCCTTTGCCACCTTTGCCGGACTGGCATCGGAACGAGAGGACAATACCATCGAAGGATTGTGTGGAAAACGCAATCTGTTAGTTACCAAGCTAGAATTGCACAATACTTCGATCAAGACCCGATAGGTGATGCACAGTTGTTATTCACAATATCATATCTCCTTCTCGTATTGATAACATCACAAACATGACCAAAGCCAAGTTAACCGGAATGCAAAAAAACACGACTGCTCCTTACTGGTTTGACCTTTCGTCAAAGCAAGGTGTCGCAAGACCGGTGGCATCGAGCTGTGTCGTCTTCGGAAAAAATCCGCTATCGTACTAATTCAGAAAGGACCGTTACCTACCATTGTCGTATACTCTGTTAGTGATTTAGTTTTGGTGGGTAGATATCGTTCAAAAAACGTTCAAAAACGCTCTGTAATAATGGCTGCTCAAGGGCAACAGAGAGAGAGGAATGCGATGGGACAGGTGGGAATCTGTCTACTTTTTGCCGCACTTGGAAGGGAGGTACTTACCGTAGGCATTTGAATGAATCGCGAGCGTGACCGTCAAATTTGCTTTAATCACCTACCGCGCCAGAATATTTTCCAATTTTTTTCTCTTTTTTCATCCTCATTCCTCATACTCGTAATTACCGTACGTAATGTACGGTACAACATTTTGGACGAGTACGTAAAAGTAATTGAACCGGTACGCTGTAAGTTGTAAACCGTGTACAAGCCAATTTCGTACTCGTAACTAGTAAACCTACGGTAACGACATCGTACTCGTAGATCCAGACCCCTTCTTAGTTCCTAGCAGACCCACACTATCGGTACTCATACCCGTACCCGAATAAGGTACGTACAAAGGAAGGCATTAGCACCGGTAGGTAAATCTTAAATCTTGGGAAAGAAAAACTCCGAAATCGGAAGATGGAAAAGCTAAGCCGGTATGTACGTACGGTACGATACTTTGCACCTATGAGATAGTACCCTCGTAAAGGTACTTTGCCACTCGCCACGGAGGACACTCCGAAAAGCTGCTTTCCATTAATGTACCGGGGTACGAGTACGAGTATAAGTAACGTACATATCCACATCCACATTCACATTCACATCCACATCATCATCATCATCATGAACCCACCTGATATTGGCAGGCCTTGCTCCCATCCTATCTGACCATGTTCTTCATCAATAAAAGGGGAATGCGGGTAACTTACTCTGCATTATCGGTATTATGGATACTTGGAGTGGGACACAATCAAGAGAGACAATCGTTTGTGCAATACTGATTAAGATTGTTATTACGAAGTACTTCGTATTATTTTTGAGATTCCACACATAAACCCCATCAAAATTTGTTGAGGCACATGGTATGTACCGGTGATAACTCCATTCGGAGAGTTGACTCCTTTCCGTCGCAGCACCAATGATAACAGCACCTTAGGCGTTATCATGTGCTGCAAAGGGTTGGAATAGATTGCGAGAGAAAAGTCAAGCACACTACCATATGAACTACGTCGTATAATTGATTCTCTTTGAACTTAAATAATACTCCTAGAAGCAAAAACACACTTAAAAGTTTATTATCCCCCTTGATAACTTCAAACTGT
The DNA here is from genome assembly GCA_037355745.1 of Pseudo-nitzschia multiseries. Classification (NCBI taxonomy): domain Eukaryota; phylum Bacillariophyta; class Bacillariophyceae; order Bacillariales; family Bacillariaceae; genus Pseudo-nitzschia; species Pseudo-nitzschia multiseries. Next base: position 11,752,137 of record CM074781.1, read on the forward strand.
TGGTGATTGAATGCTAGAAATAATTATAGATGACTAACGAATTTACCAGTCACCGGCGGGGGCGGCTTCCCACATGCCGGTGGTGGCACCATCGAATCCGGCGGCATCAGCGACGGGTTCGGCGGTGGTGGCAATGGGGGTAGGAGCGGCAACTTCCTCGTAGGCCGGAGCAGCGGCGGCGGCGGCAACTTCCTCGGCCTTTTGGGCTTGTTCTTCCTCGCTCTTCTTCAACTCTTCGACATCACGGTGGAAGAAGAGATCAACAGGAACGTCCCAGTCGCTGGTGCGGCTGACGGATCCGCGGAGACGGAGGATCTCACGTGCCAACAGCCAGTACATCAAACCAATGGAGTATTTACCCTTGTTGTTAGCAGGGATGGCAACATCGACGTATTGAAGAGGAGAGTCAGAGTCACAGAAGGCAATGACGGGGAGGTTGACGTAAGAAGCCTCACGAACGGCTTGGGAATCAGTTCGGGGGTCGGTGATGACCAAGAGGCGGGGTTCACGGAATTGCTTGGTGATCTGGTTAGTGAAGGTACCAGGGGTGAATCGTCCGGCAAGAGACTGGGCTCCGGTGTATTGAGCGAACTTGAGGACGGCACGCATACCGTAAGGGCGGGCAGAGATGGCGATGACATCTTCGGCGTTCTCGATGGCAACGATAACACGGGCAGCGAGCATGAGCTTTTCCCAGGTCTTGCCGATGTTGAGGATGTGGACACCGTCGTTTCGGCGGCGCCAGATGTACTCTTCCATGGCGGAGTCAGAGTTTCTGGTTCCGGTGTGGACACCAGCGGACAACATCATCTGGATGTCCTCCTCCTTGGGCTGGAGGATAGCGGGAAGGGAGGTAGAGTTCATCGTGACGGGTTAGTTTTCTTCAATTTCCTTACAATCGCAACAATTATGTTTCCACTGGTTTCATTCGATCGAAGTTGACGATGGTGGGTGCGTCGATCACTTCTTACTTGTACGGTAGAAAAGGTCGTTCTGAGCTGCAAAAGCCTTCTCGTGCGGTTATCGGCTATGAACCCGCGTCTCCACCGCCTGTCCGCCTGTCCATCCCCAAAGTTTAGTAAGGTGTGAAAGACGGTACACTACGTACTTATTCATTAGGGTTATGTTTTTAAATAATGGTAATAATTACGTCTGGCCTCGTATCCGTCACTTTTCATGTTTCATTCTTGCAACAAACACCATTCTTTTTCACGATAGTCTACGGAGGGAGAAAAAATGATTGTGAATTATTTCTGGGCTCTTCTCATCACTCAGCCTGCGACTCGGAAACTTTCTCAGTGCAACCTCATCTCTAAAATTCCTTTACCTTCGGTGTTTCAAAGAAAATCATCCATTCGGTTATATTCGAGTATTTGACCCTTCAGTACAATGCCCAAAGCAAAGAAGAAAAGAGCCCCAGCGCTTGAGTCGCAGCAGGTTCGTCATGAACCGCTCGGACAGGTAATCGAGGGCGATTCGCAGCAAGGAGGCAAGTATGCCCTCAGCACTAGTCGTCGGAAGCGAAGGAAGGATCAAGCGGGAGAGGGTGAATTTCTCGACGAGAAAACCTCGAGGAAGATTTTGGAAATGAGTCGGGAACAACAAGTCGAGGAAGAAATCGACGAACAGCGATCCTGGCATCAAAAGAATAAACGCCAACAAGAGCAGCAGGCGCAGCTCGGCAAGAGCATGATCGACGACAGCGATGATGAAGAAGAGGAGGAAACCGAAGAAGTATTTCTAGACGAAGGTGAAGAGGAGTAAGTCGGACAATCCAACTAAATACGATGGAATGGTATATTCGTGATACAACACACAATGCAATCCACCAAAATTTTCCTGATGTTCTTTTGTTTGAAAAACTTGTTTTTCTCGTCATGGTCGATTCCATCTCTAGCTACATTGAAAATGACCAAGGATATGTGAATGTCAAAGACGGAGCCCTAGGTCTATCCGCAGAAGATGAAGCGATTGTAGCGTCCATGAATTCTGGTGGGGGCACTGAGGAGCGCAAAACACTGGCAGATCTCATCATGGAAAAAATTGCCCAGAAGGAACGCGAAGATCAAGGGATTATGGAAGAAGATCAGGAAGAAGGTCTACCGCCCCTTCCGGACAAAGTTGTCGAAGTATACACAGACATCGGCAAAATTCTCAGCCGTTACACCTCGGGAAAGCTACCTAAAGCTTTCAAAGTTATACCGTCGTTGAGCAATTGGGAGCAAGTTCTTTACTTGACACGACCTGATCGTTGGACACCCCATGCAATGTATGCAGCCACAAGAATCTTTGCCTCGAATCTCAGCCCTAAATTGGCGCAAAGATTTTATTACCTGGTATTGCTGGATGCTGTGCGTGCCGATGTTTATGAGAACAAAAAGTTGAACTACCATTACTACATTTCGTTGAAGAAAGCTGTCTACAAGCCAGCGGCGTTCTTCAAGGGTATCTTGCTTCCATTGTGCAAAGAAGAGTGTACACTTCGGGAAGCTGCTATTGTAGCATCGGTTTTGCAGCGGGTATCTATTCCAGTTCATCATTCGGCCGTCGCTATTCACAAATTGGCCCAAATGAAGGAATATAACGGTGCAGCGTCGATTTTTATCCGAACTCTGTTGAACAAAAAGTATGCACTTCCTGTGCCCGTGATTGGATCACTTGTGCGTCATTTCGCCTCGTTTATCAACGACGATCGTGAGCTACCTGTTTTGTGGCATCAAGCACTCCTTACATTCTGTCAACGCTACAAAAATGAGATCCAAGACCAAGCACGCGAGTCGTTGCGACTGGTTATGAAGGCTCATTTTCATCACAAGATCACCCCTGAAATTCGTAGAGAGCTGTTTGGAGCATCGGCGTGGAAGGACGAAAGAACTGCTGCTTCAAGCCAAGGTATTACTAGCATGGTCATGTAAATTCTTGCAAACTCTCTTAGATTTGTAACTCTACTTTTTGATACTACTTTACTGGTATTCCGTTTTATCTATTTTCCTCGTCGTATCGTGGAAAGTAGTATCTGACAAATACAGCTTGTCACCCTACTCTGCGCAACAGTTTTCGAGGATCGACTCCCTCAATTTGGGACTGACGCTCTTGTCATCGAGATAGACATCACACAATGCTTTGGCAAGACCTGGACTGGATACTTTACCTCGTCCCTTTCCGTCTACAGTAACCTCTACACCATCAGAACAGTCGAATTCAATCACGGTCCCTTTCACAGCAGCACCCTTGTCTTGTACACCTTCGAAAATGATATCCTTAAGTTGCGCTACCTCGTCGTCGGAAGAATGGCGTGGTTGTACACTGTCTGCGATTGCCTGTGCCATTTTCTCCGAACCAACTTTGAAATTCATTTTCAAAACAAATGCAGTTCGGCTTGAAGCTGCTCCTTTCCGGAGGGCGGTAAAGGCCTTTTTACCTTTTGACTCGGATGCAGAAATTGAAGACAGTTCTTCTTTGAGCTCTTCGGTACCGTACATACCAACAGAGTAAACCTTGATGGGACCCTTACGTCTAACCCCAACGCCGAAAATGTCCAACCCCTTCGAGCTGGGGTCGAAAGGAATACCAGTGGCGGCGTCTTTCATCGCCACCGTGGTAACTGCCAATACGGAGCATAGGAGAAGATTTAGAAATTGACGTTGAAAAGCCATCGTATTATTGGGCTCCTTTTTCTTGTCGTTGGTGTCGTTGCTATTGCTATTGCGATTGCGATTGCTGCTGCTGCTGCTGCTGCTGCTGTTTGAATTGGAGAAAGCTTAGAGGTTCCGATCTGAATATCTTCTTTCTGTAATTGTTTAGTGGCAACAGCGTAAATACTCGTACTAAACTATCCGATGCGAGATCTTGGCACTTGACATGATTTTAACGGAAACTAGTGACAATGGAGGGACGCATGCGTGTTGGCTGTTGACACTTCAACGTCATGGAAAATCTGTTAGAGTTCAGGATAAAATTCCGTGTGATGTTCTGTTCTTTTGCGCTCGTCTTCGAAAACGGTACAGTAATCTTACGGTAGTGTACAGTACCGGTAGGTTGTTCACTTTTTCGTGGTCGTCTGCTTTCATACCGTACGGTACGAGTTTAGTGGTTAATGCCACTCGGACACATAGAAAGTGTACCAAAATCTACTACTTCCTACTTCCTTCTTCCTACTTTGTAAATCTTAACCTGTCAGCGCAGCATTTTTACAGCAAAAACAGTGCCAAAATTAAACACAGAGGTGCGAAAACAGCGATGAAATTTTTAAAACATGTGAATCGTTACTACCTATGCTATTAGTGTGCTCATTCCTCCCAAAGCGTTGGAGTAAATAAGCTACAGATATATCAATGAAGAGCCCTTAATGTGGGGATTCATCTGCCTGTGCTACTAACTTTTTGCAGGTTCTATAGCCTGAGATACAATACCGTGGACAGGCAGTTGCCGGGCAGTTTTTAGCTTAGTGTGTAAAATAACGCGTAAAAAAAGAGGCTCATAACCAGTCTTTTAAAATTGAGTGGCATTAACCAGCACTAAACTTGAGTTGTACCTGTATGTACAAATAGGTGTTAATTGGAGCAACCATTTTGAGGCCACTTTCTCCCCCCCCTCCTTACAACCATTGATTCCAGTCCTGATCATCTTATTGGTATTACACTCCAGCTGTAACTTCCTGACTAACATAATCACCACACCAGAAAAGGCAAGGTCAAGAGCTTTCCATAGATACCCAATTTTTTGGGGTTGCGTGCTGCACCTGAACCCCTTCAAACTTTATGATTCTTTCAGTCAAGAAAAAGACCAAAAAAAACTCCATCAACACACCCAGCATAATACCAAGTGGTCTCAACCCAACCATTTCTTGGTCAGACCATTCCAGGCGCTCACTACTCAGGGTTCCCTTCCTTATACGAAGTACAAGAACAACTGCAAGTTGCAGATTGATCGGCCCAGTCCTTCAGAAGAAATGTGCTGGAACAACAGCAACATGACCAAATCAACAACAAAGGGCAAAACTGCAAAATCTCCCTGTGGCAGCAACAAGAACCCCCCCCCCCCCCCCATGTGCTGTAACAGCAAGCAAGGGTGGTTACAATGTAATTCAATTAGTTTGGTGTTTATTTGTTATTCAGTGCTGTTAAAGTAGTTCCAATTAGATGGGTTAGGGAGGAAAGAAGTAATTACAAGAGCATTAGAGGTCCATTTGAATTTTGAAATACAATAATAAAGAGAAAAAATGTCTCAACCAATACAAAATTGGTCCGAAATAGGTGTGAATCAGTCATGATACCAATTTAGATCATGAGTGTTAATTGAACCTGTTGGGGACAGTACAAATTATACATGGGTCTGCGGTGTCTCACGGTACTTCTTCACACCTATTCATACAGTAAGCCCTAGGTACTACAATTTTTTACTTTCTACCTCCTGGGCTCATATTTGCCACTCCATTTCTTTGCTGTTGGACTCCTTGTTACTACTCTTATATTGTCCTAATATTTTTTTAGAATATGATGCACATATTCAAGAAATACTGTGATGGCACTTTCCATGTTTATCTGTATGAGGCATCAATCTAGTAGGTTTTGTATCTTCATCATATAGAGAACCTCCTACCAAGATGAGTTTGGAGTTTTTTCTGCCATTTGTTTTGGATGGATTGTGAATGAAATAAAACTTCCATCAAAGCAATATCATGAATGATCAAGTCAACTAAACAAAGTTCTGCTGAATGCTTGGGGCATCAAAATATACACATACAAGAGTATTTGATCTGAGTTTTGGCAATTGCTGATCTAGGGTCTCCATCAACTGTTTATCATCAAGTGACAATCCATTTGTCCTTCCACATTACCCCAAACCATGCAGTCCCAATTGGAGCTTAGGAATGCTTTATTTGTTGTGTTGCTATCACAATTACATTGTTTCTCAATTTTTTAAACTTCTTCATTTGACAAGCAATTTTGGGAAAGTACATCATGAAGTTGTCAGCATTTAGCCTACTGGCTCTTTTCTTTGTCTGAGCAACAGTACTTGCATAAAGAATGAAATTTTATGACACCACGATTGTATGGAAATTATCTATTAAACAAAACAATATTTGGTCCACTTGATTCCCAAGTCCTAGCAGTTTGATCATCTTGTCAACAGAGCATGTAGTAGATCAACTCCCCCTAGATTTTAAATCAACTTTAAATTCCATACAATATCCCATACATATGTCACATGCACATTAAACCTGAGTTCTGTGTTCATAAGGCATTGTTGGTAAATACTTCACAAACCTGATCAAATGTCCCTTGTCGAGGATCATTGATTTGTTGGTAGATCAATGATATGATTCCAGCTTTCATCTAATTATTGCCGAGGGAAATTATTCATCACCTGCCCAATCCTGCAGAGTGTGCCTTCATTAATGGATTCATGCTCCATCTTCTTCTTTTTCAGAGTGAGCATATAATTTTCATGAATAATACAAATTGGAATCCATTTTTGGCATCATGACCTATTATTTCTTACATATGAAACATAGATTGCATCAATAACAAGCTCTGTTCAAACTTCATCAGGTGCCTCTTTTTGATCTTAACACACTTATCATTTTGCTATATAAATATTAATATGGCAGGAACCACAGTATGCATTATCATATTTAAAGGTCTTACAACCTCGGGTGTATTTTGAATGAGTATTCTTCCTTTGCTACATCAATAGCAGAGCAGCGTATGTTACCAAAAAAGTATGTGCTTTCATCCATGAAGAAAGGGGATCTGGTGTGGCAAAAGAGAAGCTGTTATGAACTCTATGAAATTATGATACAGTAATTCACTTACTATGCAATCTTCAAGGTCCAGATTTGAAGCTAACAGAGCAGCAATGCAAGTGAAACTTCTTTGATAGGTATTCTTGGATATTTAATTATTCAGTTCCATGGGTGTTCCTTAGTTCCATCCTACATGAGATTCCCATAACATTATTACCCAATTTATTGAGTTGTATAAAAAATATCTGTGCCATTTGATTACAAGTTTTTTCTAATTTGGGTCCCAATCCAATCAAGTTTTTCACACAGTACTCCTGTGTGGAAAACATACATGAAAAATATCATCAGAAAGCTAAATAAACTACCATCCCAAATGCATCTCAACAAACAATAACAAGCCCCAAATGAACCCAGCACCAACGTCAATCCCAGATCAGTCACTGCTTTGTTGGGCCTTTCACCCAATTGGAGCACAGATCAAACAACCTTAATACACCTCTTGTATGCCAACCAGTTAGACCCTGGAGCCTTGATATACAACTGACACATCATGTGTACTTCCTGAAGCCATTCAAATCATTCAAGGAGCAGTATTGACACACACTCAGCTTGCTCAGCTTAGTAAGCTGGAGTAGCATCAACTGCACAAAGAAATAATGAAACTGCTAGCTAGACTTTACAATGCTTGATAACACCTGTTTCAATCCAATTTGCTTTCAGTATTGAATAGGCAGGTGTCTATTCTTCTTTCAATATATATGTTACTCAAATAATGCATTATCTTTTGTAGCAGTGTAAATTGCATGAACCGACAGATTCAGTTTGCTTTAGGATAGGTAGATCTAGTTTGCCAAAAAGTACTATTAAAATATGAATGCAATCCAAATTCATCAAGAAATAATGTTTCATAGGTACAAAAAATGGTTGGTGGATCAAAAGTGAAACCACCAGTAGGAATAGACAGCCTGGTTGAGGTGGCATCGGAAGTTGTTTCTGTATCATGGGCTTGTAAGAATAAGCTCCAAGCACTTCATTCTTCTCCAGTTGGTGAGAAGCTGAAGACAAGAGTCAAGAAGAAAGGTGCATCTCAGAGTACACAGAACACTTGCTAACATCATCCATTGCGACATTGCAATACTTGTAGAAAGATAACAATCAGATGATTACACAAAAGCCAATAATAATCTCCAAGGATGCTGTTTTGTCCTGGATGAATTAAAAATTCATAACCCCTAGAGTATCAGTGCTGTTTTTCTTCCATAGTCCATCCCATCCATAGTTTGAACTATGTTCATGGTGAAATTTCAAAGAATGTACTTTATTTACACTGAAACACTGACTAGCAGCTAGCCCTTATTTCTGACCATGATATCCAGGCTCCTGCCTGAATGAACTAAAAATTCATAGCCCCTAGAGTAGTATCAGTGATTTTCACACTTTTTTTCTTCCATTGTCCGTCCCATCCATAGTATGAACTATGTTCATGCTACAATTTCAGGTAATGTAGTGTGTTCACAAATACCCATTAAAATTTATTCTTGAGTGCAAAAGTATTACATCACTATTATTTGATGCATTTTTGAGTATCTGAGCATAACTCCAAACAGCTGAAAGTCTCTTTTGTCATCAGTTTTGTTCAGAATTACCATGGAATGTCTGGTTCTTGAGATCAACTCCTGCAAAAGAAGAGGCTTATCTAAACACTCCAAAAAAATCAAAGAAGAACCATCTATTTTTTTATCTAATTCAAATAGCAGCTTTTCACCTCATTTTGAAACTTTGAGCAGGCTATGCCAGCACACACACGTATCAGCCAGCATCAGAAAAAGGACAGACCATAAAAAGCAAAAAGGGCACCAGACCATTAAAACAGAAAAGGGACAGACCATAAAAACCGAAAAAGAACAGACCATAAAGAACATATAGAAAAACAGACCATCAAGTACGTACCAAGTACTACTAATACCAGTAGCACATACAGGAAAAATACACACTTATCTGCAATAAGCAATTCCAAAATCAGACATTGTTTGTGATTTGTCCATGAATATTGTTCATATGATGGATAAGATGAATCATGAAAGAAACAGAAGCAAGTTATCTATGATAGTTTGTGTGTCACCGCCTAATGAGTGCATTTGGGCCCATTTGGGCCCATTTGGGCCCTGGATTTGGAGGAACAATACACACCAATCTCCAATTAGAAATTCCAAAATCAGACATTGTTGGGGTCAGGGTTTGTGATTTGTCCACGAATATTGTTCCTGTTATGGACAAGATGAATCATGAAAGAAACACAAGTGAGTTATCTGTGATAGTTTGTGTGTCACCACCTAATGAGTGCATTTGGGTCCTGGAATTGGAGGAAAAATACACACCAATCTGTGATAAGCAATTCCAAAATCAGACATTGTTTGTGATTTGTCCATGAATATTGTTCCTGTTCCGGACAAGATGAATCATGAAAGAAACACAAGTGACTTATCTGTGATAGGTTGTGTGTGTCACCACCTAATGAGTGCATTTGGGTACGTACTAATGAGTGCATTTGCGTCCTGGATTTGGAGGAACAATACACACTAATTTGCAATTAGAAATTAGAAAATTAGACATTTTTTGTGATTTGTCCATGAATACTGTTCCTATGATGGATAAGATGAATAATGAAAGAAACAGAAGTGAGTTATCTGTAATAGTTTGTGTGTCACCACCTAACGAGTGCATTTGGGCCCTGGATTTGGAGGAAAAACACACACTAATCTGCAATTAGAAATTCCAAAATCAGACATTGTTTGTGATTTGTCCATGCATATTGTTCCTATGATGGACAAGACGAATCATGAAAGAAACAGAAATGAGTTATCTGTGATAGTTTGTGTGTCACCACCTAATGAGTGCATTTGGGTCCTGGATTTGGAGGCATATTGCACACTAATTTGCAATTAGAAATTCCAAAATCAGACATTGTTTATGATTTGTCCATGAATATTGTTCCTATGATGGATAAGATGAATCCTGAAAGGGGTTGTTTTTTCTTGGGCATGTTGCCAGTAGTAGGTTGATTGTTGAAAATATCTTGATCTGATTGCTCGCGGAAGTTCAAGAGTATTTCCACTTGGACTTCTTCAGAAGAGTAGTGAATGTACACAACCTAGTTGGAAAAGAAATACTCCTGACACTCAGTTCCTGCTTGAGTCTGGGTTTTGCTTGCCGTTTTTGATTTGATTGCTTGCAGAAGTTCAATAGTATTTCCAAGTGGACTTGTCCAGATGAGTAGTGAATGTACACATCATAGTCAGAAAAGAAATACTCGTGACACTCAGTTCCTGCCTGAGTATAGGTTTTGCTTGCAGATCCCTTTTTTGGTTGCTTGCAGTTTTTGTTTTTGCCTGTGAAAATGGCTTGATTGGAAGTTCAATAATATTTCCAACCGGACTTGGCGCTGACTAGTGGAAAATCCACACAACCTGGTCCAAAAAGAAATACTTGTGAAGCTCAGTTCCTGCTTGAGTCAACCTAAATTGGTTTCACTTGCTGTTTGCCTTGCCCTCCAAAGGTTCAGAAGTATTTCATATCCAACTTGCCATGATTAGTAATGGTCGCACAAGAGACAGTTGGAACAGACTTACTTGAATTCATATTAATTACATGTGGAGTATTCTTTTTAATGGTTCAATGGCTGCTGAGTGGCTGGGCACGTGCGCTGTGAATGCGCGGAGTCTCCAAATTGTTGAAAATAGAACATACAGAATATCAAAACTCTCATTATTTCTTAATATTCATATTCAGTAACGAAGATAAAATTTTCTATATATCATGTCCCTTTGACTTCAAAACAAACAGAAACAAACAACAGATTTGTATTCCTCTTTAAATAAGCTTTCCAACGGTATACCCCTTAATCGTTCTGTACGCACACCAACATACAAATCATTCTTGTTTGAGGGGCTAAACAAAAGTCTTAACTCTATCGAATTTCAAATCCGACCTGATATTCTTATTCCTCATACAAAACTGTCTTAGAAAACACTTTGTCCCAGGTCCCTACTTGGTATTTTGGCCAAGCTATCAGCAGCCAAACCTCTACGTCACATATTACACTTGGAATTTTGGGAGCATGCGTACAAACTCAAAATTCCATATCACCATTAAAAAAACTATGACTTGCCACTACACTCAACCAATCCAGCATCCAAGCACACTGCTGCCATCGTCATCAACAGAGCTACAATCCAGTAGAAGAACGGACTGATTTGCCTGAAAATCAAGGATTTCTGGACTGATTTCCTATTTCGGAACCCGTCGACCATGTGCCGAAATGCAACAAATGATGGGGATTGCTCTTCAGCAGGCCTCTGGCCCACTAGTGAGGAGGAATCCAAGTATATTGAGGAGGTCATTGCCATGACAATATCTACAATCCAGTAGAAGAGGGGTCTGGTTTACTTGAAAGTCAAGGAAATACAAATGGTAGAAGTAGAACAGATCATGCGGGATGTGCATTCATCTAATACTACTGCTGCTCTAAAAGATCAATGAATACAAGCTGGCGATCACAAACCAAGGCATCGATTATGTTCTACTATAAGATACTTATAAGCCACAAAAAGAAGGGACTAATTCCTCCAGATATCAAGGAGATACGGCCTATTTTGGTGATTTGGACCGGGGACAAATGAACAACAAAAACAACGACAACAACACTGCAGCGAATCCACCAAGCGAGCTCCAGGATCAATCGATGCCACCAATCGAAGTATTCACCCTTCTTCAACTATCAAATACCTATAAGCCACAAAAAGAAGGGACTGATTCCTCCAGATATCAAGGAGATACGGTCTATTTTGGTGATTTGGACCAGGGACAAATGAACAACAACAACAACAACAACAACACTGCAGCGAATCCTCCAAGCGAGCTCCAGGATCAATTGATGCTGCCAATCAAAGTATTTACCCTTCTTCAACTATCAAATACTACCTATTAGCCACAAAAAGAAGGGACTGATTCCTCCAGATATCAAGGCGATACGGCCTGCTATTTTGGTGATTTGGACCGGTGACAAAATGAACAACAACAACACTGCAGCGAATCCACCAAGTGAGATCCAATCGTTTGATGCCACCAACCAAAGTACCCAGTCCTCTTCTACTATTAGATACCTACAAGCCACAAGAAAAGGACTGATTCCTCCAAATATCAAGGAGATACGGCCTATTTTGGTGATTTGGACAGAGACCAACAACAACAACAACGTCACATAAACGATGCTCATGCTTTCGTCATATTCCTGCGATGTTTTTAAAAATTCCGAAACATTTTGTTGCGCGCACAATAAATAATTCTCTACCTATTTTTGCACGCAACAATTTCAAGTAGGTCTATTTTTGCCACCGTTTTTTCCAGCCCCCTTTCATGCTTGCTTCAGAATCTTTCTATTCTACAATTTTGTTTCATGCTTACCCCGGTAATATTTATTCGCCATTCAATTTTTTTTCCCACACGAAACTCGTCATGTTTTGTAATAATATCCTCTATGTACACTGATATTGTTGTAGCGTTGATACAAATTTCTTAACAAATATACGAGCTTCTTGATAACCAGCAATGTATTCTGTTATGTTGCTTTCACAATACCCACACTACATTTATCGAATATCAAAAGCCAACAACCATATTTTTGTACTCATAAGAAAGTATTTTATCTGCATTTGCAATAATCTCCGACATTTCACAATATTCACGCTACGCATATCAAATACCGAAATACAACAAACATATTTTGTATCGAATATGAAAGTATTTTATCAGCTTTTGCAAATACCTCGTTTATTGTATTATATTTGAACAGAAGACCCGGAACAATATTGTGCAAACCATAAAATAATAATGAACTAGCCGTGCTACTCTCATGATGTTGTTATCACCAATTACTCTGGTTCATTTTTCATGTATTCGATGAAAAATTTGTATTCCTCGGTATCCTCGCCGAGAATCTGAAGCAAGCTACGTTTTCTCTTCCGTCTTCTTCCCTTTTTACTTTCTTCATCCTCCTCCTTATCTTGTTGTTTATGATTGCCATTTTGTTTTTGGTACATTTTAAGTAGTTCCGTCTCTAATTCTTTCGACTGTTGTTCCTCCCTTCGTTCTTCTAATTCGCTTACTAGGTATTCGTAAAGATCTTGTCCCTCGTTACTCCATCCCTCCTTATTTCCTGACTTACCGTCAGTGAATTTTTTTCTCAACCTCGTGCCCTTTGTTGTGTTTAGCCAAGAGTCATAGTCGTTGTAAAGGAAAAGCAATGCAAAAGCTTCATCGCTTGGGGTGAAAATGTTACTGACTGTCATTCTGACTGATTTTCTTTTGAAGTCTGTCTGTTTTGGTGACACCGCTCCAAGAATTCTTTTCATGAAGTATTTGAATTCTGGTGAATTTTTCCGCCGATAGTCTTCGTGCAATTGGTACCTATTTTCTGAGTTAACGTCTTGTGTGTCCGTGATTAGAACCGTTCCTGGGAAACTATCTGGTATCTGGTTGTTCCTTTTATCGTCTACGTGTCAGTGTTAATATGACCAAAATGTTAGAATGGCTTATGAACGATTGCATGCCGGCAATCATTTTCTTGTTGGTTGCTTACCTTTGTAGTTTTTCCTGGCAAGAGTTTGAGCATTGTGTCTACACGTAGTGACTGCTCGGCAATAAATTCCACTCCACTTTTGGTCTTTTATATCGATCGTATTTGGTATTTCATTGTTATTCGCTTGTTTTACAATTTTGAATATCGTTGCCTTCAAGAATGTAATCTCTGGCGGGAATTTAAATTTCCTGAATGCTTTTTCTTTGACATGTTTGACAATGTTGTTTTCCAAGTTATTGTTATCGTAGTCTTTTGTTGTCTGTAGAATATTTCTGTTGCTACTGTCTTTGGTTTTATATGTTTGGCTATTGTTTGTGTTTGTTCGGTCACTTCCCGATACACTGCTGTTTGGGCTGTTTGTGTTATTGGTAACAATGGTTCTACCTGTCACCGGACTGCAACTAGTACTCAGTTCCACCATTATTTTTTTGTTAACTCGTGCACCTCAACTTACCGTTTTTTCCTTTGATTGATTTGGCGCGCTATTTTTATGATAATTATGTTGTTTGAAGGAAGCGTTTGGCATGTTTTTTTCATTCATACTGTACGCTCTGTAAGTGCTTGATTTACTGCCTCCCGGGAAGTGCTGTATTACTATTAATTGTACTACCTGTGAGTGTTGTTTTACTGGCGCCTGCCTATCTTTTGGTTGCGCGTGCCGTGATATTCTGCAATGTGGTGTCCTGAAAATTTTGGCGCGGACCACAATCCGTAGGTTCCACTGAGGGTAATCGTACGTAGCCCAAGCATTGATTCTCGTACCTATTGTCTTTTCATTTTCTGCGACGGCGTTGCAAGAAAAGCCCTTTTTGTTGTTTTGTTATTTTCTATGGAGTACATTTTTTGAATGTACCGACGTCTTTTTGTACTAGTCCATCAAAAACAGCCTAACTTTAAGTAGTGTAACTTTCCTCGTCAGGATATGATTGGTTCTTGATATAGATGTTGACGTGTCCAGTGGATCGATTCCTCCGTAGAGATGTGGTGTACAAAGGGTAGTCTCCGTAATTTTTGGTTATTGTTTTTTGATTTTTGTATGAACAAGTAACCAAAATAGTGTTTCTCAGTTACTTTTTGAGTGCAAAAGTGTGTTATTTTCTGAAATGTTTGGATGAATATTCCTCATAGTACTATGGATTGGGGAGACTATGAAACAATATTGACAAGTCTCAGGCTGATACTTTAGTCATTATGAATTTTATAATAATGTTTGTCCATGGCCATGATGCATGTACCAAAATAGTGATTCCTACTCAGTTTTTGAGTGCAAATGTGTGGCATTGACTGCAATTTCAGGATGAATAGTGTTCATACTATGGATGGGGTACACTACAAAACAAACTGGACAAGAAAAAGGCTGATACTTTAGTCAGTATGAATTTTAGAATAATGTTTGTCCCTGGACATGCATGTACCAAAATAGTGAGTCCTAGGTAGTTTTGAGTGCAAATGTGTGGCATTGACTGCAATTTCAGGATGAATATTGTTCATACTATGGATGGGGTAGACTATGAAACAAACTGGACAAGAAAAAGGCTGATACTTTAGTCAGTATGAATTTTAGAATAATGTTTGTCCCTGGACATGCATGTACCAAAATAGTGAGTCCTAGTCAGTTTTAGAGTGCAAATGTGTGGCATTGACTGCAATTTCAGGATGAATATTGCTCATACTATGGATTGGGGAGACTATGAAATAAACTGGACAAGAAACAGGCTGATACTTAGGTCAGTATGAATTTTAGAATAATGTTTGTCCCCCCTGGACATGCATGTACCAAAATAGTGAGTCTTAGTCAGTTTTGAGTGCAAATGTGTGGCATTGACTGCAATTTCAGGATGAATATTGCTCATACTATGGATTGGGGAGACTATGAAACAAACTGGACAAGAAACAGGCTGATACTTTAGTCAGTATGAATTTTAGAATAATGTTTGTCCCCCTTGGACATGCATGTACCAAAATAGTGAGTCTTAGTCAGTTTTGAGTGCAAATGTGTGGCATTGACTGCAATTTCAGGATGAATATTGCTCATACTATGGATGGGGTAGACTATGAAACAAACTGGACAAGAAAAAGGCTGATACCTTAGTCAGTATGAATTTTAGAATAATGTTTGTCCCTGGACATGCATGTACCAAAATAGTGAGTCGTAGTCAGTTTTAGAGTGCAAATGTGTGACATTGGCTGCAATTTCAGGATGAATATTGCTCATACTATGGATGGGGTAGACTATGAAACAAACTGGACAAGAAACAGGCTGATACTTTAGTCAGTATGAATTTTAGAATAATGTTTGTCCCTGGACATGCATGTACCAAAATAGTGAGTCCTAGGTAGTTTTGAGTGCAAATGTGTGGCATTGACTGCAATTTCAGGATGAATATTGCTCATACTATGGATGGGGTAGACTATGAAACAAACTGGACAAGAAACAGGCTGATACTTTAGTCAGTATGAATTTTAGAATAATTTTTGTCCCCCCTGGACATGCATGTACCAAAATAGTGAGTCGTAGTCAGTTTTAGAGTGCAAATGTGTGACATTGGCTGCAATTTCAGGATGAATATTGCTCATACTATGGATGGGGTAGACTATGAAACAAACTGGACAAGAAACAGGCTGATACTTTAGTCAGTATGAATTTTAGAATAACGTTTGTCCCTGGACATGCATGTACCAAAATAGTGAGTCCTAGTCGGTTTTGAGTGCAAATGTGTGGCATTGACTGCAATTTCAGGATGAATATTGCTCATACTATGGATGGGGTAGACTATGAAACAAACTGGACAAGAAACAGGCTGATACTTTAGTCAGTATGAATTTTAGAATAATGTTTGTCCCTCCTGGACATGCATGTACCAAAATAGTGAGTCCTAGTCAGTTTTAGAGTGCAAATGTGTGACATTGGCTGCAATTTCAGGATGAATATTGCTCATACTATGGATGGGGTAGACTATGAAACAAACTGGACAAGAAAAAGGCTGATACTTTAGTCAGTATGAATTTTAGAATAATGTTTGTCCCTGGACATGCATGTACCAAAATAGTGAGTCCTAGGTAGTTTTGAGTGCAAATGTGTGGCATTGACTGCAATTTCAGGATGAATATTGCTCATACTATGGATGGGGTAGACTATGAAACAAACTGGACAAGAAACAGGCTGATACTTTAGTCAGTATGAATTTTAGAATAATTTTTGTCCCCCCTGGACATGCATGTACCAAAATAGTGAGTCGTAGTCAGTTTTAGAGTGCAAATGTGTGACATTGGCTGCAATTTCAGGATGAATATTGCTCATACTATGGATGGGGTAGACTATGAAACAAACTGGACAAGAAACAGGCTGATACTTTAGTCAGTATGAATTTTAGAATAATGTTTGTCCCTGGACATGCATGTACCAAAATAGTGAGTCCTAGTCGGTTTTGAGTGCAAATGTGTGGCATTGACTGCAATTTCAGGATGAATATTGCTCATACTATGGATGGAGTTGCTATGAAACAAACTGGACAAGAAACAGGCTGATACTTTAGTCAGTATGAATTTTAGAATAATGTTTGTCCCTCCTGGACATGCATGTACCAAAATAGTGAGTCCTAGTCAGTTTTAGAGTGCAAATGTGTGACATTGGCTGCAATTTCAGGATGAATATTGCTCATACTATGGATGGGGTAGACTATGAAACAAACTGGACAAGAAAAAGGCTGATACTTTAGTCAGTATGAATTTTAGAATAATGTTTGTCCCTGGACATGCATGTACCAAAATAGTGAGTCCTAGTCGGTTTTGAGTGCAAATGTGTGGCATTGACTGCAATTTCAGGATGAATATTGCTCATACTATGGATGGGGTAGACTATGAAACAAACTGGACAAGAAAAAGGCTGATACTTTAGTCATTATGAATTTTAGAATAATTTTTGTCCCCCCTGGACATGCATGTACCAAAATAGTGAGTCTTAGTCAGTTTTGAGTGCAAATGTGTGGCATTGACTGCAATTTCAGGATGAATAGTGTTCATACTATGGATGGGGTACACTACAAAACAAACTGGACAAGAAAAAGGCTGATACTTTAGTCAGTATGAATTTTAGAATAATGTTTGTCCCTGGACATGCATGTACCAAAATAGTGAGTCCTAGGTAGTTTTGAGTGCAAATGTGTGGCATTGACTGCAATTTCAGGATGAATATTGTTCATACTATGGATGGGGTAGACTATGAAACAAACTGGACAAGAAAAAGGCTGATACTTTAGTCAGTATGAATTTTAGAATAATGTTTGTCCCTGGACATGCATGTACCAAAATAGTGAGTCCTAGTCAGTTTTAGAGTGCAAATGTGTGGCATTGACTGCAATTTCAGGATGAATATTGCTCATACTATGGATGGGGTAGACTATGAAACAAACTGGACAAGAAAAAGGCTGATACTTTAGTCAGTATGAATTTTAGAATAATGTTTGTCCCTGGACATGCATGTACCAAAATAGTGAGTCCTAGGTAGTTTTGAGTGCAAATGTGTGGCATTGACTGCAATTTCAGGATGAATATTGCTCATACTATGGATGGGGTAGACTATGAAACAAACTGGACAAGAAAAAGGCTGATACTTTAGTCATTATGAATTTTAGAATAATTTTTGTCCCCCCTGGACATGCATGTACCAAAATAGTGAGTCTTAGTCAGTTTTGAGTGCAAATGTGTGGCATTGACTGCAATTTCAGGATGAATAGTGTTCATACTATGGATGGGGTACACTACAAAACAAACTGGACAAGAAAAAGGCTGATACTTTAGTCAGTATGAATTTTAGAATAATGTTTGTCCCTGGACATGCATGTACCAAAATAGTGAGTCCTAGGTAGTTTTGAGTGCAAATGTGTGGCATTGACTGCAATTTCAGGATGAATATTGTTCATACTATGGATGGGGTAGACTATGAAACAAACTGGACAAGAAAAAGGCTGATACTTTAGTCAGTATGAATTTTAGAATAATGTTTGTCCCTGGACATGCATGTACCAAAATAGTGAGTCCTAGTCAGTTTTAGAGTGCAAATGTGTGGCATTGACTGCAATTTCAGGATGAATATTGCTCATACTATGGATTGGGGAGACTATGAAATAAACTGGACAAGAAACAGGCTGATACTTAGGTCAGTATGAATTTTAGAATAATGTTTGTCCCCCCTGGACATGCATGTACCAAAATAGTGAGTCTTAGTCAGTTTTGAGTGCAAATGTGTGGCATTGACTGCAATTTCAGGATGAATATTGCTCATACTATGGATTGGGGAGACTATGAAACAAACTGGACAAGAAACAGGCTGATACTTTAGTCAGTATGAATTTTAGAATAATGTTTGTCCCCCTTGGACATGCATGTACCAAAATAGTGAGTCTTAGTCAGTTTTGAGTGCAAATGTGTGGCATTGACTGCAATTTCAGGATGAATATTGCTCATACTATGGATGGAGTTGCTATGAAACAAACTGGACAAGAAACAGGCTGATACCTTAGTCAGTATGAATTTTAGAATAATGTTTGTCCCTGGACATGCATGTACCAAAATAGTGAGTCGTAGTCAGTTTTAGAGTGCAAATGTGTGACATTGGCTGCAATTTCAGGATGAATATTGCTCATACTATGGATGGGGTAGACTATGAAACAAACTGGACAAGAAAAAGGCTGATACTTTAGTCAGTATGAATTTTAGAATAATGTTTGTCCCTGGACATGCATGTACCAAAATAGTGAGTCCTAGGTAGTTTTGAGTGCAAATGTGTGGCATTGACTGCAATTTCAGGATTAATATTGTTCATACTATGGATGGGGTAGACTATGAAACAAACTGGACAAGAAACAGGCTGATACTTTAGTCAGTATGAATTTTAGAATAATGTTTGTCCCTGGACATGCATGTACCAAAATAGTGAGTCCTAGTCAGTTTTAGAGTGCAAATGTGTGGCATTGACTGCAATTTCAGGATGAATATTGCTCATACTATGGATGGGGTAGACTATGAAACAAACTGGACAAGAAACAGGCTGATACTTTAGTCAGTATGAATTTTAGAATAATGTTTGTCCCTGGACATGCATGTACCAAAATAGTGAGTCGTAGTCAGTTTTAGAGTGCAAATGTGTGACATTGGCTGCAATTTCAGGATGAATATTGCTCATACTATGGATGGGGTAGACTATGAAACAAACTGGACAAGAAAAAGGCTGATACTTTAGTCAGTATGAATTTTAGAATAATGTTTGTCCCTGGACATGCATGTACCAAAATAGTGAGTCCTAGGTAGTTTTGAGTGCAAATGTGTGGCATTGACTGCAATTTCAGGATTAATATTGTTCATACTATGGATGGGGTAGACTATGAAACAAACTGGACAAGAAACAGGCTGATACTTTAGTCAGTATGAATTTTAGAATAATGTTTGTCCCTGGACATGCATGTACCAAAATAGTGAGTCCTAGTCGGTTTTGAGTGCAAATGTGTGGCATTGACTGCAATTTCAGGATGAATATTGCTCATACTATGGATGGGGTAGACTATGAAACAAACTGGACAAGAAAAAGGCTGATACTTTAGTCATTATGAATTTTAGAATAATGTTTGTCCCCCCTGGACATGCATGTACCAAAATAGTGAGTCCTAGTCAGTTTTAGAGTGCAAATGTGTGACATTGGCTGCAATTTCAGGATGAATATTGCTCATACTATGGATGGGGTAGACTATGAAACAAACTGGACAAGAAACAGGCTGATACTTTAGTCAGTATGAATTTTAGAATAATGTTTGTCCCTGGACATGCATGTACCAAAATAGTGAGTCCTAGGTAGTTTTGAGTGCAAATGTGTGGCATTGACTGCAATTTCAGGATGAATATTGCTCATACTATGGATGGGGTAGACTATGAAACAAACTGGACAAGAAACAGGCTGATACTTTAGTCAGTATGAATTTTAGAATAATGTTTGTCCCTGGACATGCATGTACCAAAATAGTGAGTCCTAGTCGGTTTTGAGTGCAAATGTGTGGCATTGACTGCAATTTCAGGATGAATATTGCTCATACTATGGATGGGGTAGACTATGAAACAAACTGGACAAGAAACAGGCTGATACTTTAGTCAGTATGAATTTTAGAATAATTTTTGTCCCCCCTGGACATGCATGTACCAAAATAGTGAGTCGTAGTCAGTTTTAGAGTGCAAATGTGTGACATTGGCTGCAATTTCAGGATGAATATTGCTCATACTATGGATGGGGTAGACTATGAAACAAACTGGACAAGAAACAGGCTGATACTTTAGTCAGTATGAATTTTAGAATAATGTTTGTCCCTGGACATGCATGTACCAAAATAGTGAGTCCTAGTCGGTTTTGAGTGCAAATGTGTGGCATTGACTGCAATTTCAGGATGAATATTGCTCATACTATGGATGGGGTAGACTATGAAACAAACTGGACAAGAAACAGGCTGATACCTTAGTCAGTATGAATTTTAGAATAATGTTTGTCCCTCCTGGACATGCATGTACCAAAATAGTGAGTCCTAGTCAGTTTTAGAGTGCAAATGTGTGACATTGGCTGCAATTTCAGGATGAATATTGCTCATACTATGGATGGGGTAGACTATGAAACAAACTGGACAAGAAAAAGGCTGATACTTTAGTCAGTATGAATTTTAGAATAATGTTTGTCCCTGGACATGCATGTACCAAAATAGTGAGTCCTAGGTAGTTTTGAGTGCAAATGTGTGGCATTGACTGCAATTTCAGGATGAATATTGTTCATACTATGGATGGGGTAGACTATGAAATAAACTGGACAAGAAACAGGCTGATACTTTAGTCAGTATGAATTTTAGAATAATTTTAGTCATTACCCAATAAGTTCTAGTACTTAAGTATGTATGAAGAAAAAAATTCGAAGCCCTAACCCTAATCTTAACCCTAACCCTAAGTATGTACGAAGAAAAAGAAAAAATTCGAAGTACGTACGAAGAAAAAAATACTTACAGCATTCAGTACGTACTAGCCGCTAGCATGTAGATTCAGTACTAATTCCAAAATAATTCAAACGCGTTCAAAAAATTCAAAGGGATCACATACAGCATTCAGTATGTACCGTACTAGCTAGCATGTAGATTCAGTACTAATTCCAAAATAGTTCGAACATTGGAACGTTCGAACGTTCGTTGGAACGTTCAAAAAATTCAAATGGATCACATACAGCATTCAGTACTACGTACTACTAGCTAGCATGTAGATTCAGTACTAATTCCAAAATAATTCGAACGTTCAACGTTCTTCAAACGGATCACATACAGCATTCAGTACTACGTACTAGCTAGCATGTAGATTCAGTACTAATTCCAAAATAGTTTGAACGTTCCAATGTTCGCGAACGTTCAAAAAATTCAAACGGATCACATACAGCATTCAGCACTAGCACGTCATGTAGATTCAGTACTAAGAAAAAAGTGCACTGTAAAATCACTCACACTGTTCGAACAGTGAATTTAGTTCACTTTCGAATCAAATTGACCGAGCTCATTTTCCAACTTATCTGAGTAGAGTGTTGTTTCTTGCAAGCAACACTTTGTCCGAGAACGTGGGATCCGACCCTCTTCGTCACATGCCTTAGGGCGACGATGTCACGAGCACAACGATCCGTTCTCAGATATTTCAGTCCGATATAACAGCCTTGTACTGCAAAAGAAGTAGAAAGCATTCGATTAGGGATTAGTTGCTGGAAAGATATTCTTGTTTGGACGGCCGCCTTACATAAACATCTTGAAAGCACAAAATCTGCATCAATTGCCTATATATCAACAGGAACAAGTCCCTGTTTTTCGTGACATAGGAATTACTACAAGTCTGCAAATCAACGGCAGCACCAACAACGATTGTCGGAACAACATATTGGCAACAACGATTGGAATCAAAGGCAGCACCAAGTGGAAGGCAACAACGTGAGATAGATAGACATTGCTGCCTGCCTGTTGCATTGATGATGATGTTCTTTTTCCTCACTTCTATTTTTTCTTCTTATTTTCATAGGGACGGATCGGAATAACAAATCGGAACAATAGAGGCTCGGCGAATCTTTCCTGGTGTCGCTGGAGGTGCATCTTCTTCTTCCCTGCTGGAGGCTGCAACATCGGACCGGAACAGGAATCGGAACAATAGAGGCGCGGCGAATCTTCCGTTGAGGTGGAACAACAGATCAGAACAACAAATCGTTAGCAACGAATTGATCGGACGCCAACTGTGTAGGTCAGCATGTAGATTATATTATTCTGTTGTTATAATTTACTCTACTAGTACTACATCAATAGATACTCACCCATTTTGTTCAATTATTACATGTTTTCATAGACCAGCAACAGCAACCACAATCGAATTGCAAATGGCAGCGGTAACAACAATAGCGGCGGCAGATAGCAAGCAACACCGAGCGGCAACAGAGAGCAATCAACAGCAATTGAGCAAACCGGAACGATCGAACCAACCGAAACCGGGAACGATCAAAACGCAAAGCGAAAGCAACAGCCACCAACAGGAACGATTGAACCATTGGCATCGGCATCTGCATCGGCATCAACAGCACTCCTCCTCCTCCAACACATCCCGTGGCAGCATACGATTTGACACATCGTCAGCAACAGCAACCGCAATCTTCAGCAATTCATCTACTACTCCATCGGCAACGGCATCCTTGTTGACCATGAGAAATTCAGAAAGAGCTATGAAGCAGAGAAGAAATAGCAAACTAGTATACCATCCAAAATACGGAAAAAGGGCATTTCGTGCAACGCCGTTGCAGAAAATAGAAAAACGCAAAATACACATGAAAAGGGGGGTATGACTGTACCGTACTAGTATACCATCCAAAATACAGAAATAGGGCATTTGGTGCAACGCCGTTGCAGAAAATAGAAAAACGCAAAATACACATGAAAAGGGGGGTATGACTGTACCGTACTAGTATACCATCCAAAATACGGGAAAATGGGCATTTGGTGCAACGCCGTTGCAGAAAATAGAAAAACGCAAAATACACATGAGAAGGGGGGTATGATTGTACCATACTAGTATACCATCGAAAATACGGGAAAAGGGCATTTGGTGCAACGCCGTTGCAGAAAATAGAAAAACACAAAATAAACTTGATCTTGACCTTCAATTTGTCAGATATGTTTCTTCCTACATTGGGTGTCGTAATTACTAGCGTGATTGAATCACAATGGGAATCGTCAACATCAATGTTGTTGCCTTCTTCATCATTGACAATCAAAGAGTGGGGGGCCTCTATGCTCACACTTCCTTCTTCCTCATCGTCGGCATTAGGAAAGAAAAAATTGTCATCGGAGACAGAATCATTGTCATCCTCTATGTTTGTTAATTCCCGACCAATCAAGGCACGCCCAATCGGTTCGACAGAAGGGTCATACATAACTTGATTGTCGAGCACCTCTGGTAATGCGCCGTCACTACTCTGTGGACTGTTACAGGTGCTCGTTAGACCTAATTGTTGAGTAGCATCCTCGAGCTTCTTCCTCGATTTTCTAATGAATAACGAAGATGCAAAATCATCTACCCCCAAACACCGGTAGTAATAAGAATAACATGTACCCGGATTACGTGAAATATGGTTGAGAAGACCGGGAGAAACAATTACTCCCGTTTTCTTTCTTCGTCGCGCTGTAAACAAGGGGGGTTTCTTCTTCTTGGTAACCTTCTGCTTTCCGTAACCAGTAGTGATCAGAGGAGAGTCCCGGTAGCAACGTACACAATATACCTGATATTTGGGAGTGCGGACCATCGTTACTACTGAAGTCGTACGATAGCCAGTAATAACAATAGAAAAAAGGAAACGATTGAGATTAAAAAATTGCGACCATGCACTGTTTGTTTCAGGCATAAAATTCAGTAACATGCCACTACTTCGGAAACAGATGCCAGTGGGGTAGGAAAATGAAATGTGCATAAAAATATTATGAGTTCGACATTAATTTTAATAAATAGGGTGAAATTACAAAGGGGGACCAGTGGAGTTCGACCCAAATATGCGCGTGATTCTGAAATAACCCTGAATCTCGTTTGTGTGACGAACACTGCAGCAAATCCACAAAGCGAGCCCCAGGATCATTTGATGTCACCAATCAAAGCACCTGTCCCTCTTCTACTATCAAATGCCTACATGCCACAAAAAGAAGGGAATGATTCCTCCAGATATCAAGGAGATGCGGTCTATTTCTGTAATTTTGACTGGGGTGAGAACAAATGGATTTGCATGATCATCAATTCTTGATTCAATTGCAACCTTGGCCTTGGCAACAGTAAGTATTGCTTCAAATTCACCACCCCTTACTATTAGTGTGGATGGAACAAGGATTTTGTTGCAATCTTTGGTGGATTCTAGGCTCAGCAGGCAGACGCGAAGTGGACGGGGAGTGCCGAATGACAAAAATGAACCACATTGTTGTGTTTCGGTTGAAATGGCATCGCCCTTGACGATGGTAAGTATTGCTTCAAATTCACCTCCCCTTGCTATTTCTGTGGGATAGACTCAGGATTTTGTTGCAGTCTTTGTTGTATTCTAGGATGTGAGGAGTGCCAAATGATGAAAGAGGAGCCCAACAATGTATGAAAATCGTTCGATTTCTGCTGAAATTAGCCAAAAATACCCTAGTAAAGAATGAACCCCCTTCTCTGTGTTATTTTGCACCAGCATTAGTAGTGATAGATTGTTACGTTACATGAGATTGATGCTCCTCCATCAACCCATTGTTGCTATTTATGGTTCATGAAAAAACTGTAAAATACGAAAACAGTTTGTATGGGTACGGTAAATGCATATTTTTCGAGCACGATTAAGGGATAGGTTAATAGAGGTTGCACACGTTCTTCAATGTGGAATTCCGTACGGAGGGAACCTAAGTGAAATTTAGGTAGGGTTTGCACATGATCCCGAGAAGATAGCTTTTTCCGTTGCATGGATACTAATTGATGACGGTGCTGTAGTCTCATCTATGCCCTATTCGCTTTTGACTTGAACTTTTGTGTATTACTCGAAAAAGTGGAAACAATGAAGAAGGAATCAATCGCTCTCAGTTTCCGAACCCCTTTTCTAGTACGGTAGTGTATGTACGAACTATTCTTTTCTACGAAGTAGTTTCGTACGAAGGCGAAGTACCTTGCTTAGTTCCGGTATTTAAGGGACCCCTGATTAAGGTATCTTTTTGTTGAATGCTTCCGA